>WELA01012345.1:1089870-1100142 GCA_009602735.1 Mesotaenium endlicherianum
CCCCCCCCCCCTCCCCTTTCTCTCAAATCCTGAAACACCCTTTCCCCCCTTGTCCTCCCCTCTCAAAAGACTGCCCCCGTGAAGGCAGCAACCCCGCGGGGGCCCTGCATGGGCAGGGCAGCGATCCGGCGATCAAGAGAGCGACACCTGGCATGCCTGCGCGGGCCAGCGGGAGGCGGGGGTTGGCGCGCAGAAGGGCGCCCGCCAGGTTGTCGACGGCGGCGTTTGACGCCGCACACACCAGCACCCGTTGACCGGCGTTGACTTTCTGGCGCACGATCTCAACGAGCACGCGGGTCTTGCCGGTCCCAAAGGGCCCCTGGATGACCGCCACGTCAGCACCCGTGGGGGTGCCACCTGGCGCTCCGGCGGCGGGCCCGGCCCCCCCCCGGCCCCCGCCCATCCCCAGGCTGAGCTGGAGGGCGGCAATCTGTTCAGCGTTGAGGCCCTCGTCCAATAGGGCGAAGGGAGGGGAGAGATCCCCCCCCTGGGTGTGGAGGGGGGATCTGGGAGCGACAGCTGGCGGCCCGGCCCCAAGCGCTGATGTGGCAAAGGACGCGCCAATGAGGGAGTGGAGAAACTCGGCTGTCGGGCCCTCGGCTCGCTCGCAATCTGTTGCCAACGTGCTCGCCCACCGGCCCGCCCGCCCACCGTTCGACAAGGGGAGCACAGACGCGCGCGCGCGCCCAGGACAAGAAAGTGACAGATGTCAGCAGAGGGAGACAGGTCAGAAGAGTTGAGAGCAGCTGAAGCAGCAAGAGGTGCCAAGAGGTGTCAGAGGAGTGACAGGTCGTATTCCCTGGCAGCAGGCTGGGTGCGGGAGAAGGGGGGAGCGGGAAGGAGGGAGGGGAGGGGGTGAGAAGGGGGAGCGGGTTTTACTAGCGCAAGGACAGGTTCAGCTACAGGCACAGAAAGAAGACCCGAAACACAATATCACGGAGACACCTGCACATATTGCGTTACAGTTTTGATTTTCTTTGGATTGTGGGTTTAAGATTGGAGATTTGGGTTTAAGGAACATCGGCCTCTCCCATCCCCACCTCCAATGGCGGACCTCATGCGGTCGAACGTGACGCCATCTGGCACCACCAGGAGGTCAACACCTGTCGCCGTCGTCTCGAGCGGCGCCCCCCCCGCCCCCTTCCCGGCACCCTTTTTGCCACCGCCGCCCTCCTCGTCGTCGTCCTCTCCCGCGTCGCCAGGTGGTCTGTCGAATATGACGCAGAGCCTGCCCCCGCGGAACCACGCAACTCTGCCAGGTGGCTGCTCCTCGTCAGCCGCCCAGGCCCCCCCCTTGAGGCTCCTCCCGGCCAGTTGGACGGCGGCACCTGGCCGCGCAGACTGAGCAAATCGCGCCACGTGTCCCCTGCGCTCGACGCCGATGCCGTCGCCCAGCACCCACCTGCGTTGCCGCACGTGCACCTATAGTATGAGTTGAGAGAGATATTTTATATTTGAAACATGTATTTATTTAAATATTAAGGAATATTCATATGTGATCACATGTGTTTATACATATGTAGCACACATTGTTAAATACATTTGTACGCATATATATGTATATCCATGCATGTGTGTGTACATATACATGTCTACGCGTATGAATGCATGTGTATTTGTATGTGTCCACAAACATTGAATCAGAATCATGCATGTGTATATAGCAGTGCAATACACATGAACACCCACATGCACACAAACTTAAAAACCTCAATATATCTGCAAGCGCAGTGAAACCTACGCTTGCACGCGTGTTCACACACAGGCGCCCATGGCGCTACTGAGGTGCTCGCCTCATCAGCACTCCGATACTTCCGACACCCTGCACTATTTGCACATTTGTCCTATTTGAACCTCGAGAGTTGGTATAAAAAGCCATACGGCGTGGAGTGAGCTTGCCCAAAAACAGGCGTTTGCGTTATTTGAACAGAATCATAGGGACGTATTCGTGTATGCTGATGAATGCTGATGTACGTCTCTGCATGTACACATGAATTTTTTCATTCATGTACCTGTGTATATACGTCAAAAGAATTATCCAAATCACCGATCTGATTCACAGGTTCGGTGAGAAGCTGTCCCGCAACGAGCACGTGTGACTTCTTCTTTGCTCTCCCCTTATCTGCGCAGCGGTGTGTGTTTCAGACGCAAAACCTGATACCATAGACCCTAGAATCTAAAACGCACGCCTTTAGCAATGACGAGGCTTCATATGTCCTTCGATTCCAGACCTCAGCCCTAAGAAGAACCCAAGTTCCAACCTTTTAACATAGATAATAAAAGGAAAGAAACCCTCTGCTAAACCCAGTACCCCAGACTGGATGTCCTCAACCTGGCCTCCTAGCACTAAAACCCTAAATCTGATCTGGCCCTTTCGCTGCACTCCTCAACCTCAGCCCCAAACCCCCGAGCCAACAAACCCAAAAACCCAGACCCCTCATTGGCCCCAAACCCCGGACCCCCCCTCGGCGCCCTAGAGCCTCCTCAGAGATAAAGCCCAAATCTTTCAGCCCTGTAGCCCTAGACCTAACCCTGATAAAGACTAGCCCTCATAAATTCTAACCGTGATAAAATTTATCCCTGCTAAAACCCTACCCCAATCCTGACCTCTACCTTAATCTAACCCTTAACCTAAGCCTTATATTCCAAACTTAACCCTAACCCTAACACTAACCAGCCCTAGCCCTAAAGTTATAGCCCTAGTTGTGGAGGCAGGAAAGGGCGGGCGGCGCAACCTCTCGCGCCCGAAGGCGGCCGGCTCCTTCTCCAGCAGCACGGCCTCGTGCAGCAGCAGCCCCCGTGCCTCCAGCTGGCGTGCCGATGCTGCGGCGCCGCCGGCGCTCTGAGCCGCCTCCAGCTGGCGCCGCGAGGCCGCCTCCTCCTCATCTATGAGCTGAAAGACTCAATTGTAACAGCACGCAAACAAACGCGAAAATTGTGTATCATTGGTACGTTAGTATTGCACGCATGTGTGAAGTCTGACCTTGTATGAGAGTGCGGGCCGTTAAAGTCTCGCGACATGTTTTTCACAGTGACCAGCGGGCCACACGCGCGTGAACACCTGGCGCAGCGAGCGCACGTACAGAGGGGGGAGAAGGAGAGAGGGAGAGAAGGAGAGGGAGAGAGGGAGAGGGCGAGAGGCACGCAACACAGAGAAGCAGAGTCTCACTCACCCCGCCATGTGTCGAGACACAAAGAGACGCATCATGGTGGAACTGCCCTCCCTCAAGAGTTCCCCCCCGACTTCCCAACTGCTTCTGAGCATCAATCGTTAGCATCAACCCAGATCTGTGCCCACATTGTTCCTCGCAGTCCTTCCGCTCGCAGTTTGCCGCTCGCAGTCCTTTTGTCTGCAGCCCTTCGTCTGCAGCCTTCCGCTCGCAGCGTATTCCGAGTGCAATCCCGACGGCCCTACCATGCGTTCTCAGCGACAGGAAAGGCGGGGCTTTGATCGCCGGAACATGAACACAGCGGGGGGAAAGAGAGAGAAACGGGACAGGGGACAGGGGACAGGGGAGAGGGGACAGGGGACAGGGACAGGTACAGGGGACTGACTGCAGGGATGTAGAGACGGGTCAGCGAGCAGTCAAGAGCAGACGAGAGCAGTCGAGAGAGCAATCTTGAGGGAAGCAATGTGCGCCAGAAGGTAGCCCTTCCAACTTGCAAATAAACCCGGCAGCGACACCTGTTCCCCCACAATTGTCCAGCACCGGCAAGAAATACAGCCTGGCACCCCTGGCACCCCTGGCACCGCTACATGGCTGACACGTGTCGCCGTGGAAGAGGAGGCTCACCTGGCGGAAGCGCGTCAGACGCTCAGAAACTGCCAAGCGGCGCACCGTCATTCGTCGGCCCTGCCCCTGCCCCTGGCTGGACCAATCAGGAAAGAAGAAATGCACCCGCGGCCCCCCCAAGGACGACCCCCAAGGACGCGAAAGGTGTCAACCAGAGAGACAAGCACTCCAGCCGCGACATCCAAGTATTAGCACTCCTCAACATGAACTCCGACGCGGAGAGATGAGACAACGAGAAGAAAAGTTATGGGGCTCTTCTGGAACAATGGGACCTTCGGAGTTAAAATGGTTCTTGATTGAATTTATAAGAACCTAATTCAGAAAAAAACAAACGCCGGACATCATCGCAAGCGCCCCCCCGCCTTGGCTGACGACAAGTGTCGGATTCCGACACCGACGTGCAGGCACGCAGTAATGCGGAATTTTACTCTACTTCCTCTACTGCTGTGGGACACGATGGGCGGCGATCGCTGCCAGCCAACCGTCTGCACGCATGCAATGTGTGCGAAGGGCACCTACACCTGCACATGCACGTCGTGTTGATGCATGAATAACGGATAAGCATGTTTGTGCTCATACGCATAGTGCCTTTCTCCCTATTTGCGTGTGTATGCATATGTGTGCGTGCGCGTCCGTGCACGCGTGTGCGTGTACGTTTGTGTCCGTGTGCGCTCGTGTGCGTGTGCGTGTGCATGTGTGTGCATGAGCGCGTGCGTACGTGCGTGTGTGCGTGTGCATGCATGTGTCTGTGCGCGGGTGTGCGTGTGCGTGCGTGCGCGTGCGTGCATGTCTGTGCATGTGTGATATGTTAAATCAAGATCTGTACCGAGGAGTGAATGGTTCTGGCTGGGCCCCCTTTTTCCTTTCCTTTTTCCCCTCAACACGCCCGTGCATGCACGCATGCACGTGCGTGTGCCTGTGTGTGTCCGCGTAAGTAGACACCCTAGGGCAAACACATACACCAGAGACCCGCAGGCCCACAAGACAGTAAAAAATCAGGCAACCGGGGCAAACAACCCCAAAATAAGCCAATAAACTAAGCCATAAACCCTCAATCCCACCGAAAAGAATTTCTCGCTTCTGACATGCTCCCAGTGCACCAAAAACACCCTCTGATGTGCCTCTTTAAGCCCCGAACTCTAACCCTAATTCTCTCCCAAAACCCTAGTGAACCCCCAGCCCCTAGTCAGCCCAAACGCCTCCGAGGCAGCTGCCGGGTGGCGGGCAGCAGTCACCTCCCAAAACCCTGTCCCCAGATCAGAGCCCCTGAGCCCAAGCCTGAACCCAAAACTGGAAACCCTAAACTGGGCCAGAGCCACATGCTCCGCGAGCGACGCAGCCCTGATAAGCTGGAGTCACAAATCCAAGCTATACACAGAAGCACCCTCACTTTTTTACAATGACTCTTTCTCTTTTTACATGAAAATCGGAACAATGGCTTTCCTTACGAGAAAGAGGGAGCCAGAAGTTGTGTTCAACCCGCCGAGATATGAAGCCAGGGCGCCCGGGCCGCTCAGGCTGAAAGACGTGAGCCTTCTCTATTGAGACCTAGAAAAAAGAAAGAAAAAAAGAAAAAAAGAAAAGAAGAAAGAAAAAACAGAGCGATTCTCACCTCCCCCTCCTCTCCTCCACCTCCGTCCACCTCCTCTTCTCCCCTCCACCCTCCCCTCTGCCTCCACCTCTCCCCCCCCCTCCCCCTCGCTCTCACCCGGCGTTTTTCTGTTACGCATCTTAGACCCTAGTAGCAACGCCCTGGTGTAAAACCCTGACTTTCGAACCCGTTCCTCGTCTGTGTTCCTCCTCTGCTCCTCCAGCAGTGTGCTCTGCTAAAACCCTCACCCCGCCAACAACCGAGCGAGAGCTAGCGTTGCTTCCAGCATCTCCAGTGGCAACGCCCTTGCCCCTGCAGAACCCCCACTCAACCTCAAGCTCACGGTGTGCTTTACACCCGCAATAAACCTCGAGCCTGAATTGTGCACCTGCGTCCTGCGCGACGATCCTGCCCTAAAAGTTCCGTGCCGCAAAGCTGCCCCAAAACCCTGAGTGGCAAAGCTGCCCTGAAGAACCCTGAGACGGTGCTGCCCTAAAGCCCTGAGTTGCGGTGCTGCGGTGAAACCCTATACCTGATGCCCGAGTCCTGAGGCGTGGCATCCCACTAGAACCCTACACCCAGCTTCTGTGCTGTCAGAAACCCTAAGCCTGAGTTGTGCACTACGGCACTCCTTCATCGCCCTGAGCCTGAGGTATATGTGGGTGGTTTCAGGTTTAAGAATCGGGTTTAAGGTCTAGCATTTTGTGTTGAAGATTTGGTGTTTGCACGTGCGCACGTAAGCTTACTTGGCCTCGGTCTGGTGAGCTGGCGGTCCCAGCTCACAAGGCCAGCTCATCGGACTGACAGCATTTGAGGAGCAGGAGAGGCGGGATGAAGGATGAGTACCTAGGCTTAAATTATTTTTCAAGTTAGGTCTCTGAGTTAGGTTTCGGGTAGCACAAAAAAGTGTCTTCCTGGTCTGAAAGAAGACGGTGAGAACCCAGAGGTCCAAATTAGATGCAAATGCTGGTGAGAGGAAACGGTTCAGCGCACACCTGGTGTGAAAGAGCCCCAGCTTTTCGGCAATCTCATGCGCCGCCCGCCTCTGCCTCGCCGTGAGAGCAGCCGGCAGCACCATCTCGTCCG
Organism: Mesotaenium endlicherianum; assembly: GCA_009602735.1. Lineage (NCBI taxonomy): Eukaryota > Viridiplantae > Streptophyta > Zygnematophyceae > Zygnematales > Mesotaeniaceae > Mesotaenium > Mesotaenium endlicherianum. The sequence continues at coordinate 1,096,342 of WELA01012345.1, forward strand.
TCGATCCCTCCCCATTCCTGAACCTCACCAGCACCTGCCTAAGCTCGTCATACGTTGACGCGCTGTTGATCCCCTCTACTCCCGATGCTACCTTGATGCCGTCCGTAATTGTCAAGCCCTCAACGCCTAGGATTGCAGCCCGTCTAGATGTAGGATCTGAACGCCATTTGCCTCCTTGTTTAGAATAAGTCGCTGGATTTGAGTCGTCCCGCCCGGCACTACACGTTTCCCTCTCGCGGGAAGTCAGCACGTGTCTACCGTAAGGAGAGAGGCGAGCCTTGAGTAAGCAACACAGAGTGGGCCTTTCACTCCTGTCGTGAGTGAGTGAGAGACGGAGCGCTTTTCTTCTTCTGGTTGCAGGCAGCGAGCTGGTTGAGCCGCCAATGCCAGGAATTTCCAGCTGGCTCAGGGAGCCAGCAACACCAGGCCACTGAGGTATCAATGCCAGGCTGGACATATGCAGCCCTCTCGAAACTGCACCCATATCTAGAATGTATTCGCACTAAGTGACCGGCTCGACGATAAGCAAGAAGCACGAGTGCACTATTTCGGATGGATGCTAAATTACGAGACAAAACTTTTAGAATCCTAACATTGACTATTGGATCAGAAGAAACTTTGGTCCTGCACCTTTTGAAGTAGCCCGGGGTGAAGTTGGTCGAAATTGATGCCTTTCCGACACATCACGCTTGTCATTGCCCCGCACCGACCACTAAATCCGATCGTTGACTACTTGAATCTGCTTGGATCATGGGGTGTTAACTCCCCTCCAAATTTGGGTGAAACAGCGCCCAGATTTCAAAGATAAAAAATAGCGATCGAAATCAAAATCTCAAAATTTATACAGTGAATTAGCGCCCTTAAATCAAGTAAATATGGGTCAATAGCGACCTGAAATCAAACCTGGAAAAATTAGTGAAAGGATTCCAAATTTTAGGGGCCTAAATTCAAAATTGGGAAAATTTAGCGCCAGTTATCACCCCATGGCTTGGATCGCCTTACTTGTTCCTACTGGTTCCTACCATGTTATGTTCTTACAGCTTCGTATCACTCTGCGATCAACTTGTAATTGACTGTCATCATTGTTGAGAACAAATAACTCCCTGTCCTAGGACTCGAAAGTCGTCATTAAAGTCCGCTCCCTGCCGCTCACAGTTGACAAAAAGACAATCGTCAACGTCGATCAATATGATACTTTGGGTATCAGTAAGGGCTCTCGCTCGTGTGAGTGCTGGGCCGTATGTATTTTCAAGGTTGTATCTGTACCGCTGCGACCTGGATCGACGGGAAAGCGTTCGATACTTAAGACGCTTTCTTCTTCGCGTTAGAAAGTGCGCCCTTGGGGCTTTTTGTAAGCGGCCATGGCGAGGAGAAGCGAGGCGAAGAACCGTATAGCACAGTGCACACATTTCAGCTTGGGGCCCGAGGGCTGAGGCTCGAGTCGACACATTTTGCGAATTGCATCATTGTCTTGAAAACAGGTATCTTCCAATGTGGTCTTCATAATCTTCACGACACTATTGTCGCGACCCGCGTGTTGCTAGGCAGTCCTAGGTAGACCAGGATGATCAGTCTACGCCAGTCTACGCACGTTTGCGTCCAGTGACAGATTGAAGTGGACGCTGCTCGACGCTGTCCGACGCTGGTCCGACACCAATTTCGACCCCCCTCAAAAGGTGCCCTGACAGACGACAGCAACAGTCGAAAGTCGACGGTGTCGAAACACCGGTGTCGGGACATGGGGCACGCGGCTGGATTGCTGCAGAAGGCTTTTATACCCATGCAGCAAATGGAAAGCGCTTTTATTTCAATTTCACCATGCATGCCGTGGCAGTAAGCAGACGTCGTTTTGCCCTGGTTTTACCCCTCCTGGCCTCTCCACTGTCGAGGGAACGACTCGACGCCAATTACTCCATACATGCAGCTGGACGAGGACTGCCTGCATGATATACCAACTTCTGCTTGCGTCCTCTCTTTCATGGCACTTTTGAGAGCCTCCTCCCTCTATAAACCGAATTCCGCATGTAGTTGCAGCGTTTAGGTGAATGTGCATCTCCTTTTTCACCAGCCTATATTCAAGTTCCTCGCCAAAAAGTGCAAGCGGAAGTCATACGCGTTAGGGTGAAAGTATTGGTCCCCAGCTCGTATATACTCCGTCGCTACTTTTCAACGAACTATCATCTCCTATGCGACCTCTACTACAGGGGCCATGACGGCGAGTAAGAAGCAAATCAACGCTGTGCAAGACGCTGTCATATCGAACGGCCAAGAACCTCACGATTCCCACGATCAGGGGACCACGCTCGCCCACGACCTCGCACCCAAGTTCCACGAACCCGATTCCGCACACGTGCCCGACACGTACGACGATGTTCCCGGCCTCGAGTACCCCTCAGCTCTATATACAGCGATGGAGCAGCACCTTCCAGCGGACCTCCTGAAGGCTGCACGTGCGGAGAAGATCGCGTACATGGACAAGATCCTGGCCAAGTACCGGCCGGACGCAGAGCGCGCCAGGGTAGGCTTCTCTCCAGTCACTTTTTTCTCCAGTTAATTATTTTTCTCTCCAGTCTCATCTGCGCTTCTTGTTACACTGAACGAATGGTTGCATGATGGCATGAGTGCACGGGGATTGCATGAGTGCACAGGACACGTTGTGTGGTCAGCATCTGAGCTCGATCCGACCGTCCAACGGTCAGGATCGGGGCTAACCCACATCTGAGCCTGATCCAACGATCCAACGGTAAAACGGCCAGGATCGGGGCTGGTCGAATGGAGGGCGATGTGAATCAAGCTGAGTTGGATCGAGCCAAGAGGTCCACATGCAAGCTCGATCTGACCGTCCAACGGCCGGGCCCCGACAGTTGGGATCGGGGGCTGGCCAATGGGAGGGGGCTGAGAGTGGGCTGATCAAGTGGGAGCTGAGAAAGGAGGCAAGGAGATCCTTTGGGCCGTTAACACCTGCCCCCCGTCTCTGAGTAAGCTCCGCTGGGGGCAGTTCGCATGTGCACCCCGCCGCTGGGACCTGCTTGGGGCTCTTCACTCGTGCTCCCAGCCACTGGGGTCCCTTTCACACGCGCCCCCCTACCCAAAAAAAAACACACACACGGACGCTCCCTGCATCTAGCTGGCACCCCTTCTTCTTGTAGTGTGACATTCTTTTTGCCTTGTCTCACTCTTTTGCTCTCGCCAGCTGGCTTGTTTACTCGCCAGCTAGTGTCAAGCTGGCAGTGCTGGGGTGGCAGCGCCAGGCTGGCAGTGCCTAGCTGGCAACGCTGAGCTGGCAACGTAACGCTTACGGAACTCTCACGGTGCTCTTTTACCCCAGGCGGGCGGGGGAAATCGAGTAGCCGCATCTCACGCTACACACCTGCTGGCAGTAGTTGCAGCCGCTGTCCCTCCTTTTTTTTCTTCTTCTTTTATTCCTGTGTTTGTTAGCTTCCGGGCGAAAGAGGCGTGAACGAGGGGGCTCTTCGTCGTTGACTGTGCATGCGCGTGCGCGTGCGAGTGTGCCTGCGGGCGCTCGGGTGCGCTTGCGCGAAAGGCCGTGTGCATGTGCAGGTGTATGTTTGCATGTGTCTCTCTCTGTGTGTGTGCGTATGCCCCTCGGGCCTGAGGGGAGCAATGATCTAAATTCCATTCTCCCCCCCATCTCAGAGGCGCGTGTGTAGCTGTGTGCATGTGCGTGTGCTGTTGTGTGCGTGTGTGTGTGTAGTCGTGTGCGTGTGCGTGTGTAATCGTGTGCGCGTGTGCTGCTTAGTGCCGTACTTGTTTGAGAGGGGGAACCGGGGAAAGGGGGCT
>WELA01012345.1:1123216-1156242 GCA_009602735.1 Mesotaenium endlicherianum
GGGGAGGGGGGGGGGCATGAATGCCCGTGCCCTTCAAATGACAACCCCTTGTGTATGCATGCGGTAGTGGTGTTGCTTGCTTAGATCTGGGCAGCTGTTGAAAACTCTGGACCTACGTGCCTTATGCATGTAAGATCTTTGTCACTTTGATACAGATTATAATGTGAACGCTCCCGCGATACTTGAAAGCGCATACGCTGAGCTCTCTTACCGAGCACAGCCACCCACATATATATGTCCACTCTTATGAAAAGTCATGTCCATATAGAGGAATAAATATATGTCACACATACACGTGTGTATTTGGGGGGTGGGGGGGGGGGTCCCTAGCATATTACAATGCTCCCATGCGGCTTCTGTATAAGCCTGGAAGTAAGAGGGATGTGGTCAGCAGCCCGAGAATAAGGTGTCAAGGGGTTACTTCCACTGTACTGTAGGGAAATGTATGTACATTATGTATAGAGCATACACAGGTATTTAAATTAGGTACGTGTATAAAAATATACATATATTTATTACATCTACATATATCTGGATATACCGAAGGTGACCCAAATCTCACCATCAGCAGCATCTTATTGAGCATTGATATTGAAGTTTCTAATGAATGACATGGACTTGAAGCAAACAACAACAATGCTGAGTCTGCAACGCGTCTGGAAGGTCCTCTTCTCACCAGTAAAAGCAAGTCATGCATGTCACTTTCTTAAGTGTCTTCCCTACATATTTTTCACCGTTAGTATTATTCCGAATGTCACTCACTGCTAGTCCGTTTAAATGTTACACTAATGACCAACCTTTAGTCCAATGATAAATACATCCTGTATTATATTCAGTCTCAAATGGTCTCTCACAGCACACCCTCGGGCATTTTGGCTCACATATTGACACTTGGCAATGTGGACACACTAGGCTCACAAAGGAACACAGGGCACAGGGCATCCATGGCATTGGATTTCAGCACAAGACTTTAGTGTGCTTGTGTTTGAGATTTTTTTTTATTTGATGAAATTATTTATAAACAAATAAGTGCAGACATTGTACAATCCAGCCCCCTAATGCACATCATACAGACTCAAAGCCTCACTTGTGAATTTTGACTCACATTTCTCCACTTTATTGACCCCCATTGTCTCACACCATAAGCCAGACGACCCAAGTCCACTCAGGTCAATGAAGTGTCAGCAAAGGTCAGCTAGGTGGTCCAAGCAGGCCAAGTAAGAGCAGGGGCAGACGCCAACCTGTGAAAGCATGCGTCGAATTTGTCCCCTATGAGCATCTGACGACTTGTCTCCGCCTGACTCTCCCCCTTTGCCGTTAGGACCGAGAAATCTGAGCTTCCTTGAATGCGCCCTATGGCATTCCATGTGCTCTCACCATGCCTCACCATGATGACTCTCTTTCCCCTGGTAATGTGTGGCAGGGTCTGTTCTGACGAGAGCCCCAGGCTTGAAGTCGACAGATTGCTAGCCCTTCTGTTGAGGTCTGGGCCTCCCTCGCCATTGGCACCGGCGGCCGGTGGCGAACGAGATTCTTCCGTAACTACAGCAGCCATGGAAGTTGTTTCTTCGTAAGTAGCTCTTCCCGAAAACAGCTGCCTCTTCCTATATTGCTGTTGCTGTCTACGGCTTCCCACGAGGCAAGCACCTCTGCTGAGCTGCGTGCCAGAGAGGAAGCCACCTGGCCTGTTCAATTCTTGGCGAGATGCCGTCAAAGGCGTCTGCAATTTACTTCCTGCAGAGCTTCTAGAAGCCGTACTGAGCACTCCTTGCCAAAGGACATCTATTCCGGGAAGGACGGCATGTGCCATGTATGTAAAATTTAGGTTAATTGCAACACATGGGCTTTTCTAAGTGACCGCGTACGAGCACGACCTCCAGGTAATGCCTATGTATCTTCGAGTAAACAGCCTGCTCCAAACTAAACGCCTTCCTCCAACGACAAGTATATACACAATGTACAGAAATGAAACTATGGAAAGGAGGTCAACCCACTGGGTACAACAATGGCGTTGTACATTTTTTGTTCACGTACTTATTATACCATCTGTAAATGGAAGTGTGCTCTGCACAGCTCAGCAAAGGAGGAAATCCTTCACTTGTTTATTGATTCCTGGAATGATGAGACGCTGAGACACCATGAATGAAGGTGCATTGTCAATCTCCGTACGTTCACTCTGCCAGGTGAGTTCCGTAATCGACTCCTGGTAGCAGCCGGTAGCAGCCTGGTAGTGCCTGGACCAGCCTGGACTCCGGTATTGCTTGGCAGGCACAGTCATCACTCAGAGACGATGAAAACCAAGCAATGAGCCAGGTCATCTGACATCCCCCTCGGCTTACCACGCTTTACCACAGCCTGCCCCAGGGCCTGCCCTATCCTGTGCCCGCGGGCAGTATCTAATCCAGATCTTGTCTTGCGTTCACCTACCTGGTCCAATATGCTGACTGCACACTGCACAGGTGCACACTGCATACCAGGCTGCAGTGCACAACCTTTCCAACCGTTGAAGCTGACGTCCCGAGTTACGACTCTGACGCTTAAGACTGCAAGCAGGACCAAGCGCACAGTCGTGACCAGTCGTGACTCGTGACTTGTTGATTGGAGGCTTGGGAACAACGGGGGGGGCACAGCGTCGAAGGTCCAAATTGGGTACAACGCTTTATAGCATTTCTGTTTGCTTATGTTCGTACAAGCTTTGTATCGTGCGACGGCAAGGTCCGGACCTCGGAATGTTAGACCTCCCAAACGACACCCATGATGCAGGAAAAAGTACGAGCAGGGTCTGGGCGTGGTTTTGATAGCTAGCATTCAACGGTCAACCTTGCGCGACGCGACTCTGAACGCGACAACGACAATTTTCGTATGCTCGCTCAAAGCAGCTCAGTCAGACACTTGTGCAACTCTCTGATACTGGTCGCCCATGTCGCTCTCAAGAAAGAGTTGAAATAACGCAGCACGTTTGCAAGAACGTGAAGATCCCGACTCTGCTCCGGTAATTTCTTTGTAGGCGAGGTGTAATGGCGTCAACACCTTGATCCTCCTCAATGCTGGCGGATCGTGAATGAGCGTCGCCTGACATGCTTTAGTAATTGGAGACTCTTCCGTTACGTCGGTAGACACTTCGTTGAAGCTGCCTGCTTCGCAGTTTGAGGGAAATTTAACAAACCGGTAGATTAGTGGTATGAAGAAGAACCCCGTCATCCACTTCTGAAATGTTGCTGAGACACATTCAGTGCAAGACAAATTTTCACGACTTTCTCTGCAGAAACCTCCAAGTCGATCATCATTTCCTTGCAGATGCCGCTGTGATTCTGACACCTGTTGCTCCACCCCGGCTGCAACAACGGACGGGAGACTCCCATCGCAGAGGAGTAATTGGCGGAATAAAATTAATCGTAAAGCGACGCCAAACCTCGTCTGCACCTGGCGTAGTAAAAGCACCAGGGATACTCCGCGGGAGAGGCGAGTTGTCAACAGCACTAGGCGGCAGTAAGTGTAGACCGGGAGTAGGCAAAGGCAGAATCGGCGCGCAAGGAGAGAGAAGTAGGATTGCTGTTAGAGCCGGAGGTGATTGGAGTTACTTCACTGGGCCTAGCCCCTCAATGGCAGACGACGTCATTCATCTGGAGGAGAGGCGGCAATTCTCCACCAGGGATGGGGCCGCTTACTTGGACTACCGCCTGAGCGTCCCCGGGGCTGAGGGCGGGGGGCAATCGCCCGTGATGGACATCTACCACACGTATGTCCCCTCCAGCAAGAGGGGGGGCGGAATCGCAGGAAAGCTCTGCAGGGCTGCCTTCGAGCATGCCAAAAGACAAGGCTTCCTCGTCCAGCCCTCCTGCAGCTACGTCTCTGTGAGTACCCCACCCCTGCACCAGTCCTGCCCATCTGCCTCAAAGAATTTCGCCCTCCCCCCTTCTTCCCCTCCTCCACACACACGCACACACACACACACACACACACCAAAAAAAAAAGCACTTGGGCGCTGCTGCAGGTGCATGCGCCAGATTTGAGACCCTATTGCGTGACGGGCTCGAGCATGACAGGCTAAGAATATGCAGGGTGGGGAACGACAGGCTGCGGAACGAGGCTGGGGCACGACAGGCTCGGGGACATGCTCCTGTTGCCCTGCGCTGCCGCTTGTACGGTTCGATTGTGCGGATTGGAAGTCTGAAGCTCCTCCTCACTGTGACTCCCGTGCCAGAGGTCCCTGCAGCCTGAGCGCCCCCCTTGCTGCCCTCCTTCTCACGTGCGGGTCCCGTTGGGCCCATTCGATTGCGAGTCTCCACCTTCAACTCTCTCCCCCCCCCTCTCTCTCTCTCTCTCTCTCTCTCTCTCTCTCTCTCTCTCTCTCTCTCTCTCTCTCTCTCTCTCTGCCTCCTGGGGTGTCAGTCTTCGAGGAGGCGTGTTGACAGCAACGGCCTTGTCTGTTGTTCCTTGTGGCGCGCAAGCGCCCGCCCCGAATGACACATGGCATGGCAATGCCTGGAGCTCCCCCGCTCGGAACGAGGGCTTGATGGGCGGCTTACAGTCCCGAGGCTCGTACCTGGCGGCGCCCTCCCTGTTGCATCAGTGTTTGACAGGTGGCGCCACAGTGGCTCGGCTAGGCTCCACCTGTCGAGCTGTCGCTCGTCATGCTGCCGGATTGGCCCCAGTACATCCATGTCTAGAGCATGTACCACCTTCTAAACACCCCCCCACCCCCTTCTTTATTCCCCCCTCCCCTNTCTCTCTGCCCCTGGGTGCATCCTCTCAGTAAGAAGGCGCTAGCTCTGGGAGACTCCTCCCCGCCCTCGAGCTGCTGACTGGCTGATGTGTGCGTGCCTGCGTGTGCGTGTGTGTGCGTGCGGGTGTGCGTGTGCGTGTGCGTGTGTGTATGTGTGCCCGTGCGTGTGCGTGTGAATGTGTAAGTGTGTGCGTGCGTGTGTGAATGTGTGAGTGTATGTGTGTGTGTGTGTGTGTGTGCGCGCTCGCATGCGCGCCGGCAGGACACGTTTCTTCCGCGGAATCCGGACTATGACACGCTCGTGGCCCCCCACTCGGGGCTCTAGGCGAAGCTTGAAGTGAGATTGTGTGGAATTAGCTATATTCTAGCCACATTCTAGACTAACGCCCCAAACAAGTCAATCAAGGATTATTTTTCCGGGTTGTCACAATCTGCCCGGCTGACATGCTCACTCATGCGCTGGGCAGGCGAGCGCGCACTGTAAGGGAGCCGCGCAGCAGAGGGACGTGTCTGGTGCGCCTGCATGCGTGGCTTGTGGTCAGACTTAGTCTAGCACTACTATTGTTTGTCTGGCCTGTGTTGGAGAGGGCACTTTAGTTTGCCTTTGTCGAAAACAGTCCTCATTGGCAGTGAAGTGATTCGTTTACTATCAAAGAAGTTAGTGCAGTAGTTTGTGGGAAGAACCACTTAATATAGCACTTGTATCTATCTGAGCTGCTAAGCACCAGGGCTTGGGATGCAAGCACCAGGTTTGGGATGCAAGCCGCAGCAGATGCCCTGACATGGTGCGCAGCAGCCACCATCAGTTTGCCGTGTACATATGGGGACCATGGCTTTGCCTGCCAGGACCGATTTCAGACTGTCAAGAGTGTCGCACTGTTGCTTGGCATTAGCTGTTCTGTTGTGCTTCAAGACTTTGCGTGCGCACAAAATGAAGAGCAGGGGTGGCGTGGGAGAGTGAGTTACTTCGTGTGATGGAAGACATGCCAATGGCAACACAAGCGGCAAGCGATGCCTGCGCCATGTGGCAAACGCCTTCTTCACCGCAAATCATGCGTGCCTCGTAAGATCGAGTTTGAACCTGGGAAACTGAATGATCGATTCAGTGCTGAGATGGTTGCAGGGGCACAGGCAATGCCTCCATATAAAAAAAAGCCACGATGTGTAAGATGCACTGATGTAAATTTTTGCGCGTTTGGAAATTTGACAGTGTTTGTCAACACTTTTGAAGGGCCGAAACACTAAATTTGACTCTCTAAGGTCAAAGCATCACCCACGCAGTATCATCTCTTAACAAGCTATGTGGGCTTGTACAAGTGCAGTAGGAAGGTACTTAGCCCCATTCACTGGTACTCGTCTACTGATGGAAGTCTCATTGGCTAGCTTGGTGTATGATCTTTGATAGCAATTAACTCTGCCGCCTCTTGCGCTGATGCCACCTGTTCCACCTATACTATAAGATTTTACACTGACATGAATCTGGTACTGGTCTCACACTCGATTGAAGTTGTGGTTTGAGAGAGGACCGACAATTTTTTCCTCACAAGGCCGCTCCGAAGGATTGTGACATAGTGAAGTGTGGAAACAGCGCAATCACTCTGTCGACGCTGGCCTACGTCACCGCGTCGACCTCTCCTTCTTCTTCCCTCGTCCACCGTCCCTCGTGTGATTCCACCATAGCCGCCCTCCCCTCCCCTTCCCACCCCCTCCCTCACGCCCTCGATCTTCACAAGCAGGCGTCCATGGCCGCCCGCAACCACAAACGGCTGTGGCTGCCCGCTATCACCCGCCCCAACCCTCTTCATCTCACAATCCGTTTAACGACTCAAAGTGCCCTCTCCCACACCCCCAAGACGAGCTCACTCGAAACGAAGGGCAAGGCGAAGCCTCGCCATAGCTGCTCATGCAAACACCCGAAGTTCACACTTTCTCACCAAAGAGAGGCCTAATTGAAACGAAATATATTTTTATGGAGATGAAAAGAAACGCAGGGGCAGGACACAATATAGAGTCACAGTGAACCGTCGAACGGTTTCGTTCGATCACGAGCGGACGCAGAACGGGAAAATGAATCCGAACATACGTACGCACACACCTCACACGAGCGACAACCCTTGCTGATTTTCTCCTCACAAAAGTATCGTGAAAGGCGCTTACTGGAAACCACAAAGTAGGCCCTATGCTTGTCAAGTTCTCAAGCAAGTAGAATTGAAATGTTTGTCCTTTCAACATCCACATGTATGCATGAGCATCCAACTACAGAGCTGAGGAACGATGGCAGTTGCATTCTATTCAATTCCAGGTGAGTGAGCGCCAATACCTACTCCTACTTAATACATGACCATGCAGGGCTGACTCGAAGAACGAATAACTATACCTCTGGAGTGTTGAAGTCTAAATCACGCCACAAGTGGTCTTCGAACTATCCGAACTGCAAGTAGCCCCTTGTTTCTCCGAGTGCTTACATACTAAGAGTAATCTATTTACGGGAAGGAAGTAGCCCTTTGTTTTTCCGAGTGCGTACATACTAAGAGTAATGTATTTATGAGAAGGAAGCAGCCCCTAGTTTTACCGAATGCCTAGATACTAAGAGTAATGTATCTATGAGAAGGAAGCATACATGACACTAACCTTATGACACGTGTGCACATCGGCACATTCTCTTGTTCGTACCCCTTTCCTGCTCTACCTAGTCTACGGCAAGAAGAGACAACCCCTTTTAAAAACACAAAATTTAAGAAAAAAAACAAAAACAAAAACAAAAACACAACAGCGATAGCTTGTGTTCTTGGAGTGGGCGGAACACGACAGCGTCATCACTGAGTGGAGAAAAACAAGCGCGAGCGCGGACATACTTTTTCCCGCTCACACGAATTCACTCCGGAACAGCAGCTCGTGACAGCGCGACAGCCCCTCGCCCCTTCGTGACTTGCGCGGCGACTGGTTGGCAGGGTGGCTCAGTCCCTGGAGGGCGCACGGAGGGGATCGCCACCGCCGCCAGCTGTCACCAGCAAGAGCTCCCCCGGGCCTGCGCTCCCCGGCCGGCGCGCACGCGCTCCTCGACGCGCGGCGCATATTTGCGCTCGTCCTCCTCCAGCAGGGCCTGAGCGCGAGACCAGCCGTTGCTGGCAGCCTCGCTGAGCAGGGAGAGGATGTGGGAGGCGGCGGACGATTCGGCGGACAGCGCCCGGAGCGTGTGCAGCTTCTGCATCTGGCGGAGCTCTATGTACAGAAACGCGGCGAGCGAGTCTTGCCCCTCTGCGAGCCCCTGGCCCACCGCCTTGCCCAGCCACCGGAACGCCTGGGGCCGGCTCTTGGGCACGCCCTCGCCGAAGTAGTAAGAGCACCCGGCGTGCTCCTGCGCGGCGGCAAACCCCATCTCTGCCGCTTCCAGGATGAGCTTGAACCCCGTCCGCTGGTTGTTCTTCAGGCCCCACAGGCCGTGAAAGTGACAGCACCCCAGGATGTACCGGGCGTGGGCGCCACCTGGCTCGTTGGCGAGCGATTTGAGAAGGGGCAGGGGGTCCTGGTGGGGCCGCACCTTCATCGTCAGATGGCCCACGATCACAAGTGTCCCGCAGATGACGTCGCCGCTCTTGGCTCTCAAGCGGAGCCAGCTCACGAGCGTGTCGTACTTGGCCTTGTGGCCCGACCCCTTGGACGTCCACGATGCAAGCATCCTGGCCAGCCCGTGGCCCTGCTGAGCTGCTTTGCCGTACCAGTGGCGCGCGCACTGAATGCTGATGGGCATGCCAAGGCCCAGCATGTTGCACCAGCCCCGCAGGCACTGGTAGTCGGGGTGAGTGGGTTGAGCGTGCGTTGCTCCTGCTCCTTCCCAGTGCAGGACTGATAAGCCGCGCGCGGTGAGCGCGTCAAACAGTCGATGCTGCTCCTCGCCACCGGGCAGCTGGCCCATGTCCACCTTCTCAGGAGCATCTCGCTGCCACATTATGCACAACGAACCCCCCCGAGGTCAGACTTGCGTGCTGCTTCCTCCTCCAAACAGCACGCTTCATGCCCAGGGCCAAAACGACCCCACCCTTCAACACCAGAGGTAAGTGTTGGCGCAATGGACAAATAGATCAGGCATGGACGATACGAGTAGATGCATCACTTCGACAGACACCGTATACACAACTTCTTTCAGAAAAGTAAACAGCGCCCCTCACTGACCGACAGTCTCAATGATAACGTCGAGCACGACCATCCACTGTCTCCGTCGCATTCTCATCAGACATGCATCAAGAAGTTAACTATTGGAGTCCAAATATGTCAGATAATGAAGCTGATCAATCTGGAGACTGTACCCAGGCGTAATCAAATGCTGTTGACTTCATGGGCTCTTGCTCCGGGACTCCTCTCTGCACATAAAGCGCCAAATGCTTGGAACGGTGAGGCCTTTCATCACAGAAAGTTACTGCTAAAGAATGTTACTCGGCGCGTGAATTGGCAGAATGCAAGTACTATCTCAACTAGGTGTTCAAAGGGTATGTGGGCGGTTAGTGGCATCAGGCCGGACCTGAGGACGAAACCAGGATGCATCGACGTAGGCCAAGAGCTTAAGAGTCCTCCCCACGCCCTAAAGGTTAAGCCTACGTCAGTAAGACTTATCCAGAAGGCCTTCAAAGCAAGTAAAGCTAATAAACGACAAAAAAAATGTACATGCCCTCATCCAGAACCCGTTATCATGGGCCGCTTTCCATTCATAAAGGCTCATTATCAAAAGCTTGGCACACCACGCTCTAGTAGTCGCCATCAAAGAAGAGGTATTGTGAAGGAATCTCTTCCAGGTTCGAGGGCCTTGATGTGACGCCATAAGAAAATGCCTCTTGACAGGTGTGTTTACTTTCCACGAGGCCATAGCTGCATGTCCCGTCTCAGGGAACTTCAGTAGGCGTTTTATCTCGAAGTACATCGATAGGTCGATAGTTTGGGTGAATTGTGCGGGACGCCTCAGAAACGGGCGTCTTTGGGTGCAGGCGAAAACAGGGCACGGAGAGTGGCAGGGCCTGGCAGGGCATGCAGGGCCAAGCCAAATTGAGCAAAGTGGTCAAATCAGGTCAAATCATGTTAAGTTGACCATATGTCCTTTGAGCTTGACGTATTTTGACGAGCAATTGACCCCGTTAGTGTTAGCGTACCCGAAAGCAAATTGCCTGCCTAAGCATTCTTTAGGCGCGATCATGGGCGCAATCGTCATATGAGACATGTCGTGCCCAACAGTGTCGGTCCCTCGGCCCGTGCGTAGCCTTCCAGCACGAGTGCCTTCGACCTGGTTGAGGTGTCGGTGGCCTTCCCCACGTGTGGGAAAACATGATTGACCTTCGCACTTGTGTCGGCGACAAGCCTTACCAGGGTTAACCCATCCCTGGGCTCCTGAACTTGCACCATGCAACCATGACCAACACTCAGAGCAACGTCCTCCTTCACCCAGCTCTCACCATCTGCTTATCCTAAGACTTAGCAGAAAATTTTAAAAATACTTGCCTTGCCTTAATTCCTCTTACAAGGACGGAACTCTCTTACTTCCACGTAGGCTTTATGCCTTAAGGTTCTTGGGCTCACAGGCGAGCAAATTGTAGTTTGCAAAAATCACACTCTAAGCAGCTTAACATACAACGTCAGATTCAGAGAAAATTGCCCTTCAGGCTTTCGCTTAACTTTCACAGAGTCACAGCTTACAAATCTCTGAAACTACACGTCTATGCTGGCCTGGGTCAAGCTCTTCACTTAACACCGCGCCCTCTTCATTGCCAGGCTAGGCTCACTCAGTTCTCCACTGAGAGCTTTATCTGTCAATACTACTCTCTCTCTTCGAGATGCGAATGCGAATTCTGAGAACTTGGAGACTAACACACAGCTCACCATTTTAAGGCTGCTTCACACACACTTGTGGCGTTCGGCCGAATCTGTGCTAATTTCCTAGCAGATTCTATTCTGCGATTCTCCTACTTTCAACAGTGAGATTCCCTCTTGGGAACTCCTACAATCCTAACTTATCTATGATACACTGAGAAGAATTTTCAACGTCGGCAGAAGCGTGGGGCCTCGGCTTTCCAATGACCTTGGGAACTCCTTCTTCTTCTTCGCGCCCTTCTTCTCCTTCCTTCTGCTCTTTCTGCTCCTTGGCAAAGGTGCGTGAGAGTGAATGACATGTCTCAGGCAAGATTCGTGCCTTTTGCAGGCACCACACAGCGTCATCTTCCGAGAATGCCATGCTTAGTCACAAAGCTTAGCTGCATGTCGCATCTGCCTAGCCATGCTCAACTCAAACTCGTAGTCACTCAGCATGCATACACCTCGTGACTGTCGCGCGTGGCTGCTTAGCTTCTCAGCTGGCAGTCACGCCTAATTGGCTCATGGCTAAGAACTCCTGAGCGGCGTGTACAAGCAAATGTTACTTGCTCAAGATTCCCAACCGCGCGGCCGTAACCTATCTTGGCATTGCGGCCATGACCTGGCTTATTCTGCCAGTCACGCAGAACCTGACTTGGTACCTGCTGGGCGGCTCATCACTGATCCCCAGCTTCTAACCTCGCGGCTGTCTATGCTGTCAAAACCTCCCCCATTCCTGGGTGTGGGGTATATTGACATTGACCCCTTGCCAGTGGTCTTGACGCTGACATAACCGCTGACTGCGACGTAATCAGTCAAGTGGTCGGTGAGTCAACGTTGACTTTTCGTACCTGGGTGGTCGTAGCTTGCGCTGCGCGTGTGACACCGTCAAACGGATAGTAGTCGCGACAGCTGTCGTGCCTAACAGTGTCGGTCCCTCGACACGTGCGTAGCCTTCCAGCACGTGTGCCTTCGACCTGGTCGAGGTGTCGGTGGCCTTCCTCACGTGTGGGCAAATATCGCCGATCGACCTTCGTACGTGTGTCGGCGACAAGCCTTACCAGGGTTAACCCATCCCTGGGCTCCTGAACTTGCACCATGCAACCATGACCAACACTCAGAGCAACGTCCTCCTTCACCCATCTCTCACCATCTGCTTATCCTAAGACTTAGCAAAAAATATAAAAAATACTTGCCTTGCCTTTATTCCTCTTACACCCCTCCCTTTCAGCTGAGGCGTCCCTGCCTTTCTGCTGAAAGCTATTATTTTCCAGCCCTACGGCCAGGGGGTTTAGGAAGGCAGTCAGGACATTCCCATCGTCCCGCCATAATCTCTTCCTCGCTAATGCAGAAAGTGTGCCAACGCGCACCACACTTATTGCAAGTTACCATTGCTTCCTATTCATCCAGCACTTTGCAGCTGGCACACGGTGCTGGCACCAATTCCTCGGGCACAACCATAACCGTAGGATCAATATTTGGCAAATGGCATAGCGAGCAATTCTGCACGTGGTCTCTCCTGGTTTTACCATCAGAACCTTCCAGTTCTAACACACCATTGTCAAACGCATGTTTCACGCGTAAGATCACTGCACCTGAACTGGTGTCGATGGTGATCTTGGTCTGGCGCTTGCGGTAGACGAAGTCTCCTTCTTGAATCTGCGTCATCTGCAGGCGATAGCTCCCGTCTCGTGTCCTGGCGTAACGCTGCGTATCTCTTTTATGTGCAATTTTCAGATTGTCCAGCGCAACTGGTATCATGCGCTCAAATAACGCCTTACGGCGTACCATCACTTTTAGCAGTTCATCAGGGCTGTCCAGGTCTTTCACCTGTTCAATCTCCTGCTTGATGCTGCTGGGCACGACTGGACTTCTGCCAAACAGTATCTAATATGGCAAGTAATTCGCCAAGGCAGCCTGCTTGCTAAATCTGTAACCCATAACCAGCCATGGCAGGGCCAGATCCCAGTCACGCTTGTCATGCTCCAGGCAAAACTTGCGCAAAGCAGACTTAATGGTTTGCACCATCCTTTCTGCCAGACCATCTGCTTGCGGATGGTCTCTAGACGTAGTGCCATGATCGATGAAGCATCTATCCAAGAGTTTCTGAAAAGACCCTTGGAACTCAGAGCCTTGGCCTGTCAGCACTTCTGCTGGAGCTCCATGACGCACAATCACACCATTGAGGAGCGCTTCCGCGGTCCCTAGACTCTCCTTAGCAGTCAAAGGCACGACCTTTATCCACTTAGAAAAATGCTCAATCATGACCATGATATACTTGTTACCTCGCTTAGACAGCGGTAGCTCACTTGCGAGATCGCAACTCCAGCGGTAGCCTAGGCCCATGATTGGCAAAGGTTGCAAGTGTGGATGTTGCTGTGTAAAACCTGCCTTGACGCAATCACAGCTTTGGCAGGCCTTGATCACATCTTCACACTGCTTCTTCATGCCCCTCCACCAGTAAGACAGCTCCAAAAGACTATACGTCTTCTTGACACCATAGTGTCCAGTGTTCTCGTGCATTTCCTGCACAAGAGCTCGTCTCCTGATGGGTTCTGGCACTAACTTCTCCTGACCAGTTTCTTCAATTTTAAAGAGGTTGTTGCGTTTCCAGCAAAACCTTTTAGCTCGATGGTTTACCTGGTCCTTTTCCTTCACTGATAGTCCTTCCAAGTGAGTTCCCGTCTCCAGCCAGTGCATAGTAGCTTGATCTTTCCAGATCTCTGGACTGAACAAGGGTAGAGGCTCAGCTTCACCTGATGCTACCATTCCAGCCATTTCGGCTAGGCAGGCCACCAACTCTGCTGGGCTGCTTGGGTCTTCGTCCTCTTGGGCTCCTGTTCTGTCGTCTGAAGATGAGTCCGGGTTCCTACAGAGTCCATCGGCGTTGTTGTTGAGCACTCCTGCTCTGTGCACCACCGTCATTTGGTACTCTTGCAGCTTAAGAGCCCAGCGAGCCAACTTACCAGTGAGGTCTCCGTTCTTCATCAGCCATAGTAATGGTGAGTGATCCGTGATCAACGTGAATGGTCTTCCCCACAGATACTGAAATGAATCTTGCTTATTCAAGATTAATATATTTCATTTAAATATAAAAGATCAGAGATAGGTGGAAGCGTGTGAAATCAGGGAGCGATCTTCGCCCTTATAATGAATTCCGTTTACTCATCTATAGTCCTTGACTCACTTATCGTAGTGTGCCATAGTTGCACACGAATACAAGGCACAAGAAAGAAGCGAGCTTGAGGACTAGAGCTTCTCCTTTAGAAACTCCTGACCTCTTGCCTACCAGGCATACAAGCATGTGTAAGCACATACACAACATCAGGGGACTGAATAGCAAAGGCGCTCTCATTCAGATGACCATAAAGTAGCTAAAACACATCCCACTGACTTAAGTGCAAAAGCCATGGAATCTGTCCGCTGTGTGACCCCGAAATGTCAGAGGGCATAACTCTGTCAATACTACTCCAAATTGAGCAAACTCAACGGCAACGGATGCATCTTGACGAGACCTTTCCGAAAAGTCCTAGTTCGCTCCAAATGGAGCGCAAACGAAGCAGCCATGGCAATTTCCGTGAAGGCTGGTCATTAGAACGAACCCAAAAAGTGCACACATCACTTGCAAGTAGAAATCCGACTGTAAAGCCTACTGTCCAGAATGAGGGACCACGAGATCCCAGCCTGCTATGTACCTAGTGACCACCTGGTTGACCACGGCGCAAGGTGCGCCGTTTCGTGGGAAACCCGTTAAGTTGGGACCCACGGATCTAGGTATAACGACCATATTAATTGGTTGGTTGACTGAGTCCTAATAGTTCAGTTGACTGACGACGGCTCCGCCTACCCAGGAGTTAACCACACTGGTAGGACATCGGTTTACCGAATCTCAGTCGACCTTCCGACTTTCAGTATACTGCGGTCACATGTGCCAATCTACAAATAATGATCTAAATGAATGTATCTATCCTCAGCGTACTGAAGCTAAGTATACTGACTAGTATCAAGCGAGCTTACTCTAGGTCAACCTACTGATATTACATCCTATATATAACTGATATATAAATCTCAGCAAATTATACTATGATACAAAAGTCATCCTGTTGACCTTCTCAACAAAGTCAGCAAACTACATTGTGATACAAAAGTCATCCTGCTGACCTTTTTGACAAAGTAAGTAAACTCGCATTACATTGACATACATTCATTTAGATGAACTTGCACATGTGAGCATATTGACATAATACTTATTTAGTGTTATATTTATGTATGCAATTAATTAAATAAATGATGAACTGATTCATTACAGATACTCTCTGAAGTGTGTGACAGCCCAAACCACTGCCAGCAGCTCTCCTTTGTAGGACGAGTAGTTGCTCTCCGCTCGATTGTTAGAGCGTGAGGCATAGGCAATAACATACTCCTCTCTAGGGCTTGCGGCCTGAGTGAGTACTGCGCCAATTCCCACACGACTTCAGTCCGTGTGCAGATTGAACGGCGTGGAGTAGTCAGGCATTTGCAAGACTGGGGCTATTACTAGCCGCTCCTTCAGCTCGTTCATGACTTTCTCCTGAGCTTCTGTCCACACAAAAGTCACATCCTTTTTCAGAAGTTTCGTCAGGGGTTTAGCAATTCTGCTATAATCCTTCACAAACTTACGATAGTATCCGCTTAGCCCTAACAAAGCTTTCAGCTTAGACACATTCGCAGGTGCAGGTATCTTGTAAATGGCCTCAGTCTTCACAGCCTGAGGGGACATAGCATTGTTCCCAATCTCATGTCTTAGGTAAGGCACGTGTGCCTCAAAGAATCTGCACTTCCCAAGATGCACCTTCTGGAATTTCTCCAGGCGCTGGAACACTTATTCCAAGTGCTCGAGGGGCTCCTCTATGGACTTGCTGAATACTACCACATTGTCAATGTATGGTTTAGCAAAATCCAGTCCCTCCAGCACTTTATCCATAGTCCTCTGAAATATGGCTGGGGCATTTTTCAGCCCAAATGGCATTACTGTCCATTGCCATAGTTCCCTTTGAGCCCAGAAGGCGGTCTTACCTTGATCTTCTGTTTTCACAGGGATCTGGTTGAAGCCTTGGCGCAGATCGATGATGCTGAACACCTTCTCGGTGGTGGCAATCGCAAAGATCCGCTCCGGCGCAGGCATCACATAGCTGCCTGGCTCTGTGTAGAGATTCAGTCGCCTGTAATCTCCACACATACGAGTGGCAGTGTAATTGCCGGTCTCGTCCTTTTTAGCGACTACTACTGTGGGAGCCCCATGCACTGAGGGAGATTTTTCAATCATGCCGAGCTTATGCAGCTCTGCGCAAGTTTTCTCCACACAGTCCCACTCTGTCTGGCTGAGCTTATGCGGCCCAAGTCTGACTGGGTTATTAGTAATTAGTGTGATCTCACACACACTGGCAGTGGTTCTACCAATCTCCTCTTTAGTAAAAGCAAACACCTTGCGGTGTTTCTTCAGCAACCTTTCTACTTGTGCTCTCTGCTGGACTGAGACCATTTTCCCAATGGCAAAAGTCTCAGTTTCAAGTTGCTTCTCCCCAACAAAGGCATCCAGTAGTTGCTACTCCTTGGGTGTAGGTGGGGGCTTTTTGCTCTCATCCTGGCCCTTAGGCTTTTCTGCCTAATTCTGGCTCTCAGGCTTTTCTGCCTGATTCTTAGGAGGTGGGGTAGCGGGCTTTGCAGCTTGCTCCTCCGTTGCCATAGGTTCTGCAGCCTGTTTCCTCGACTTTTTCCTTTCCCAATGACGCGTCGCCTCTCCTGCGGTGAGGTGTACGTCAGGCGCCTCCGGATGGGTTGCCTCAGGATCATTTCCTCGTCAATTGCAGTCCAACTGGTCCCGATTCCTCCTTCTTCACGTGGCCGAGGTTGGTTTGCCATTGGCCAACCTGCAGGATCTGTCCTAGGGTTGATTATCCAACCCCACTCTTGCTCAATAATAGCCATGCGGGCGACGGTCGTGCCATACTCCTCCCTTGCGGGTGGTGTGACCGTCCATGTCTGCGTCAACGTTTGCGGCCTTGGAGGTGCCGCTAGTCGTGCGAGGAAAGCATCATCTGCTGCGGTCAGGCGGCTGATGGTGTTTCCCAGGTCCATCAGTTCCCATTCTGGGATTGCAGGTATCATGGGGGCAGGTGCCTCCGACCTCTGCATCCTAAGATCTAATAGTTGCAACAAGGGCGTGTTAATGCCTGGCAACACACTAATGCACAATGCCATTGCCCTACGAATCAAGCCGTCCTCTCCCTCTCTCTGCAAAATATCCCGCAGAGGCGGAGGAGGTGGGGCAGTGGTTCCTTGCGGAATGCCCTCTCTCTGAGCCTTCCCCTTATGCTTGAAATATTGCTTTAGCATCCTCCTAAAAGATGCATTACCCTCACGGGCCACCTTCCTTGGTCTGCTTGCGCGACCCTCGGGCTTACCTTGCGCTGTCTCCACTTTAGCAGTGCAGGCAGTCACCTCCTGCCGTTGCGGCGGTCGTGCGGTTGACTTGGGTTCTGCCACTGAAAGACTGGCAGTAGGAGTACTGGATGTTGGTGACCTTAATTCTTCATAAAGGTCTGCCGGGCTTGGCCCGATCAGGTGGTCAGCTACCCAGTCGTCTGTCCTCAGCTCCTGTAAGTCAAGCAGATCCAACTCTGGCGTGGGAAAACGTGGAATTTCTTCCCTGGCGTCCCCTCCATTGTTGAGTGATGGCAACTCCAACTCTGAGAGGCCTTGCATCTCTGCATCCTCTCCCTCCTCTGGCTTCTCTGTTCCAGGAGACGGCGATTCTTCATCTCCTCCTGTGTTGAGCCTCGCCATGTTGATGATGGCTGACTGTAGAGCGCGAGCTGCTTTCGCCACTTTCTCTTCCTTGAGTTGAGGGGCGTCTGCTTCCAGCAACTGCTCCATGATTTGCCTGGTGATCGACTCAGCTGTGCTGCCAACGGTGTCTTATGGTTGCCCTTTGGCACCTGGCTGTGGGCTCATCAGAACAGGTGTGGCGGGCAATCTCTCGACCGTCTCCTTCCTGCGTTCTTCAAAAATCACCTCCAGGCAAATGGTCTTTCCAGACCCTCCAGAATTTCCTGAATTCTGACTGCATTCTTTGGCCCATTCGCCAATATTGCACTAGCGTTCTTCATATCTTGACGTTGCCGCGTCTAGGGATGGGCTTCCGTAAACTTGGTCTTGGACCATGTTCCGTAACTCAGAAGTGGTCTCTTCCTCCCATTCCGGCATCTTCACAAATATTTGGCTGGAGCATCTGCAGATAATGGGACCTCCTGTGATTTGCTTGTTGTAGCGCTCGCCAAAGGATTGGCTTCACCAGTTGCCTGGTCTTCCATGGCTACGTCTTCCTGCAGCCTTCGCAGCTCTCTTTCCAGAGGGTCGTGTAGAGCCGTCATCCGATTGTCAATTCGCGCCAGGAGGTCTTGACACCTGCTTAGCTCTGCCACTGGTTTTTCTGAGTGCTTCACCTTGGTCAGCCTCAGCTGCGTCCCTTTCAACACCAGATTCTTCTTGTTGCTGATGCGCTTCTCTGATAGCTCTCTGATCAAAGGTGGCACCACATGGACTCCAATCGTTACTGGTCTCGGCCTGGGCATAGGCTTGTCAGAGAACGTCATCTGCTGCCAAGTCATAATTGTCTCCACCAACCACGTCATGGAGTGATGCCCAATCATATTGCCGAATATCTTCCCAGCATCGTCCTGTCCCACCATCGCAACAATTTCTTGTGCAATGGAGTTGGGTACCCCCAGGCACCTTCCCTTGCCTTCAGTTGTAGGCTCTCTCCATTGAGCTTCTCTGTCGTGCGCATTCTTGACCATTCCTGGTCCTCCATTCACGAATGCGCGTGATCCTGCGTATGCCGTGAAGGTGGGCAGCACCACCCTTGGCCGGCCTGGCTCTTTGACGACGTACTGTGGGTAGGAATCCCTCCTGATCACTGGCTTGGTTTCCACCATTAGTGCTTCTCCCACAGATACTGCCGTTGGTGTGCGCCGCGTAATCTCCTCCATCTCCCTCAGGATTTCAATGGACATGCCGTTGGTCCAAAATAGTCTGGCCCGGTGTGAGAGTCCTCCGTGCCTGGCGTCGTTGATCAATACATGATGACCCAGGGTGGAGTCGAAGACCAGCCATGGATCTCCTCGCTTCATCTGGTTGTAATCCATCCCTGGATGTACATTCTCAATCACAAACACTGGTGGGTAGAGATGCTGGCGTTTCCGCAGCATACTGATGATTTTCACCATCCGTCCCCAGTGTTGTGCTCGCGGGTCATTGAATCCCCTCCTGTTCCCAGCTTGCGAGAAAGGTTGACAAGGGAATCCCGCAAAAATCCAGTCAATCTTGTAACCATACAGGTCCTCAGACTTCACATTGAGGATGTTTCCTCCAGCAAGACGCACCAAACTAGTAGGCACCAATGCCTTGAAATGGTACATTTGCCGCATCTGACTCATGACCTCCTTAAATGCTGTGAAGGCACTCTCATCATTGTCCACATACAGCACTTTGGATACCCGGATACCTCGTTGAATCAGTGAGATGGTTCCAGAACCAAGTCCGGCAAACAATTCCAGCACTACTACTCCTCTCCTGCGAAAAGGATCTTCCATCCTCACAATGCCTTGCGGCAGCGGGTCTACTCCAGGCATCAAATTGGCAGCAGACTTAATCGGATAAGGAACTGGCAGCAGCTCTTGCGGGCCACGGTCCCGGTTACTCACAGCTTCCAGTTGCTCCATAATCCGAGGTTGCCAAACCAAGGGAGTCGGCATGTTGACGCTGGTGTAGCCCTCCTCTTCGCGTTGCATGATGAGGTCATAATGGTCTAGATACCGGTCATTTGCACAACAGTCTAGCAGTCCGTACTTCGCCTCTCCCGAGCAAACCATTTTTACAGGAATTTCTCCTGTCGGCTGCCAATCTGTCGACTGGTAAGTCACCCTCTGCTTCCGCAGGTCAATGACCATACCCAGGGGAATCAGGGCTTCGATCCCCAAGAGAACATCATAGTTCTCTGCATTCTATGAGCAGTGACGCCTCCTCAGGTTTCCCCAAGTTTACTGTGATTTTCACAGGCTTGCGGGTGATTCCACAAGACTTTGAAATCTGCCCAGATGCAGTCCTCAACTGAAAAGGACTTTCTTTCAGGTCCCTTGCCGTCAATCCCAGAGCTTTCACAACTCGCTTTTCCAAGATTACTGGCTGTGCGCCAGTGTCCAATAGGATATTGGGAGCGGCCCAGTCGTTGAATGTCAAAACTCTATCCTTGTTCTCCACTCTCACAGTGCTGAAATTAGTAGGCAGCGAAGCACTGCTCGCACCTTCCTCAGCTATGTCCAACTGCTGTCCGGCTTCTTCAACCGTGAAAGGATGCGTAAGACGCAGATCAGCAAGTGAAAGACAAGGAATGTGCTGAATCCGGTGTTCCACCAGAGCTTTCAGCTTCTCCAGCAAAAAACTAAATGTCTTGCGTGGCTCAGGCTTGGCTTGTCGTAGCTGCGCAATCTTGTTCTCATTGAGGGTGATCCGAAAAGTCTGAGGAAGCTTTCCAGCATTCCTTGGAACCAGACGGTCATGATCTGCGCGCTCTGCAACCGTTGCAGCCACTGCCTTCTCAGGCGTCAGCTTCTTGCCTTTGCAGACGGTCTTTTCGGCCACATCTGCATCATAATAGACATTAGGCACATTCAGTCTTGCAAATTGAGCTTTCAACTCTGCGATCTTTGCACTCATAGCATCATACTTCTGGTTACCCTTTCGGTCACCAGAGTTATCTTTCTCCTTTTTCTTACCCTTATCTGCCTCTTTCGTGGCAGCATTAGCCTAGGTGGCTTCAGATTTGGGTTCTTGGACCAACACTCATCTTCTGAGTGTCCCTTTTTGCTGCAATGTGCGCATACCTGCACCTTGCTAGCAGACAATTGCTTAGCATCCGGGTATGGACAATCTCTCTTTTGATGTCCAAATTTCCCGCAATTCCAACAGCCCTCTGCTATCTCAGCAGTGTTGGCGTGCTTAGAAAACCTATTGAAAGACCCGCTCTTCTTCTTAAATTGAAAATTAGAGCTATTGGCCTTAGGTTGAAAGGATTCCTCCTTTCTCTCAGGAGCCATAAGCGTCCTGGAAGCCTCCTTGTACCAGACTTTACCTTCCTCGACACTGCGTGCTATTTCAGCAGCTTCGTCGATGTTCCAGTCGATTCCGCGTTTCGCAGATAGGTGCGGCTTGACCTCCCGATCTGTGTCTTTACCTAGACACAATAAGAATTTGTCAGCCACAATCCTAGGCTCATAGATTCCTGCCTTCTTGGCAAGATCTACCAATCTGGAATTGACCTCCATCACTGTCTCGTTCTTCTGACGGACAAAATGCACATAACGGTGCACCTTAAGACTGCGATCCTCTGGGAATTTTGCTTCAAGCAACTGAAAGAAACGACGCAGACAGTGCTCAGAGTCTAACTGGTCATCCCCAGCCTCCATATCCCTACGGCAACTAGCCAACGCTTGCGTATGGCTTGCTTCCATGGTGGCACTATCACCATGCTGCCCTGTAAAAGGTGCAGCCCTGCGCGTTACTCGTTCCTGAGCATTAGCAATCTTTTCAGACAATTCTGTACACACTTTTCGCAATTCTGCGACAGACCCAGCATCATCATCTCAAGTAGCCGCTCGTTGCTGACCCTTGGTGAGTTGCTTCATGGCATCTGTTAGTTCTTGTGTTAGTGCAGCTAAGTCTACACTCTCAACAGGTGCAGCAGGTATCGCTCTTCCTGATGACAAAGCGGACAGGCGGGCTTTCGCAACCTCTTTCTGGATTTTTAATCCCTCGCCTTCTTTTGCTCGTCAAACGCCCATTCCTGGGTAAGGTTCTCATCCTTCCGGAATTGACGATAAAGCAACAAGGCATCCTTGTCCAAGCACTGAACCAAGCTTATAAAAGCAATTAACTGAGTGTAAGAAGAATCCTTTTGGATTCTCTCAAACAAATCAGCCCAATAGATCTCATCAAACTCTTCGAAAGTGAGATTATTTCCACCGGTTCGTCCACTAAAACACTTTGTAGACAGCTTGAACTTAGGATTTTCATCCTTATCATCACCAGTTGTTTTGAATGGCGACCAAGACTCACTAACTTTACCCCACACGCCGTGCTCTTTGCCCAAATTGGGTACAAAGGCTTGCGCGTTATACGGATTCTCACTGTTCGTGGCAGTATGGCGAGACTCGTCTCCCGACGGTTGCTCACTCCACAGGTTATCCGTGCGCTCAGATGTCTCACTTCCTCGTGGACTCTGGCTTGAATCAGAACCTTCCGCAGGCTCCACAGGGTAGTAGAGTCTTCCACTCCTCAACCGCATGTACAGTTGAATTTCTCCGGGTCCCTTTCCAGGTCGAGCACCAGCAGCCCTCACAGGCCTCAATCCCCAATTTGCTTGGGAATTTCTATTCACCCGAACCACAAAACCGAAGTTCTCAGAACTAGGACGGAAGTCTCTTACTTCCACATAGGCTTTATGCCTTCAGGTTCTTGGGTTCACAGGCGAGCAAATTGTAGTTTGCAGAAATCACACTCTAAGCAGCTTAACATACAACGTCAAATTTAGAGAAAATCGCCCGTCAGGCTTTCGCTTAACTTTCACAAAGTCACAGTTTACAAAACTCTGAAGCTACACGTCTATGTTGGCCTAGGTCAAGCTCTTCACTTAACACCGCGCCTTAACAGCTCTTCACTGCCAGGCTAGGCTCACTCAGTTCTTCACTGAGAGCTTTATCTGTCAATACTACTCTCTCTCTTCGAGATGCGAATGCAACTTCTGAGAAGTTGGAGACTAACACACAACTCACCATTTTAAGGCTGCTTCACACACACTTGTGGCGTTCGGCCGAATCTGTGCTAATTTCCTAGCAGATTCTATTCTGCGGTTCTCCTACTTTCAATAGTGTTCCCTCTTGGGAACTCCTACAATCCTAACTTATCTATGATTCACTGAGAAGAATTTTCAGCGTCGGCAAAAGCGTGGGGCCTCGGCTCTCCAATGGCCTTGGGAACTCCTTCTTCTTCTTCGCGCCCTTCTTCTCCTTCCTTCTGCTCTTTCTGCTCCTTGGCAAAGGTGCGTGAGAGTGAATGACATGTCCCAGGCAAGATTCGTGCCTTTTGCAGGCACCACACAGCGTCATCTTCCGAGAATGCCATGCTTAGTCACAAAGCTTAGCAGCATGTCGCATCTGCCTAGCCATGCTCAACTCAAACTCGTAGTCACTCAGCATGCATGCACACCTCGTGATTGTCGCGCGTGGCTGCTTAGCTTCTCAGCTGGCAGTCACGCCTAATTAGTTCATGGCTAAGAACTCCTGAGCGGCATGTACAAGCAAATGTTACTTGCTCAAGATTCCCAACCGGGCGGCCGTAACCTATCTTGGCATTGCAGCCATGACCTGGCTTATTCTACCAGTCACGCAGAACCTGACTTGGTATTTGCTGGGCGGCTCATCACTGATCCCCAGCTTCTAACCTCGCGGCTGTCTATGCTGTCAAAACCTTCCCATTCCTGGGTGTGGGGCATATTGACATTGACCCCTTGCCAGTGGTCTTGACGCTGACATAACCGCTGACTGCGACGTAATTAGTCAAGTGGTCGGTGAGTCAACGTTGACTTTTTGTACCTGGGTGGCCGTAGCTTGCGCTGCGCGTGTGACACCGTCAAACGGTTAGTAGCCGCGACAGACACCGAGCAAATGAGGTGGAAATCGGGTGCGGCAAGAATACGTGCTGCTCCATATGTAGCGAAGCACTACGCTTGTGGTCTTAAAGTCCAAGCGTGCAAATCAAGTAGAAGTCGCAATTGTTGGGCTAGCCATGTGAATGACGTAATTAAAGGCTTAAGATCAAATCAATTTTTGCATCATCTGTACCAAAAGAATGTGCTTTTGGATGGCCAAATGCTGGGCAAGAGAGTCAGCATCGATTTTTTGTAATTGCTAAATCATACGTGCATGACTTACAAGGCACAGTAATTATTTTGACGCTCTGCTCCGTTTTTTTAGCCAACTGGAAAGGGCCAGCTGGCCATACATATCTGAGAGGCGTAAGTACTGACCAAATGTGATGACAGAGTTCGAGCAATGGTATAGTCTCACTTAGCATTTGGTACCTGCATATTTCTCTTCCCTCACTAAAAGATTTCCATCATGTATCATTCAGTTCCCTCGTGCTTTTGCACTTGATACACCAAAAAGAAAATTAAAGCTTCAGCTGTCGTCCAACACGCACTGGAAGCATGCACAACACTCCTGCATTGCTGACCTCTGCAGCTTGAACCTTTTAAAGGCATGCAACTGTGGCCCAGCTCTGCCACCCTAAAGCTTCTCAATCAAACACCAGGCAGGCTCTGCTGGGAAAAAGGTCAAAGAAAAGAAAGTACGAGTAGGAGCAAGAGCAGGGGCAGGAACAGGAGGTAAAATATAAGGAGGAGCAGGAGGAAAAGCAAGAGAGGCAGCCTCGGGCTCCATAGCTCACAATGTGCGGCAGGGGCATGCAGCCAACGAGGCAGCTCATGGAACCAACCGAGCAGCGGCTCCATCCAGGGCCCCAACGGAGCCAACACAAAAGCCGGCCCCAGGGCTTGAGTGCCAGAGTGCCTGGCTGGCTGGCTGGCTGCCAGCCAAATGCCGGAGGCTGCCCACATTGGCCTCCTGCAGGCTGCCACGCAAGCGTCACATGAAAGCGCCCGGTCGGTGCTGCCGACGCTGTCGACGCTGCTGGTGCTGCCGGCAATGCCACTCCCCTCCTCCCCTTGGCGTGACGCAAGGTGTCAATTTAAGGCCGCTCGCGACACTCTCTGAAAATGACAGCGGACGGCCTGGCTCGCTCGCAACGTCATCGGCCCCGCCCGGGTGGGGACGCAACGCAACAAAAGAATGTGCTCCACGTTGTCTCGTCCGTGTCAGCGCCCGCCGTGCTGAGGGTGCAACAACTCCCGCTCATTCTCGATGCTCTGGCCGAGCCCTCTGCCACCGTGGCCGGTGGCACATCCGCTCCAGCCGCCAGTGCTTGGCGCGCCTCCCTTCAACGATTTGACACCTGACAGGCTTCCACTTATNCTCCTTGGCAGGAGAGTGGGGGAATCATGCTTTTGGGCGTGAAAGGGTCTAGGATTTTGACATTTTTGAGATCTAATCACGAGCTTTGACGAGGCCTGGTGGCTTTGCTGCATGTGGCATCCTCTCCCTCTCTCTCTCGAACGCCGCCGCTACCGGAGAAATACTGCCTAAACTTTCCTGCCCTCCCTCTGCCCTCCCTCTGCCCTCTATAGGGGCCTCGAGGTTAGACATGGCTGGAGCGGACAATTTCTTTCAGACAGACCGTTGTAGGCCCCAGAGGAGGACGGGCGCAAGGCATGGGCCCGCAGTCCTCTGATTGGAGGCAATGTAGAGGATTGCGCTCTTGCCACCTTACAGCCATAGAGCTTCTTCCTCCAAAAAAGCCTGATTTTTTTTCCAGCAGCAGAACAAACAATTCTAGAGCTCCGAAGAATAGAATGGATCATTTTGTTCCCGGGAAAAAATAAACAATTTCCCCCTCGAATGTCGAGAACATAGGAGAAAATAGGATCCTATCTCCCCCCCTTACCGCTGCCTGCTTGTTGCCAGCTGGCAAAAAGTCACAAGCACATGCTGACACCGCTGGCAATGGCCACACAAATTGGGCTGCAGGGCCTGCCCGGCGGTGCTAAAAGACGTCCAGGCCTGGGCGGGCAGCAGGGATGGGGAGGTTGGAAATTGGTACCTCCTAAAACTTCAAACCTCACGCACTCGCCCGCCCACTCACGCATAGTGGTTGCAGAGGAAGACGGGAGGAGGAGGCATCGACGCGCTGCGCAGGTCAATGAGGAGGAGGAGGAGGCGGAGGACAAGGAGCCAAGCGGGGGGGCCGGGGGCTGGAGCCTGGCCCTGGCCCCCTACCAGGCTCCAGCAGCGATGCCACGTGGCACGCAGCCCTACTGCCAGCTTGGCGCTGGCGCGGGGAGCCGGGAGCGCGTAGCAGTGGGCGGCTCCTCCAAGCACCCGTCGCCCGGACCCCCTCCCAGGGGCCCCCGAAGGGCCAAGGCACCAAACAGGGAACCAGGCAGTTGGGGGCCTGGCTGGGGTTAGGCCGGGGATAGGCTTGAGCCCCAATTGGGACAGGTGGGAGCAGCGGGTGCTGGAGTGTTGAGTCTCGAGGGTTGCGCCGCAAGCGATTGAAGCTGCTGCTGCTGCTGGAACGCTGCAATTCTCTCAGACGCAAGCGCTCCCCCCCCTGCCCCCCCGCTCCCCCCACCCTCTTGCCCTCCGGGGGTGACTCAGCCTCCACAGAGAGCTGCCCAATTCAAATGATGTGGCCACTGGCGCTTAGCCGCTGTTACGAAGTTGAGCTGGGGGCATGGTTGATGAGAGGTGAGTGCGACCCCCCTGCCTCCCCCCTTTCCCCCTTTCCCCCTTCCCCCGCCCAGTTTTTGGTTTGCGCTATGAGTTCAGGTTCACTTAGAGAGAGGCAGAGTGATGGTGCAAAGTGATGGTGCCCGTCCGATTTTTTTTACATTTGTTTCCCGTAGAGCAATTGTACGGTGATTTTGGAGTGCCGCAAGCGTGTGCAATCTCAAGAGTTGGCTTTTTTCAAGGCGCATCTGCGAGAGCAGCGATCGTAAGGACGCGCAGTAACAGGTGCGACAGGTATCAGGCAGCTCTTACCCTGTGCTCGGTCCGCACGTACGTGACTATTGTGGGTGCTTGGAAGGAGGGGCAAGGGGGAGGGGGGGGGNAAAAAACACATACATACACATACACACGCACACGTGTGCACACACGCACACACATGCACAAACGCACGCATGCACAAACGCACGCATGCACACACACACACATACACACACACACACACACACACACACGCGCGCGCGTGCGCAACGAGTGGTAGCTTCTTGATAGAGAGATGGCTTCTTGAAAGTTAATATATTTCTGGAATTTGGCAAGTACAAGAGTGATTCTCGAATGTCTTTCTATGTTCTAGCTCTTGTTTATATACTTGCTACATAAGTAATTTTGAGGAAGGTGCATGTTGATGTGTTGGCACCCAACACATCCCAAAACTTGCCACCTCTTTCTAGAATAATGTACACATGTCCTTTTGACCTAAAAATGGCACATTTGACTTTTGCCACATGGAGTTCTTCTAACTCCTTCCTCTAACTTCGAAAATGCCTTAGAAGGTTCAAATGACATGAACCAAGTCACTAGAGTATCTATTTGCACTTGAATCCACACAATACTACTCCAAATATATTCAAAAGCATTAAAATATATGCAAACTAAAATATTATAACTCAAATCAGTACAGCGTGACCAGTCCCCAATGCATGTCAACAATGCCGAATCTGAACACTTGTATACTCGAATAAGTTTTGAGTACAAGGCTGCATCATACTTGTCTTGTCTGCTCCATGCAGCGCTCGAAGGCTCAATCGTCACCTCCAGGCTCCGAGCCTCTCTCCATGGCTGCGCGCCACCGTCCACGTGTTGGGCCATCGTTCTCTAGTGCCGCCCAAAGTCGTACCCCCTTGTCTAGCCGAACAACAAGGTGACAAGTCAATCGCTACAGCAGCTGGAGCCGCTGTTGCTGCTGTTGAGCTGCTGCTGCTGCTGCTGTTTCTGCTGGTGCTGTTGGTGCTGTTGAGCTGCTGCTACCATTGAGCAGCTGCTGTCGTTGCGGCAGCAGCTGCCTTTGAGTTGCGAATGCTAGAGCAGCTGCTGGAGCTGCTGCTGCTCCTTGTCAAAATTATCGCACATCTGGCGCATCAACATCTCAAATCTCCTTATCCGCAGCTGTCTCTTTGGCTCATCCTCTTTCCATTCATGTTTGATGCTTGTGCGGGCGACAATGAGGTGCTGCTGCAATTGTTCACCTGCTTGCGCCTGCAGATAGCTCTGCAGAAGCAGGCGCCATTGCAGCTCCTCTGTCTGCTGTTGCTGTTGCTGCTGCTGCTTATGCTTCTGCATCTGCTGCTTTCTTGGCCGCCACCGCCGCCGCTGCTGCTGCTTCTCTTCCGTCTGCTGCTGCTGCCGCTTCTCCTTGATTTGCTGCTGCTGCTGTTGCTGCTGTTTTGGCTGCTGCTGTTGATGCTGCTGCTGCAGATGCTGAACTTTCCACTTGTCTCCAGCCCTGCTGGCGCGGTGGCCGGAAGCATCAGAGGTTGCCTCGCCTTGGCCTTTGCACACTGTTCACTTTGACCCCGCCTCTTGCTTGCCGTGGACGGCCTTCCTTTTCTCATCTTGGCGGAGGGCTGCAACGGCCACCACATTACATTCGTGATGCGCATACAAAATATCACGTTTGTTGTTGACCCAAAGAAAGTGTGAAGGCAGGGTTTAAATTTGTACCAGCAACTACATTTTAGCATGATGCACGTGGCAGCTGGCTGCAGCACCAGCATCCACGCGAAGGTACGAGGCAGTGCATGCACAGTGTATGCATGCTGCAACAGAATACTGCAAGCTGATCTGCCAGCATATGATTGATCCATTGATTACGCTTGCAGCTAGCACCAATGCACAGTTTGCCGATGTGAGCGTGCAACATGCAACCACGCAACCACGCACTAAATCGTAGTCTAGGATTTGTAGAGGCGATTCTATAGGCCTGTAGGAGAAGGTAGTTATTGGGGGGGGAGCAGCGCATATACACCTTTTGCACAGCAGCCTGCAAGAAGCGTTGGGAGCGACGTTGCAAGACTCGTTCTCTCCGCTTGATGGCGCATTCAATGCGTTTGCTTTACGGACAGCAATGATTTGCGCACTATCCTGCTGCATGTACATGCACAAAGAGATGCACAACTTAAGAAATGCTTCAACGCCTGAGCCCGCGTCAGGCACAGCACACGGAGTCGTTTTTTTATACCATTTCTCGATAAAGATGCAAATCTCGTCACACACCAGGAGTAAGTAAATGGATCAAAGACACCTGGCTTGTAGCTTTTTTCAAAATATTGGTATGCATTATCCCCTTAAATTTTAAGACACAAGTGTCCTAAGCAGTCATCTCGTTGGCAATTCCCAACGCTTTAACAAATAAACGGGTGATTCTGTGGATTTTTATGAATCATATCCAAGCCTCCTTGTTACCTTCATTAGCGAGTTGCATGCATTTTGTGAAATTCACGGAGTAAAGACACATGCAGCCATGGGGAATATGCTAAAAGCTACACATAGAGTTAAAACAAGGAATGGGATAAAAGCAAGGATTTTGTGATTACAAGCCCTTCCTACGTCTCTGTGACAAAGATATGCAAACTTTGTGAAGTGCATGATGTTGAAGCAAGAAAGCAAAGAATCATGGTCAAACCTGCAGAGAATCTGACATGGAATTTGACACCCAGTTAGCTGTCGCCCATCAAGTAGTTCGGATATTTGGAAGTCAAGCCAGTTTTGCTTCAAGCCATGTGGGAGCTAATAAATGACAGGAATATTGAGGTTAGTACTTGCCATACCCGTGTGCGTCACGGGCTGCAGACCCAATTTTGGCTGCCCATCAGAATGTTGCCGTGGGGTAGGTGTGGAAATGAATCTTGCTTACTCAAGATTAATATATTTCATTTAAATATATGAGATTAGAGATAGGTGGAAGCGTGTGAAATCAGGGAGCAATCTTCGCCCTTATAATGAATTCCATTTACTCATCTACACCCCTTGACTCACTTATCGTAGTGTGCCATAGTTGCACACTAACACGAGACACAAGTAAGAGGCGAGCTTGAGGACTTGAGCTTCTCCTTTAGAAACTCATGGCCTCTTGCCTACTAGGCATGCAAGCATGTATAGCACATGCACAACAACAAGGGACTGAATAGCAAAGGCGCTCTCATTCAGGTGACCATAATGTAGCTAAAACACATCCCACTGACTTAGGTGCAAAACCATGGAATCTGACCGCTGTGTGACCCCGAAATGTCAGAGGGTTAAATTCTGCCAATACTACTTCAAATTGATCAAACTTAACAGCAACGGATGCATCTTGACGAGACCATTTCTAGTTCGCTCCATTTGAAGCGCAGACGAAGCAACCATGTTAATTTCCGTGAAGGCTGGTCATTAGAACGAACCCAAAAGTGCACACATGACTTGCAAGTAGAAATCCGACTGTAAAGCCTGCTGTCCAGAATGAGGGACCACGAGATCCCAGCCTGCTATGTACCTAGTGACCACCTGGTTGACCACGGCGCAAGGTGCGCCGTTTCGTGGGAAACCCGTTAAGTTGGAACCCACGGATCTAGGTATAACGACCATATTAATTGGTTGGTTGACTGAAGTCCTAATTGTTCAGTTGACTGACAACGGCTCTGCCTACCTAGGAGTTAACCACACTGGTAGGACATCGGTTTATCGAATCTCAGTTGACCTTCCGACTTTCAGTATACTACGGTCATAAGTGCCAATTTACAAATAATACTCTAAATGAATACATCTATCCTCAGCGTACTGAAGCTAAGTATCTTGACTAATATCAAGCGAGCTTACTATATGTCAACCTACAGATATTACATCCTATATATAACTGATATATAAATCTCAGCAGACTTTACTATGATACAAAAGTCATCGTGTTGACCTTCTCAACAAAGTCAACAAACTACACTATGATACAAAAGTCATCCTGCTGACCTTTTTGATAAAGTAAGTAAACTCGCATTACATCGACATACATTCATTAAATGAACTCGCGCATGTGAGTATATTGACATGATACTTATTTAGTGTTGTATTTATACATGCAAAAAATTAATAAATGATGAACTGATTCATTACAATCTCCCCAACTTAATTGTTGTTGCCTCGACAACACTCAGCATATAATTCATTTATTAAATAACATACTTTAGTCAACTAGGTGAAGCAAAGCGAGCAAACAAAATATGAGCGCGATATATTCACCTACCCAATGCAAGTAAAAATTAATCACAGCAAACTGTCCTGCAAGCCACCAATTGACTTCACCATCAATAACTGAAGACATGCATGGACTTACCCCTACTCACAGTAGTCCTTCCAGTTGAAAGACACAATAAATCACCTCACATCATGCAAACCACACCCAAATCAAACAGCCTCCTTTTGAGGTCAAACAATAAAAGAATGATATTAAGGCTCAGCCAACTGAACTAACCCTTTTCTCCTTCTCTTGGTCTTCAACTCCTGCCGTGCTCACACCTTGAAAACTCCTCACAAGCAATTTCTTGTGACTTAGGTACCTGCTCAAAATTCAGCGTACTGAAGGACAAGGGAGACCAATTAATTTGATGGCATTGAATGCCCTTCTAAGATGAGTAGCATCAGGTTAATGAGCCCAATAAATTTTTAAATTTTAACCACATTTTCAGAACACACTAAGTTCAAAGAAACATATGGTTTTGAGCAATATGCTGGTCACCTCAAGCAGGTTCCTGATGTGCCATGCATCATTGCTACCAATCCCAACCCTAGTTTAAAATTCGGCCGTACAGGCTGCATGTGGCGTATTGTACGAATTTTGTACGCCGTATTCTCGTACGGCACAATTCGAGTATAAGTCGTTGTCGGTTTAATAGTTTTTTCTAAGCGCAGTTGTTTTCTTTAGCACAGCACTCTTTGTTCGTTCACATGAACCAGCTCGGATCTCGATACGTGCCATTCTATCACGCTGTCATACAGAATGACGTAGAGGGAGTACACGCGTATTTGGTGTAAACGGAGTGTGCTCACGATAGATGCCGGCTTAACTTAAGCATTTTGACTTTACGTGAGAAGTAATCTTATCTCTACACTCTGTCTGCCGGGTCGATGCTTCGTCATGCAAATTAAGCTACTCCATTGCTGTGCATGTTCGTAGCATCTGCGCACCTCTGCAAAACAAGAAAGTAAAATGTCACGTCGCAAGAAGGTTAGGGGGGAGGACGACGTCTTTGGGGACGCCTTCTTCAATTCTCTCAGTGTTGCAAATTTACGGCAGGTAAGATTTTTTACAAGTCACTGACGCCAGTGCACATGAAAATTACACCTATCCAGGCAAATAGATACCTTTTCGGAATTACTCAGCATTTTATATGCAATGTCCTTCCTCTCCATCACTAATTCTATGCCTCTGCCTTGCAGGTTTTTGCGGGCATGGTAGGGATTGATTTGCCTATCACACGGGCCCAAATTATTCAATGTCAACAAGAGGAGTGGCCGTCTGCCTTGAAAGGCCTGTTTGACTCCTGTAAAATCTACATTTCATGTCCTCTTCACTCTGTGTAAGATAAAATCAACATTCAGACTGTTGTACATTCTTGTGCTGTAGGGTTCAGGTTTTAGTTTTTCAAGGCTTTCTTGGCTGGCTATCAGGTCCTGGGTCTGTTGGTTGCCTGTATATCTCTTGCTCGCTTGCTTGGCTGGTCTAGTGGTCTCCTCCTCTCTCTCCTCTTTCTCTTTGTTGCTCGCGTTGTTGGCTAATTTTGAGGTCTGCTCGTATGCTGGTTCTTCTCTCTTTCTCGCTTGCTTGGCTGCTCTCTCTCTCTCTCTCTCTCTCTCTCTCTCTCTCTCTCTCTCTCTCTCTCTCTCTCGCGTGCGCATACGTGCACAAACACTGGCACATGTCTCTGGGTGCATGAAAAAGCAGTTGCAGACGGAAACAGCTCACTCATGCTCACTCATGGAAGCAACACTGACAGAAAGCCCGCTCGTTTGCTCTCTCTGCTGTGCTTGGTGGGGCTCACGCACGCACTCATGCACACACACACACACACACACACACGCACGCACGCACGCGCGCGCAGGGGCTACATATACTTTTTTGGGCTGACTCTCCCGGGCTTCCTGGAGGGGGGCGACGCCGCCCCCTGCTCGTTCGAGATTACGCTCGGAAAGGAGGGCCTGTGGGAGGGCCCCTGGGGGACCTGGAGCCTGCCCCCCCCTTACTCAGAGGGCGACAAGAGCGGGGGGGGCGGGGCAGACCTCGGTCTCCAGGCCACAGGAGGCGAGGGAGCCGCCGCCGCCGCTGCTGCTGCTGCTGGGGGCGGCAGCGAGGCCGACGCGGAGGCGGCCCGCCACATGGCGAGCTTCTACAGGTCGCACCCGGCTTGGGCGTACTGGCGCGGGGAGGTGGTGAAGGGGTGGAGGCTGGTGGGGCCCCGCGACGAGGGGCTGGGTGTCACGGGCGGCAACCGCAGCAGCGCAGCGGCGGAGAGGCGACTGCTGCAGGGGCTGGAGGCGGGCAGCTTCGACGTGAAAGACCCCCTCACGCTCGCGTTTGCGCGCCTGGTGGACATGCACCTGCTGCCGTGGGTCAAGTTCCCCGTGCGTGCTCCTCCTCCTGCTCCTCCTGCCGTGCCCTGCCCGCCTGATTGTTCTCTCTCTCTCTCTCTCTCTCTCTCTCTCTCTCTCTCTCTCTCTCTCTC
>WELA01012345.1:1156451-1168069 GCA_009602735.1 Mesotaenium endlicherianum
CTCGAGTTCGGCATTCGGAAACGAGGCCAACTCTCTTGTACAGCTTACTAAGAGAGATCTGAATCCAAGGCGAGAAGCCATTGATACGACCTGTCTTCTAACCTTGCTTATGTATGAGTTTACAGATTTGCATTATTGATGCTAGTTTACTCGCATTTGACTCACAAGTATTATTCACTGCTAGTGTGTTATCCTTTGCTGTTTAACCAGTTAACGGAAAATACCATAAAGATTACTTGCTGATATAAAGATCTTTATTAATTGTTAATCGCCTATTTGGTAAGTCGATTCATTTCAGTGGTATCGGAGCAATTATCACAGTCTTCTTTGTTTGGTAAGGACAAGGTCTCAAACTAGCAACTCCCGAGACATGGAAAACCAGGATAATGAGAATGTCGAGAACCAGGCGGAAAGCCATGTAGCGGGAACCCGTAACTATTCTGAAGCAGTAGCAGATACTGCAGCTACGGAGGCTGCAGATGAGGCAGCTGCTATTGCCGCAGTCGCAGCACAGCAAGCTGAGGAGGAGAGAGCCAGGCTAGAAGCTGAACAAGTAGCAAAGGCCGCTGAAGATACAGAAAGGAGGAAAAGACAGCCAGCTGACGAGCGCACTGTTGAGGAACTCATGGCATCAAGGGCCAATGTTCTGAACCCACCTCCTGCTGTACAACTCAATGTACCCCTAGGTCAAATACGTGACCGGCTGAATGCGGCAGGAATTGCTGCTGCGAGAGCGAAAGGGACTGTTGAGGACACTACTCAGCGAGTAGAGGTCAATGCTGCTGCTGCATTTGCTAATCTACCACCCCAGAGTGTAGACTTGGGAGCATTGTTCGTTCAGATGCAGTCGCAAATGGCGACCATGTATCAGTCCCAGCAGGAGGACAAAAGAATCATAATGTCCCTACTCCGGGACAGAGACCAACTGGGGTCTCACACCACTAGTGGTGGTGGCCGAGGGCCTAGTAAGCCCAAGCCGAAACCTCCCCAGGACTATGATCCTGAGGGAAACAGAAAATATTACCTGATCAAGTTTCTCGCGGATGTTGAGCAGTGGCTGGAGAACTACCCAGAACTGCAAGATTACGAGAAGGTCAGGCACACCGGTGCGCTACTGAAAGGCAGTGCCGCAGACTGGTGGCTTTACTGGAAGGAAGAGCGTAAGGCTCGGCAACTCGGTGACCCTACGTGGGTAGAGTTTGTCGAGAAGTTGCATGAGAAGTTTGATGTCATCAACCAGCAGGAGAAAGCTATCTATGCGATGATCTCCCTGACACTGAAGCAGACCACTTCAGTTGCTGAGTTTGCTCAAAAGTTCCAAGAGAACATGATGAAGCAGCCTGATTTGCCAGAACGGTATAGGATAGCATACTTCAGGTATGGCTTGAAATCCGAGGTCTCTGGTCATTTTGCTGAGAAAAAGTATGAGAAACTGGCTGACTTGATCCAGGATGCTGACGCCTGGGATCAGCAGCAGTTCAATCACAAGCGCCAGAGTAACGCTTTGGTGTCTAAGATTGTCAAAAAGCCCCACGGTTCCTACAATGCAGTTGAAGGAGACCAGGCTGAGGATAATCAGGGTGATGAATATGAGTATGAGTACAATGCTATTCAGTCTAGAGGTAGAGGTGGTCCCTCTCGAGGTGGCTATGGAAGGGGTGGTGGTAGGACTAAGCCGAGACCAGCCTCAGCAAAATCTACTTGCTACCATTGTCAGCAGAAAGGCCACTACAGAGAACAGTGTCCGGTCAAGCACCTGCCTAAGGTCGAGAGAAAAGACCAGCCTTTAAAAGACAGCAACAGTCAGTAATCCAGTCTACTGACTGTGAGGATGCTAGAGATAGTGAGTCGTCACTAGCTGCCCTCGTAGCAGGTATTATGGGTCCTGCTGAACTGGATTCACTATGCATGCCTGACAACCAGATAAAGGAGACCATCAGCAATATAGACGTCCAGAGAGTGCACACTCTGGATGCTCTTGTTCCACCTGATGTCCAACATTTCTTTGCTACGTCAGGAGAACAATGCGAAAGTCAGGAAAAGACAGTCCCCCCTATCCTACTGCATTGCATGATTGCAGGTAGGAAGGTGAGGGCATTTGTTGACGGAGGGGCGTCACATACTTTTATCCACAAGGACTTAGTTAAGCGGCTAAGGCTGCCTACTGTCACCCAAGGGAATAGAAAAATATTCCTTGGAGATGCCTCAAGTATCCCGGGAGGAGTTATAACCAAGCCTATTGAGGTCCAGTTAGGTTCTGGCATTGCAGTTCTAACTGAAACGCTTACATTTGAGGTACTCAACACTGGCTTTTATGATCTCGTGCTAGGCAGGTCCTGGCTTAATAGACATCAAGCTGAAGTGTGTTGGAGCAGAGGTACAGTTAAAGTGAGAGGAGCCAGTGATGGGCAGACTGACTTGGCACCCACCAGTGCTCTTCCTCTTGTCCTGTGTGGATGGCAAATGAAGGAAAAGAAGAGGCTTCCAGAAGGATGCAAGTTGCTGAATGCAATGGAGTTCGTCAAAAGCTGGAACCAGAAGGAAGACAGAATGTTCTGTCTGCTGCTAAGAGAGGTACCTCCTCAACCTGAAGAAGTGGTTGAGAAAAAGGTACACCCTCCGGAACACCCTACTGCTGCAAACATTGTTGCTCAGTACACGGATGTGTTTAATATGCCTCCAGGACTACCCCCTAAGCGGGAAGTAGATCATAGGATTGATTTATTACCTGGTAGCCAGCCACCCTGGCAACGCACGTATGGCTTGTCTTATTTGGAGAGTGAGGAGTTGAAAACACAGATTGCAGAGCTGGAGGAAAATGGTTACATTTCTCCCAGTAAATCACCGTACGGCGCACCTATCCTATTTGTTAAGAAAAAGGATGGCAGTATGCGGATGTGTGTGGATTACAGAGCCCTGAACAGAATTACAGTAAAGAACAAGTATGCTTTACCCAGAATCGAGGACTTGCTTGATACCCTGTCTGGCGCTAAGGTGTTCAGTAAGATAGATCTCAAGAGTGGTTATCATCAAATCAGAATTGCTGAGGGGGATGAACACAAGACTGCTTTCCGCACACGTTATGGACACTATGAGTTCAACGTGATGCCATTTGGACTGACTAATGCTCCTGCTACCTTTATGGGTGCTATGAATGACATTTTCAGACCTTATTTGGATAAGTTTGTGCAAGTTTTCCTGGATGATATTTTAATTTTCTCTAAAGATGAAGCTCAGCACACTGAACACTTAAAGAAAGTGCTGGACACTCTGCGGAAAAATCACTTGTATGCTAAAATGAGCAAGTGTGATTTCTTTAAGGAAAGTATTGAATTCTTAGGCCACGTTGTCAGTAAAGAGGGCATCAGTGTGGATCCTAAGAAAGTCCAGACCATAAGGGACTGGCCAGTACCACAGTCTGTCTCTGAAGTTAGATCCTTCCTCGGGTTGGCTAACTACTATAGGAGATTTATTGAGAATTATTCCACAAAGGCCAGTAAACTGACTGACCTTACTAAGAAAGACATCGGGTATGTGTGGGGGGAAGAGCAGCAGGCTGCCTTCCAGACCCTTAAAGATGCCCTTTGTTCTGCCCCAGTGCTAGCCGTGTATGACC
This sequence comes from Mesotaenium endlicherianum, assembly GCA_009602735.1. Classification (NCBI taxonomy): domain Eukaryota; kingdom Viridiplantae; phylum Streptophyta; class Zygnematophyceae; order Zygnematales; family Mesotaeniaceae; genus Mesotaenium; species Mesotaenium endlicherianum. Next base: position 1,160,068 of record WELA01012345.1, read on the forward strand.
CCAGCAAACCGGTGCAGGTGGTTACTGATGCCTCTGATTTTGCCATGGGTGCTATTTTGTTGCAGCCTGCTGACAAAACCACAAAGGATGGTAAGGTACGGCAGGAGTGGCATCCTGTGTTGTATGAGTCTATGAAATTTAATCCAGCGGAGATTAATTACTCAGTGCATGATAAAGAGCTGCTAGCTATCATTCATGTACTCAAACAGTGGAGAGCATACTTACATGGTAAAGCTTTTAAGGTGATTACAGATCATCTAGCTCTGACCCACTTTCAGAAGAAGTCCAAGCTGTCGAGGAGGGAGAACCGCTGGAGCCAGATGCTGGAGCAGTTCCAAGTCCAGATCGACTACAAACCAGGGAAGTTGAATCCTGCTGATGCACTCTCTAGAAGACCTGACTTGCAAGAAAGGAACTTTAGTCAGCATACTGTAGATAAAGTCCTGTGTGCACTCACTTCACTAAAGGTGAAAAAGTCCTTCCTTGAACAACTTAGGAAAGCCTACCTTTCTGACCCAACATTTGAGCCCAGCCCCACTACTGGTGTGTGTCGTGCTACTGCACTCGGGTATAAGCTCAAGGGGGGGGTCTGGGTGTCTGAAACCACTTCAGGCAGGCTGAAGCTGGTCATTCCTAATAATTTGGAAATAAGGTCTCTCTTACTCAATCAAGCGCATGACAGTCTTCTGGGTGGACATTTGGGGCAGGCCAAAACTGTTGGCAAACTGGCAAAACATTATCATTGGGAGGGGTTACCCCGGGAGGTCTTGAAATATGTCAAGTCCTGTGACCAGTGTCAGAGAAATAAGTCTCGGCACACACCACCCGGAGGTCTCTTGCAACCACTGCCCATTCCAACTGGACGCTGAGAAACTATATCCATGGACTGGGTGGTCACACTGCCACGAACTGCTAATGGACATGATTCGATATTGGTAGTCGTGGATAAATTGACAAAAATGGTCATTTTCATCCCCACGACTGTCAAAGTAACTGCACTTGAAACAGCGAGACAGTTTTACAACCATGTAGTATGCCAACATGGGCTACCTTCTAATATTATCTCAGACCGAGACTCAAAATTCACCTTTAAGTTCTGGAGAGTTTTAATGGGGTTAATGGGAGTCAAACAGCTGCTCAGCACAGCAAACCACCCTCAGACTGATGGGCAGACTGAAAGAACTAATCGAGTTCTACAGGAGGTGCTGAGGGCATATATTAACCAAAAACAAGATAATTGGGATGACCTGTTGCCTCAAATTCAGTTTGCGGTCAACAATGCGGTGCACGCGTCAACGGGCAAAACTNAGGCAAGACTCCTTTTGAACTCAGCCTGGGTAGAGTCCCTAAGTCTCCTTTAGATGCACTGGGGGAGTCTTTAACTGACCCTGAAGGGATTGACAACCCGGTCTCCCTCCAGTTAACTCAAGAATTTGCTGACACCCTGTCCGCAGTCCAACAAAACCTGCACAAAGCCCAAGAAAACCAACAAAAATACGCTAATCAACACCGTCGGGAGCTGACATTTTCTAAGGGCGATTTAGTCAAATTGCATTCTTAGCACCTGTACCTCCCGGGTGTGGTCAAGAAAAAGCTTGGCCCTGTCTGGGTCGGTCCATATTCGGTAGTTGTCGTGTCGGTCAGAATGCTTACAAACTGAACATGTCAGCTGACTACAAGGGTCACCCGGTCTTTAATGTCTCCTTCCTGGAACCATACATCAAAAGGTGATACACTGTTCACAGGTTGGTTACCTGTCCAACCGGGACCGGTCCCCGCTGTCCGAGACGGCGATCCTGAGGAGTATGAGGTCGATGAGATTTTAGACGCTCGCTCGGTCCGTCGATCGTCTAAATATGTCATGAAGTACCTCATCCGATGGAAGGGTTACGATGCCTCTGGGGACACTTGGGAATTTAAAGACCAGCTGACCAATGCCAAAGGGGCGTTGAAACGGTTCCACCTTCGGGCGGCTGGGGCACCTCCCTAACAGTCAATTCAATTGACACGGGACGGTGACAGGAGGTCCTGTTTCCATATAAGTTGGAGGGGGATGCGACAGTTAGTGACGGTTGTGACAGGTAGCCCACCTTTAAAATTAAGTTGGAGGGAGTGGTATTCTTTGATCACCATATTACACACTCAACCTCTGATCACCATATTACACACTCAACCTGCGCTCACACTCACTCACTCTCCAACTCAATTTTCCCTTATATTCACTCACTCCAGGTATTCCACACTAGGAACTCTCCCGATCGCGTTCCTCTTCATCAAGGGCACTCAGTAGCGGCAAAATATCATGACTTCACTAACTGGATTGTGTTTATGATTGAGCAGGATGACTCAAAAGTCGGAACTCAAGAGGAAGAGAAGGGCGGAAGAGGCACATGCAGAATACTTGCAATTCCGTGGAGACATCGAATCATCTTCCATCTCCGCTCGGGAATTACAACGACTCCAACAACAGCGGGAGGCACAGAAGAAGAAGGAGGAGGAGGAACAGGCCAGACTGAGGCAGGAAGAAATGGACAGAAAAGCTGCAGAGGAGGCCAAGAAAGCAGAGGAGGAGAGGCAAGCTGAGGAGAAGCGGAAGCAGCAGGCTGAAAAAGAAGAACAGAGGAGAATCAGCAGCTACCGCTACACGGTGCTGGGCAAGGGCTTTGATTTACTGGAGGAGGCCTTCAAGTATGCCCAGAGAAGTCGCAGTGAGTCGCAGAAGGAAATCCTCCAGAAGGAAGGGGAGACATCCGAAAACTTTGACAAGTATATAGAGGTCGGCACAGGGCCCCTCCTCTACCACGATTACGCCAGGATGGTAGGATATACAATCGGAGGGGCCAAGGCAATGGCCCAGGTGAACGAAGCAGGAGCTGTCTCGATTCCTGGTATCTGGGGGGAAGATAGGGTCATCAGGATGATCCCCATGGACGCGGACAGCTTCAAGGACTCAACACCCCACAATAGGTTCAAGCCATGTACAATAAGGTGGAGAGGAGGAGCTGGGAATTCTTGGCCAGGGAAACCAGTCAGCTGGACTTTGCAGGGCACTGGTACCCTTGTACTCTTAAAAAGACAGACGCTGCCTTCTTCCAAAAGCCCACTGATTGGCGGTGGATGACCATCAACATGAGGGATCGGCAGAATGACAGGGCGACGGATGAGGATTTCTTGACAGACTTAAAGGGGAACATAGTATTGTCCCCTCACATTGCGGCTTGGGACCCAAGATTGGATGGAGTCAGAGACTGCATGAGCCAAGAGATGCAGGGGGACAGAAGCAGAGCCCGAGAGTCATTCTCCAAAGGGAAGCACGCTTATGCCAAATGGGCAAGTAAGCAGGGGGAAAAGGACCTCTATGCGGTCCGGACTCAGCAGCCCCCACCAGCACCCAAAAGGGGAAGGTCAGTAGGATATTCTTTTTCTCGGGAAGAGCTGGAGCAGCTGACAGAGGAGACCCCAGAAGTCTCAGAGGAACCCGGGGACGGCGAGGAGGAGGAGTCGGAGGAAGACGAGGAGGAAGACGAGGAGGAAGACACTAGCCCCGCCGTGATCCTGACACCTGCCACATCCCCTGTAAGGGAGAAGACGGGGTTGGCCCTGCAGCAAATTGCTCAAGAGGAGGATATCACTTGTCTGGGGACTGCCAGAGGACAGACCCCATCTCCAGGCAAGGAGACCCAGTCAGACAGGGCAGACAGGAGGGCTGCTCGGGAGATAGCCAGAGGCCTGCCAGCATCTCCCTCGCAGAGAGGGCATGTACACTTGGCTCATGTCATGCAACATCCTTCTGGGATGCCGGTATACGTACCTGTCAGTTTGAGGGCTGCCCAGGAGAAGGCTGCCTCCCTCCAGACTGTGCAGGAGGAAACAGCCCAGTTACTGCGTTCTCCGCGAGGTCCTTACACGGAACCTCCCTCTCTGACAGGCTTCAGAAGACCCCAAGACAGGAGGAGGTCTGGCTCCCCTGAGTATAGAGCCTCAGGGACATCTCCCTCCTAATGGCAGTAGGATGGGGCCGGAAGGGACAGCACGCTGTTATTAGTGTTAGTGTTGTCGAGGCGACAACATGATAAGTTGGAGGGATTGAAATGAATCAGTATATTAGTTGATATAATATTCATTTAAATATAATAGTTAAATAAGTTCAGCCTCTAGTTAATGATCAGTCTGCTGGACTTCATATCTAATATCAGTTTAATGACTTGGCCAAAAGCAGCAGGCTGAAGTCAACTTAAGTCAGCTTGCTGACACATTCTTTGACAGCCAGCTGACTTCCGTACTCGGTAGCAGCGAACTGCCTTGATATGCATCTAAGTACGACATGCTAGATGAATGGCCAGATGACATCCCTATGATGGATGGCTATTCGGGATGATGGGAGATGGCGGTGGATTTGGTTAACCGAGGTCCTACCAACGTGGTTAACTCCCGGGTAGGCGGTGCCATCGCACTGACCGTTGAACAGTAAACTCATTCCATGTACATATGCTAGACATTGCTCTCGAGTTCGGCATTCGGAAACGAGGCCAACTCTCTTGTACAGCTTACTGAGAGAGATCTGAATCCAAGGCGAGAAGCCATTGATACGCACTGTCTTCTAACCTTGCTTATGTATGAGTTTACTGATTTGCATTATTGATGCTAGTTTACTCGCATTTGACTTACGAATATTATTCAGTGCTAGTGTGTTGTCCTTTGCCGTTTAACCAGTTAACGAAAAATACCATAAAGATTACTTGCTGATATAAACATCTTTATATAATTGTTAATTGCCGATTTGGTAAGTCGATTCATTTCACTCTCTCTCTGTCTCTCTCTCTCTCTTCTGCTTTCTTTCTCGCCTGGTTTTTAGGTCATGTGGGCTGGTGGTTCTCTCTCTCCTGTCTCCTCTCTCTCTCTGATATTTGCTTGCTTGGCTGCTCTCTCTCCCTCACTCTTGCTCGCTTTGTCCGCTGGTTTTGAGGTCTTCTCGTCTGCTGCTTTTGTCTCTCTTTATTGTTGCTTGGCTGGTCTGCTGGTCTGCTGGTTGTCCCTCTTCCCTCCTCTCTCCCCCCCCCTCTTTGTCTCTCTTTATCTCTGGTCCTCTCTCCCTTGCTTGCTTGCTTGTTTACTCCGCTGGTCTGTTGGTGTGCTGGTTTTGACGTCTGCTCAGCTGCTGGTTCTTTCTCTCTTGCTCGTTGCTTGGCTGGTCCTCTGGTCTGCTGGTTGTCCCTCTTCCCTCCTCCCTCCCCCCCCCTCTCTTTGTCTCTCTCTCTCTCTCTCTCTCTCTCTCTCTCTCTCTCTCTCTCTCTGTATATATATATATATNTGCTTGCTTGCTTGTTTACCCGCTGGTCTGTTGGTGTGGTGGTTCTCTCTCCTCGCCCCCCCCTCTCTCTTCCCCCCTATATCTCTTGCTGGCTTTCTTGGTGGTGCTGGAGGCTTGGTGGTGTGCTGGTTCTTTCCCTCCTCTCCTTTCTCTCTCTCCACTCTCCCTCTCTCCCCCCTCTCTCTCTTGCTTTCTTTCTTGGTTGGTGTTCTGGTCTGCTGGTCCGCTGGTCCTCTCTCTCCTCTCTCTCCCCTTCTCTCTCTCCACCTCTCTGTCCTACTTGCCTTCTTGGCTGGTTTTTTGGTCGGGTGAGCTGGTGGTTCTCTCTCTCCTCTCTTCTGTCTCTCTCTTTCATGTTTGCTTGCTTGGGTGCTCTCTGTCCATCACTCCTACTCGCTTTTTTCGGCTGGTTTTGAGGTCTGCTCAGGTGCTGGTTTTGTCTCTCTTGCTTGTTGCTTGGCCGGTCCTCTGCTCTGCTGGTTGTCCCACTTCCCTCCTCTCTCCCCACCCCCTCTGTCTCTCTCTTTCTCTTTCTCTCTATCTCTCTCTTTCTCCCTTGCTTGCTTGCTTCGTTACTCTTCTGGTCTGCTGGTGTGCTGGTTCTCTCTCCTCGCCTCCCCCTCTCTCTCTCCCCCCCCCTCTCTCTTGCTTGCTTTTTTGGCTGGTTTTGTAGGTTTGCTGGTCTGCTGGTTCTCTCTCTTCTCTCCTTTGTCTCTCGCCTCTCTCTCCCTCTCTCTCCCTTTCTCTTTCTCTTGCTTGCTTTCTTGGTTGGTTTTAATTCTGCTGGTCTGCTGGCCTCTCTCTCCTCTCTCTCTCCTATCTCTCTCTCTCCCACTCTCTGTCTTGCTTGCTCTCTAAGCTGTTTTCTATAGGTATTGTGGGTTGCTGGTTCTCTCTTGCCTCTCTTCTGTCTCTTTGTGATGTTCGCTTGCTTGTATGCTCTTTCTCCCTCATGCTTGCTCGCTTTGTCGACTGGTTTTGACGTCTGCTGGTCTGGTGGTTCTGTTTATCTTGCCTCGTTGCTTGGCTAATCTGCTAGTTGTCCCTCTCTCCCCCGCCCGCTGGTCTCTTTCTCTTTCTCTCTCTCCCTTGCTTGCTTGCTTGTCTACTCTGCTGGTCCGTTTGTCCTCTCACTCCTCTCTCCTCTCTCTCCTCTCTCTCTCTCCTCTCTGCCCCTCTCCCCCTCTCTTGTTTGCTCGCTTTCTTGGCTGGTTTTCAGGTCGTGTTGGCTACTGGTCCTCTCTCTTCTCTCCTCTCTCTCTCTATTGCATGCTTGCTTAGTTGCTTGTTGGTCCTCTTATGTCCTTTCTCTCTCTCCTCTCTCTCTCTCTTACGCATTCGTTGTGCCGCTGCTGCTATGGTTCTGTTGAGCCGTGCTCCCTGCTTGCTACCTTGCTTTGCTGCTGCAATATTGCTGTGGTATTTTCCTTCTGCTGTGCTGTTGTGCTGCGAGGGGGTGCTGCTGTTCTGCCGTGCTGCTAGGCTTCTTTGCACCTGCTGCTGCTAGGGGATGTTGGTGTTCTGCTGTGCGCCTAGGTTGCTTTGCACTTGCTGCTGCTGTGTTTGTGCTGCTGTCTTGCTCTTCTTTGCTGTGCTGTGTTGTGTTGCTGTGTACTGTGCTACTCTTGCTTCTTTTGCTTTGAAGCTTGATTATGCAGTTCCTGTGCACCCACTTCACATGCAGCAACCCCCACTCCCAAGCTATTGCTGCAATGACGCTGCGGCGATTGACACTTGAGGTGGTTATGTACGGAGGGTGCTTGGCAACGGACCCATCACCAAGTGTGACGCATGTGGTCGTGTACTCCTTGCCAGACCAGCCTGTCTTATTTGACAACATTTTAACAAGGTACGTCACGACACACTCTGAGACCTTCCCTTTTGCATGTGTTTCATAGTTCTAATATCAGCATGCATCTGCAGTGCTCTTCTCTGCTTTGCTTTGCTTTGGTGTACTCTTTAGTGTACGGGACTTTGGGCTCTATATGGCTTTTTAACTTTTGCACAATTTTGTAATATTTGCCCTCCCATGGCATGAATATTTGACTTATGTGTTTATGTCCTTTGGGGGAATAATGTGGGCAGTCTTGGAGAGAGTGCGCGCACTATGCTCTTATCCCCAGGTACCAGTTTGTTGTCACACTTGTGGCTGGAGGATAGCTGTAAGGCCGGCAAGCAAGTTCCATTAGGAAAATATGACCTTAGGTCTAACTGATTTACAACGTACCGCTCATGTCATTCATTGTTTGTTAATGGCACTATTGAGACTTATTTGTCGTATCATAATTTCACGTGTCGAGTGAAGTTATCAATTTAATCACAGCTTCTCTTCATCTTTCACTAGCTTTTATCCTATGCTAAACTAATATGTGTTTGCTGTATTCTCTTTAGCTTAGCCTCTTATATGAGTATGCATTAAAACTATTATCTCATACTTAATAATATTAGACTGCACAATGTGAAGATGATTAGGTATTTAAGAGATGCTATGCACTAGCAAGAGAGAGAGAGCCTAGAGGAGAGAGAGCGAGTGGACCACCCAAGCAAGCAAACAATAATACAGGCTGAGCGAGAGAGGAGAGAGCAAACCTCCAAATAAGCAGACAAGGCAAGCGAAAGAGAGAGAGAGAGAGAGAGAGAGAGAGAGAGAGAGAGAGAGAGAGAGAGAGAGAGAGAGAGAGAGAGAGAGAG
>WELA01012345.1:1168237-1198152 GCA_009602735.1 Mesotaenium endlicherianum
AGAGAGAGGAAAGAGAGAAATAGAGAGGAGGTGTGAGAGAGGAGAGAAAACCAGCAGACCAGCCAAGCAAGCAAGCAAGAGGGAGATAGAGAGGAGAGAGGCAACAGACCTGCAGACTTGCATATCAGCCAAGCAAGCAAGCAAAGAGAGAGAGAGAGAGAGAGAGAGAAAGAGAGAGAGAGAGAGAGAGAGAGAGAGAGAGAGAGAGAGAGAGAGAGAGAGAGAGAGAGGGAGGGAGGGAGACAAATTATGGAGGATTTATTAAAAATGTCGGAATTATGTACATGGAATTATGGAATATGGTATTATTACACCACATGGTAATAAAAGTAATACTCAACTAATGACTATGAAAGCCTACACTGTCAATGCATGATACAAAGTAACCTAAATGACCTCACATATGCGAGCACTTTAAACTGTGAAGTACGACGCTACTACTCACATGGATCATCATCGAAGAAGTATTCTGGCTCCTCTACTAGGGGCCATGACTCACTATCTAGTGCATCCTCTTCAGGAATCTCAAAAGCACCCTACTCTGCTTGAATGTAAGCCTCAATGAACCTCCCAGGCACAGGGGTTCTACCCGCACGCCTCTTGCCTTCCAATAGGCGAAGGTTGGAGTGGACCTTAACCAACTTCTCAGCTCTAACCTATGTTAGACGGTTCCGCTTCTTGTTATGCACAAAGTCATACTCAGACCAGTTACGCTCACAAGAGCTCGCTGACGTACACAGGCCTAAGACCTTAATGGCAAGCTCTTGCAGCTCAGGAGTGCTAGAACCATACTCATGCCACCATGCAGGAGCACTAAGTTCTGTGCAATCACTTTCAGCATCTGGAGCAGCAAAGCTTCATGACTTAGCCTGATACACCCTCACCTGCTCCTTTATGACCTTTCTATTAGCCTTATAAGGCACCAAACGCTCCAAAATCAAATTCCACCCAGCCTTAACCTCTTTCACACTATGGTGGGCATGGTCCTGGTATTGAGGGTGCAAAACATAGCCAGCAGCGTGCATAGGTGAGTGAAAAAAAACCACCTATCTTAGATAAGGTCCACAAAGAAGTTCCTCTCCGCAGCGGTAAAGCCAGGAAGCTTCTTGATGAACTTCACGTAGTCACACAGCTTACACCACACCTGCCCAATGAGAGGCTGGACCCCGTCATATAGTTGAAGCAGCTGCACGATCAGCTCCACCAACTTGATGATCTTCTCCACTTGCTTCCAGAAGACGGGGTCGTTGATGCGTTGAGTACGCTCATTGCACTTCGCATACCCATCAAGAGAGAGCTTGTCCTTCCACTGGGTCCAAGCATCTCTGGCCACCATGCACTTCAAGCCCTCTTTGACCTGCAGTATCACGAGGAACACAGATGTAGCCCACTATTAGTGGCAACAAGGAGAAGCACAACAACACAGTCGGGACAAAATATAGCAATAGAGAGTGAGAGAGTGAGGAGAGAGAGGGAGAGAGGAGAGAGAGGAGAGAGAGAGCCAGCAGACCAGCAGAACAGCAGAACAGCAGACCTGAAAACCGGCGAAGAAAGCAAGCAAGAGTGAGAGAGGGGGAGAGAGATAAAGAAGAGAGAGAGAAAGGAGAGGAGAGAGAGGCAGCAGACCAGCAGACCTGCAAACCAGCCAAGAAAGCAAGCAAGGGAGAAGAGGGGGAGAGAGAGAGAAGAGAGAGGAGAGAGAACCAATAGACCAGCAGACCGGCCAAGCAAGCGAGCAAGAGAGAAGAACCAGCATACCAGCAGACCTCAAAACCAGCCGACAACTTGGGCAAGAGAGAGAGAGAGAGGAGAGAGGAGTGACAGGAGACGGGACCAGCAGACCACCAGACTTCAAAAGCAGCCGACAACGCGGGCAAGAGAGAGAGAGAGGAGAGAGGAGAGAGAGGAGAGAGAGGACCCGCACACCAGCAGGCGTCAATACCAGCCGACAACGCGGGCAAGAGAGAGAGAGAGAGAGAGGAGAAAGAGGAGAGAGAGGAGAGAGAGGACCAGCAGACCACCAGACTTTAAAATCAGCCAAGAAATTGAGCAAGAGGGAGAAAGAGAGCAAGAAAACGGAGAGGAGAGACTCCAAAAGAGAGAAAGGAGAGGAGACAGACAACGAGCAGACCTGCAGACCAGACTAGAAAGCGAGCAAGGGAGAGAGGAGAGAGAGAGGAGAGAGAAGAGAGAGCAGAACCAACAGACTAGACAAGCAAGCAAGCAAGGAAGAGGGAGAGAGGGAGGGAGAGAGAGAAGAGAGGAGAGACCGGGCGTCGGGAATGTACATTTTCCCGACGCCCGGCTTTGGCCCTGCCCTTCGCTCTGTCTGCCTATGGCTGCACGCAAACAAAGTCTAGATATATCTTGTTTCTGTCCGTTTCTGCAAAAGGCTGTATTACGAAGTGGTACTTACGCGAAGCAAACCACACAAAACTCTGTGGAGACCCAGTGCTATAGTGTCTATACCAGCACTGCACATTGGCTAAGAAAACCGGCGAACCCTGCGGTCCCCCCGACAATACCATCCCCCCGACAATACCATCCCCCCGACAATACCATTTCAGAGGTCGGGGGGAGAGGTCGGGGGGAGAGGTCGGGGGGAGAGGTCGGGGGGAAAGGTCGGGGGGAGAGAACCAGCAGATCTATAGAGCAGCCAAGCAGGCAAGCAAGGGAGAGGAGAGAGAAAGGAGAGGAGAACTAGCAGAGCAGCCAAGCAAGCAAGCGACAGAGAGAGAGCGAGGGGAGAGGGGAGAGGTCCACCATACTTCCAGACCAGCCAAGCAAGCGAGCAAGAGAGAGGAGAGAGAAAGGACAGAACCAACAGAGCAGCCAAGCAAGCAAGCGAGAAGAGAGGAAGGAGAGACCCAACAGAGCGGCCAAGCAAGCAAGCGACAAGGAGAGAGGGGAGAGAGGAGAAGGGGAGAGAGGAGAGAGAGGACCAGCAAACCAGCAGAACAGAAAACAAGCCAAGTAAGAACCATCAGACTGCAGACCTGAAAACAAGCCAACAAAGCCAGCAAGAGGGACAAAGATTGCCAAAGAGAGATAGAAGAGAGGGAGAGAGAAGAAAAGAGAGGAATGAGAGAGAGACAACCAGCAAACCTGCAGATCGGCCAAGCAAGCGAGCAAGAGTGGAGGGAGCGAGAGAAAAGAGGAGAACAAACAGAGCTTCCAAGCAAGAAAGCGACAGAGAGAGAGAGAGGAGAGAAGAGCAAGAGGAGAGAGGAGAGAGGAGAGGAGAGAGAGAAAGGAGAGGAGAGAAATAACCAGCAAAGCATCAGACCAGCCTAGAAAGCAGGAAAGAGAGAGAGGAGAGAGAGAAGAGCGGAGAGATAGGAGGGAGAACCAACAGACTAGACAAGCGAGCAAGCAAGGGAGTGAGAGGGAGGGAAAGAGAGAGAGGAGAGGAGAGAGGAAAGAGAGGAGAGTGACAACCAACAGACTTGCAGACCAGCCGAGCATACGAGCAAAAGAGAGGAGAGCGAGAAAGGAGAGGAGAACCAAGAGAGCAGCCAACAAGCAAGCGACAGAGAGAGGGGAGAGAGGAGAGAGAGAACCAGCAGACCGGCAAAATAGAAAACCAGCCAGAGAGTGAGAGGGGAGGGAGAGGAGAGGAGAGTAAAAACCAGCAGACCAACACACCAGAAACGAGCCAAGAAGGCAAGCAAGAAAGAGAGGGGGAAAGAGAGTGAGAAGAGAGACAAAGGAGAGGAGAAAAAAGCAGCAGCACAACAAACCAGCTAACCACCCAAGACAGCAAGCAAGACAGAGAGAGAGCCAGCAGACACATCACAGCAGCACACCATATCAAGCCAACAGCAGAACACCAGCACCTCAAAGTAGCAGTTACTAAACTACAGCAGCAACACAAGCAAAATCACATTAAAGCAACGTGGAGGCCCTTTGCTAAATGTAGTGTGAGTAGCATGCATGAGGCCAGCACAAGCATCGCTTCATGAGTTGAATGCATACTTTATTCAGCCGCTCCAAGAGGATGAAGGAGGTAAGAAATCGCGTCGCGTTGGATAATTTGAGCTCCAACTGGCCTTCTTCACGATAGAGAGATAGAGGCTTGTGGTGGTTCCTGATGAATTTCACAAGATTCCTCGCTCGCTCCACAGTTTGTTGAACTCAATCAATCTTCACGATAGCTTCCAACATGAGGTCCAAGCCGTGTGCCGCACACGCACTCCACGTAATGGCAGGGTACTTAGCTTCTATGAGTCTACCTACCACAGCATGACAGCAGCAGCACACGGAAGAATGAGTAGCATCACAGCAGCTGACACTAGATTGCACAGCTCTGTGACAGCAGCACAAGAGAATTAGCCTCACACCAACACAGCAGCATAGAAATAAAGCAAGCAAAGCAACACAGCTACGCAAAACCAGGCCTCCACACTTGCATTACAACATCACGATATAGTAAAGTAAAAAGACACAAGGACATACCTGCATTCTTGCATGCTCTAGCAGAATCTGTGCATATCATGAGAACATGCTCTGCACCAATCTCTGCTATGACCTCCTCAAAGCATTTGGCGATGAACTTGCCATTCTTGAACTTGCCGTCACAGTTGACCGCCTTCACCATTTTTTCACCCATGGGAGTCACAACAATGAAGTTGATGATTGGTCTTTTGGTGATGTCGGTCGTGTACATGAATAAAAAACAAATTATTAGGCACGAAAAAAGAAGGCGAGGTAAGGATAAGGTAAAATACAACAGCAACACAGAAGCACAACAACAGCAGCAGCAGATCAGCAAACCAGTCTACCAGCACACAACCCTAGGGAACATAATATATGAGTACAGCAGCAGAGCAAACCAGCAGAAGCACAAGCGCAAGCACAAGCAAAGCAAGCAACAGGCCAGCAGTAGCAACAGCAGCAAAGTAAAGCTACAATGCAGCAGCAGTAGCAAAAGACTTACCAGCCATCGGAGCATGTAACACAGCCTGTGACTTTTAGCTTCTCCATGAATTGGCGAAGCTCGATGTCACAACATGCCATTTCCCGATCCAAAAGCTTTGTCCTTAGGTGCCACATTTGGGGTCCAGAGTAGTTAGGCCTAGCACGGGATATGGAGTCCAGCATGAGTCCATAGGACGCACAATTGGCAGCATTAAAAGATATGCCAGTGGCATAAAACCACTTGACAATTGCCTGATTTGCTAGGTCACGGAAACCTGGTTTCCATACCTCAGGGAGGTCAGTTTGCCTACCAAAACCTTTAGCAGATCCTCCAGAGGAAGAGGAAGGGCAAAGATTGCCACTCCTCTACATTTCTTTCTCAAATGCCAGCTGCTCCATAGTCCGATCATGACGTGAACGCTTTTGCAGAAGCTTCATTTAAGCAAGAGGAACTTTGTAAGATCTGGACCTATCATTCTCATAGCACTGGGCAGCAAAGAAAACCTGAACGTTGGATGAAACTTGAGGACAGCCTGCGATTCCTTGCCCTTGAACACACCTCAAATGGTACCTAATTCAAAATGCACCTCCCACGTTGATACGGCCACAATACGTACAATTATTTTGGTAGGCACCTGGATAATCACGCTTGTCTACCTTATGAACGTGGTCATGCTCTGAGGGTAGAATCGGATAGACCTTGGTTTTGCCCTTCTTAGCCGATGTCAAGCGAGAAGTGCTGCAGGGAGTAACTAGCTCACATTCCTCCTTGTTGTTGAATTGACTTGAATGAGTGTCGTCTACGTCCTGTTTCAGACATTGCAGGATATGAGAAGAGCTAAGTAAGAGTGAGGACCCTCTAATCCATAAAGCAATAGTAGATACAGCGTTCAACGTGAGGTATGAGTTTCGGCTAAGACTCCTTGCCAGATGTATTCGTACGCGGCTTGTCAGTAAGCGGATACTAAAATGAATTGACTTTCCAAATAGGCGATTAACAATTAATAAAGATCTTTATATCAGCAAATAAACTTTATGGTATTTTCCGTTAATTGGTTAAATGGCAAAGGACGACACACTAGCAGTGAACAATACTCGTATGTCAAATGCGAGTAAACTAGCATCAATAATGCAATCAGTAAACTCATACATAAGCAAGGCTAGAAGACAGTGCCTATCAATGGCTTCTCGCCTTGGATTCAGATCTCTCTCAGTAAGCTGTACAAGAGAGTTGGCCTCGTTTCTGAATGCCGAACTCGAGAGCAATGCCTAGCATATGTACATGGAATGAGTTTACTGTTCAACGGCCTGTGCGATGGCACCGCCTACCCGGGAGTTAACCACGTTGGTAGGACCTCGGTTAACCAAATCCACCACCATCTCCCATCATCCCGAATCGCCATCCATCATAGGGATGTCATCTGGCCATTTATCTAGCATATCACACTTAGATGAATATCGAGGCAATTCGCTACTACCGAGTACGGAAGTCAGTTGGTTGTCAAAGAATGTGTCAGCAAGCTGACTTAAGTTGACTTCAGCCTGCTGCTTCCGGCTGAGTCATTAAGCTGATATTAAATATGAAGTCCAGCAGACTGATTATTAACTAGAGCTCAGCAGGCTGAACTTAATTAACTATTATATTTAAATGAATATTATATCTACTAATATACTGATTCATTACAATCCCTCCAACTTAACTTGTTGTCGCCTCGACAACATTAAACTGCAGAAGTTTTTGGTCAGGGAACTTAACCTGACAAGCCTCCCCCTCTGGCTGCCTCTTCAGCCTGTCACCTAGGGGGTTGTTCCTGGGGCTTCAGGATCAAGAGACTGAGATCTGGACGTAGATCTGGACAGCCCTCTAGGTCTGTCAGCTGGCCTTCTAAAAAACCCCGTTTGTTCTAAAGTTGGACCTCGAGAAGAACGAAGGATGGTAGCCTGCTCTTGAACTACTTGGGTGTTGATCCCCACATAGACAAGCATTCCAGTAGGGTGCTAAAATACATTGGCAAGAGGTACATGCCCCTGAGCGAAGGGAGAGGCCGGCATACCTCTGGCCACCCCGCGTGTCCCTCTTCTGGCACCTCTGTCCTCTGGGGATTTTTGCCTTTGTCTGCTGCCAAGTACAGTCAGATCAACTTCTTCCCCTGTTTGGGCAGGTGGGCTGGGGGAGCGAGTGCGGGGTCCAGTTGCCTCCATGATCGGGATCACGTTCCATATACCTGATCTTGGTTCCTTAGGAAGTGCCCCTGCCTGCCCCTGGGTCTCCTGAGTACCAGCTCCTGATGCTTCTCCTCTGCCTTGTTCTTCTTCCTCATCCTCCTCATCTTCCTCCTCTGAGAGAGTAGGAGTCTCGTCCACTAAGTCGTCCTGCTCTCTGGTAGACATGGAGTAGTCTACTGACCTCCCTTTCTTAGGGCGCGCTAGAGGTTGCACGGCCTTCAGCCTGCTGATATCTATCCGGCCTGCATTCTTCGCCCATTTGACAAAGGCATGCTTTCTTTTAGAGAAGTAGTCTCTCCCCCTCCTCCTGTGCTCTTTGGTCTCTGCATTCATGTTGCTCAGGCAGCCATTCAGCCTGGGTTCCCAAGGGGCAATGTGAGGTGGTAGGATGAGGTAGCCGTCTAGGCCATAGTGGAAATGGTCTGGTTGGGCTCGGTCACACTCCTACTTTTTGTTTGTGACGGTCATCTACCTCCAGTCTGTTGGCTGCTGGTAATACTGGGGTCCATGCTCAGCCTTTCTCAGTTTACATGGGAACCAGTGGGGAGAGAACATCTGCTGTCCTGCTTTCCTGGCCAAGTACTCCCAGCTCCTTCTCTCAACTTCATTGTAAGCTGGCAATAGTGTGAGGTAGAATACCGTATCCTTGAAGCTATCGGGCCGCATGCTCACCATCCCGATGAGTCTCTGATCTCCCACTATTCCCGGTATTGGGACTGGCTTGTTCTCTGAATCATCGGCAAGGTACCGGGCCTGCTCTGGTGTATAGCCCACCATCTTGGCATAATCCTCGTAGAGGACCACACCACAGTGTGTCTCAATGTACCTATCCAATACTGCAGTTCCTTCCCCTCTGTAGCAGTGTTGTCTGTTCCAGCTTGTTGATCTCCTGGGCTGCCAGCAATGCTTCCTTCAGGTTATCAATGTTTTGGCCACCCACCACAGTATACCTGTAAGTGGCCAAGCTCTTCTGCCTGTCCTCTTCAGCCTTTTTCCTTCTCTCCTCCTCTGCTGCTGCCGCTTCTTCTTGTTGTTTCTTCTGTCTCTCCTCCTCAGCTTTCCTGTGGTTTTCCGCTTCCTGATCCTTCTTCCTCTGTGCTTCTTCTGCCGCCTCTTGTTGTTTGCGGACCCTTTCTTGTTCTCTCCTGGTGAGGGACGTCGCCGCCAGCTCCTTCTGGTATTGCTCCATTGTCCTCCTGGCTTCTTCTGCCTTGCGCTTTCTGTCCTTCTTTTGTGTGGTGGGAGCCATTTTGCACATGTAACCAGGGCACAAGTTAGTAGGATATCGACCTTTGTCATAGGAGTTGCAGTAAGGGAGTAAGTTCGTATTAGTGTGGCGTTCCTGTTTACCTTACAGGGTGATTGCTAGGAGTTGACGTAGTTGCGGTGCGCTAGACATAAACGTATGAATGTGTTTTCAGGTGTGTTAAGTGATGTATTGCTGTGCGAGGCCCTTTTTCCTCCAGCCAAAGGTGCTTTATGTGGGCTAGGCTGTCCTCTCTATCACTATGCTGACACTTAGGATTCACATAACTGTCCCTTTCTCGCTCTCGCACACTAACTGTCATATATTTTCCCCTCCAACTTAAATGGAGATAGGACCTCCTGTCACCTTCCCGTGTCAACTGAAATGACTGTTAGGAAGGTGCTCCAGCCGCCCGAAGGTGGAACCGTTTCAACGCCCCTTTGGCATTAGTCAAATGGTATTTAAATTCCCAAGTGTCCCCAGAGGCATCGTAACCCTTCCATCGAATGAGGTACTTCATGACATATTTAGACAATCGACGGACCGAGCGCGCGTCTAAAATCTCCTCAACCTCATATTCCTCAGGGTCGCCGTCCCGGACAGCGGGGACCGGTCTCGATTGCACAGGTAACCGACCTGTGAACAGTGTATCACCTTTGATGTATGGTTCCAGGAAGGAGACATTAAAGACCGGGTGACCCTTGTATTTGGCTGACATGTTCAGTTTGTAAGCGTTCTGACCGACACGACGCACCACCGAATATGGACCGACCCAGACAGGGCCAAGCTTTTTCTTGACCACACTAGGGAGGTACAGGTGTTGAGAATGCAGTTTGACTAAATCGCCCTTAGAAAATGTCAGCTCCCGACGGTGTTGGTTAGCGTATTTTTGTTGGTTTTCTTGGGCTTTGTGCAGGTTTTGTTGGACTTCTGACAGGGTGTCAGCAAACTCCTGAGTTAACTAGAGAGAGACCGGATTGTCAATCCCTTCAGGGTGAGTTAAAGACTCCCCTAGCACATCTAATGGGGACTTAGGGACTCTACACAGGCTCAGTTCAAATGAAGTTTTGCCCGTTGACGCGTGCACGGCACTGTTGACCGCAAACTGGATTTGAGGTAACAGGTCGTCCCAATTATCTTGTTTTTGGTTAATATAGGCTCTGAGTACTTCCTGCAGAACTCGGTTAGTTCTTTCAGTCTGCCCATTAGTCTGAGGGTGGTTTGCTGTGCTGAGCAGCTGCTTGACTCCCATCAACCCCATTAAAGCTCTCCAAAACTTAGAGGTGAATTTCGAGTCTCCGTCTGAGAGTATATTAGAGGGTAGCCCATGTTGGCATACTACATGGTTGTAGAATCGTCTCGCTGTTTCGAGTGCAGTTACTTTGACAGTTGTGGGGATAAAAATGACCATTTTTGTCAGTTTATCCACAACTATCAGAATCGAATCATGCCCATTGGCAGTTCGTGGCAGTTTGACCACCCAGTCCATGGATATTGTTTCCCAGCGGCCAGCTGGGATGGGCAGCGGTTGTAAGAGGTCCCCCGGTGGTGTGTGCCTAGACTTATTCTTTTGACACTGGTCACAGGACTTAACGTATTTCAAGACCTCCCGAGGTAATCCCTTCCAATGATAGTGTTTTGCCAATTTGCCAACANGTGTTTTGCCAATTTGCCAACAGTTTTGGCCTGCCCCAAATGCCCACCCAGCAAACTGTCATGTGCTTGACTCAATAAAAGGGACCTTATTTCCAAGTTATTAGGAATGACCAGCTTCAGCCTGCCTGAAGTGGTTTCAGTCACCCAGACCCCTCCCTTAAGGTTATACCCAAGTGCAGTAGCACGNGTTATACCCAAGTGCAGTAGCACGACACACACCAGCAGTGGGGCTGGGCTCAAATGTTGGGTCAGAAAGGTAGGCTTTTCTAAGTTGTTCAAGGAAGGACTTTTTTCACCTTTAGTGAAGTAAGTGCACACAAGACTTTAAACTCCATGCATTCAGCAACTTGCATCCTTCTGGAAGCCTCTTGTTTTTTCCTTCAGTTGCCATCCACACAGAACAAGAGGAAGAGCAGTGGTGGGTGCCAAGTTAGTCTGCCCATCACTGGCTCCTCTCACTTTAACTGTACCTCTGCTCCAACACACTTCAGCTTGATGTCTATTAAGCCAGGACATGTCTAGCACGAGATCATAAAAGCCAGTGTCGACTACCTCAAATGTAAGCGTTTCAGTTAGAACCGCAATGCCAGAACCTAACTGGACCTCAATAGGCTTGGTTATAACTCCTCCCGGGATACTTGAGGCATCTCCAAGGAATATTTTTCTATTTCCTTGGGTGACAGTAGGCAGCCTTAGCCGCTTAACTAAGTCCTTGTGGATAAAAGTATGTGACGCCCCTCCGTCAACAAATGCCCTCACCTTCCTACCTGCAATCATGCAATGCAGTAGGATAGGGGGGACTGTCTTTTCCTGACTTTCGCATTGTTCTCCTGACGTAGCAAAGAAATGTTGGACATCAGGTGGAACAAGAGCATCCAGAGTGTGCACTCTCTGGACGTCTATATTGCTGATGGTCTCCTTTATCTGGTTGTCAGGCATGCATAGTGAATCCAGTTCAGCAGGACCCATAATACCTGCTACGAGGGCAGCTAGTGACGACTCACTATCTCTAGCATCCTCACAGTCAGTAGACTGGATTACTGACTGTTGCTGTCTTTTAAAGGCTGGTCTTTTCTCTCGACCTTAGGCAGGTGCCTGACCGGACACTGTTCTCTGTAGTGGCCTTTCTGCTGACAATGGTAGCAAGTGGATTTTGCTGAGGCTGGTCTCGGCTTAGTCCTATCACCACCCCTTCCATAGCCACCTCGAGAGGAATCACCTCTACCTCTAGACTGAATAGCATTGTACTCATACTCATATTCATCACCGTGATTATCCTCAGCATGGTCTCCTTCAATTGCATTGTAGGAACCGTGGGGCTTTTTGACAATCTTAGACACCAAAGCATTACTCTGGCGCTTGTGATTGAACTGTTGCTGATCCCAGGCNCATCAGCATCCTGGATTAAGTCAGCCAGTTTTTCATCTTCTTCTCAGCAAAATGACCCAAGACTTCGAATTTCAAGCCGTACTTGAAGTATGCTATCCTATACCGTTCTGGCAAGTCTGATTGTTTCATCATGTTCTACTGGACTTTTGAGCAAACTCAGCAACTGAAGTGGTCTGCTTTAGTGTCAGGGAGATCATCGCATAAATAGCTTTCTCCTGCTGGTTGATGACATCAAACTTCTCATGCAACTTCTCGACAAACTCTACCCATGTAGGGTCATTGAGTTGCTGAGCCTTACGCTCTCCTTTCCAGTAAAGCCACCAGTCTGCGGCACTGCCTTTCAGTAGCGCACCGGTGTGCCTGACCTTCTCGTAATCTTGCAGTTCT
Organism: Mesotaenium endlicherianum; assembly: GCA_009602735.1. Lineage (NCBI taxonomy): Eukaryota > Viridiplantae > Streptophyta > Zygnematophyceae > Zygnematales > Mesotaeniaceae > Mesotaenium > Mesotaenium endlicherianum. The sequence continues at coordinate 1,180,059 of WELA01012345.1, forward strand.
GGGTAGTTCACCAGCCACTGCTCAACATCCGCGAGAAACTTGATCAAGTAATATTTTCTGTTTCCCTCAGGATCATAGTCCTGGGGAGGTTTTGGCTTGGGCTTACTAGGCCCTCTGCCACCACCACCAATGGTATGAGACTCCAGTTGGTCTCTGTCCTGCAGTAGAGACATTATGATTCTTTTGTCCTCCGGTTGGGACTGATACATGGTCGCCATTTGCGACTGCATTTGGACGAACAATGCTCCCCAGTCTACACTCTGGGGTGGTAGTCTAGCAAATGCAGCAACAGCATTGGCATCTACTCGCTGAGTAGTATCCTCATTAGCCCCTCTCGCTCTTGCAACAGCAATTCCTGCCGCATTCAGCCGGTCACGTATTTGACCTAGGGGTACATTGAGTTGTACAGCAGGAGGTGGGTTCAGAACATTGGCCCTTGATGCCATGAGTTCCTCAACAGTGCGCTCGTCAGCTGGCTGTCCTTCCCTCCTTTCTGTATCTTCAGCAGCCTTTGCCAATTGTTCAGCTTCTAATCTGGCTCTCTCCTCCTCAGCTTGCTGTGCTGCGATTGCGGCAATAGCAGCTGCCTCATCTGCAGCCTCTCTAGCTGCAGTATCTGCCACTGCTTCAGAATAGGTACGGGTTCCCGCTACATGGCTTGTCGCCTGGTTTTCGACATTCTCGTTATCCTGGTTCTCCATGTCTCGGGAGTTGCTAGTTTGAGACCTTGTCCTTACCATACAAAGAAGATTGTGATAACAGCTCCGATACCACTGAAATGAATCGACTTACCAAATAGGCGATTAACAATTAATAAAGATGTTTATATCAGCAAGTAATCTTTATGGTATTTTTCATTAACTGGTTAAACGGCAAAGGACAACATACTAGCAGTGAACAATACTCGTAAGTCAAATGCGAGTAAACTAGCATCAATAATGCAAATCAGTAAACTCATACATAAGCAAGGCTAGAAGATAGTGCCTATCAATGGCTTCTCGCCTTGGATTCAGATCTCTCTCAGTAAGCTGTACAAGAGAGTTGGCCTCGTTTCTGAATGCCGAACTCGAGAGCAATGCCTAGCATATGTACATGGAATGAGTTTACTGTTCAACGGCCTGTGCGATGGCACCGCCTACCCGGGAGTTAACCACGTTGGTAGGACCTCGGTTAACCAAATCCACCGCCATCTCCCATCATCCCGAATAGCCATCCATCATAGGGATGTCATCTAGCCATTCATCTAGCATATCACACTTAGATGCATACGGAGGCAGTTCGCTGCTACCGAGTACGGAAGTCAGCTGGCTGTCGAAGAATGTGTCAGCAAGCTGACTTAAGTTGACTTCGGCCTGCTGCTTTCGGCTGAGTCATTAAGCTGATATTAAATATGAAGTCCAGCAGACTGATTATTAACTAGAGCTCAGCAGGCTGAACTTAATTAACTATTATATTTAAATGAATGTTATATCTACTAATATACTGATTCATTACAGATACTACCACTAATGCTGCTGTAACCAACTCCTTTCCCTCTGTGATTGGACAGGGGACAGATAAGTGTGGTAAAATACGTATCCTATTGGATACGCGAGTAACAAAGTTAGAAGAACACACATTTGGTGGAGCAGGAAGGAAACACGAGTTCTAACTTTTGGTTCCTTTTCCCGCTAGGTTCATCTTTTTGAAGTGTTGAAGCCAAACATGGCCGGCTGCTAAGCTACGAAGGCACGACGTTATCAGCACGGCCGTTAGCTTAACTAGTGCCACGACGGTCTTCCGTGAAACACAAAACGTGTGACGCGATGACTGGACTCTGACGAACCGAATTGAAATACTTTTAAAAGGCTCGCGCTAGGGTGTCGGCCACACACGTTTTAAAAATGGAAAACGGTTTTAATGATCGACACCAACGTATTTCGACAAATATTGCCGGTTTGAATTAGTCATCACGTATTGTACGAATAACCTGTAAGCCCACACGTGTACGCCGTATACGAATTTTTAAACTAGAATCTCAACTTATGGCAATGTATTTACTCAGGTCGTACGTACACTTGCTCCAACAGTGTACTGCAACTCGCAGTTTACACCAGTCAGTCACTGATGTTCCTGATGTTAATGCAGTACATACATAGGATGTGGCAGTGTTTACTCAGTTAGTACATACACTTGCTGTTGAGTATGCAGGTAAGCACAGCTTACTGAATACTCCTAATACACATCCCATCTCCCTCTCCCCAACTTAAATAAATGTCGACCCGACAGCTCTAACCACATAAGCACACCAAAAAGTGCCTACAACTCCGCATCATAGGAACCACACAGAGTGACAATCACAGAGGATTGCGGAGGTACGAGTGGGTGGAGGAGATTCAACAAAGGAATACCGAGAGAGGACACAAAGTGCAAACACCCAAGGAAGCAAGAAAGAAAGTCCCCCCCCCCCCAAATATAGTCCATTTTTCAGGATTAGAGCAATGCCCAGAGTGGCATAGGGAAGAGTGTACTACCATTCAGACCCTCTCACCATAAAGCTCTATCCATGAATAACCCAAACTCAAGCCACCGTATGACACCCCTCCATTTGGAAGTGTAGATAGCTTGCTATGAGATAAAGACAACCGGCCCCATTAGCGAGTTCCTCCAATACCAAAGAGTAGCTCAATTAGCTGACTCTACCAACACATGCATACAATGACTCATACCAGTCATTCCTAGCAAGACATACGCCAAAATGACAACCACCAAATAATGAGAGTCAACAATCCAAGTGAAAAGGGAACAGAAACAACCAACTGTATCATAGTTTTGATGTTTCAGGATACTCCCTCCTTCAGGCCTTACTGCCTGAAGTTGCCTAGAGGACAGGTGGGGAAGTGTCACGTGGCAGCGTCCAGCACGCCAACTCCTCGGCCTCTCTCGACCTGTATGTCACCATTGCTTCACACTCTGCTTGCTGGTCTCAGTCTGTCAAACAGACAATAAGCAAGTGTGTAAGTTGCCTTCCATGAGCTTAGCTACGCGTGGTAAACACCACACCCTAGCTGCATCAGTCTAGTCAAGTTATGATGACTCCATCTTACATGATTCTCGGGAGGGCAAGGCAAACATTGGGATCACATAGACTCAACCAATAACAATGGGCAAACTCAGCATAGCTCAAAACTAAGTTCCTCTCTGGAGGCACATACATGACACCTATTGCAATTGCAGCAAGCACTTAGTAAGCCAATAACAACAGCGTGCATAAATCATTGGCAAGAGTTTGGCACTGTAACCCCAAGCTAGCAAGAAGAATGTTTGTGCATCAGACTGAACAAGATCATTCAAGCCATGCATTGCGAGAACGTCTATCATGTCGATGGTCTCTTGTAATGAATCAGTATATTGATAGATATAATATTCGTTTAAATATAATAGTTAAATAAGTTCAACCTGCTGAACTTTAGTTAGCATTAAGTCTGCTGGATTTCATATAATTGTCAGTTAAATGACTCAGCCAGAAGCAGCAGGCTGAAGTCTACTAGGTCAGCTTGCTGACACATTCTTTTGCCGTTAACTGACTTCCGTACTCGGTAGCAGCGAACTGCCTAGATATGCATATAAGTGTGGTGTGCAAGATGAATGGCCAAATGACATCCTTGGGATGGATGGCGATTCGGGATGATGGGAGATGGCGGTGGATTTGGTTAACCGATGTCCTACCAACGCGGTTAACTCCAAGGTAGGCGGTGCCATCGCACTTGCCGTTGAACAGTAAACTCATTCCATGTACATATGCTAGGCATTGCTCTCGAGTTCGGCATTCGGAAACGAGGCCAACTCTCTTGTACAGCTTACTGAGAGAGATCTGAATCCAAGGCGAGAAGCCATTGATACGCACTGTCTTCTAACCTTGCTTATGTATGAGTTTACTGATTGCATTATTGATGCTAATTTACTTGCATTTGACTTGCGAAGTGTTGTTCACTGCTAGTGTGTTGTCCTTTGCTGTTTAATCAAATTAACAGAAAACACTATAAGGATTACTTGCTCATATAAAGATCTTCATTACTTGTTAATCGTCTATTTGGTAAGTCGATTCATTTCATCTCTTCTGTCTTTACTTAGGTGTGCATAGTGAATCTATTACAGCAGGGCCCATTTTACACCTGCTCTACGATATGCTAACGGCGATCCACTACCTCTAGCACCCGGGATGCAATTCCATGCACTTGACGCATATACAAATGCATCTTGCATGCTACCTAGCATGCGCCTCTAGCGAGCTCAGTTAGCTGCGAGGCCGGCAATAATTTAGCACACTGCTAATATGCCCAGATCGTCCCTATGACGAAGACACAAACCTCCTTACACTTGACCAAGTGTACAGGTGGCATCCAAAAACAAATAGCCAACTGGACCTAAGGCAAGTAGTCAAACCCCCTTTAGTATCCACGTTGACTTTCCATACGTCAGTCAACACACTGTACTGACCTAAGTCTCGATATGTTGATCTGTTTGATTATCTTGCTGGCTCGTTATCTCGCTGGCTCTAACGAGCCACAGTCCCACAGTAAGACATGTCACGCACCAAGCATGGCAACACCAAGAGCTCGTTTAGCTCAAGCACTCAAAGTACTCATTGATCGCGGCTGCTCTCGGACACTTAACCCTTAATAAGTCATGCAAACTAAAGAGAGTTAAAGGAAAGCCCTTGCGTCCATAAACCCAAGCCCTTAACCCCTTTAACCACATTAGGTCAAATAATCCAGCAGACTGACTTAACCTAAGTCAGCAATCACATAAGACCCGCCTCCAAAAACCTCAGCACACTAACTAAACCCACCTTAAGCTTAACCCCAAGCTCCCACGATCCCATCAAGTACCACAAAGCACCGTCTAACACATAGCATTCAAGCACAAGGCACATACCCTAAACCCTCCAAGCATAAATCAATGTGGCAAACGAGAGAAGCACACAATGTCACAGCCACGGTTGGGAGTAGGGGGTATCTGTAGGATGCCATTGTTGCTGCCGACGCCTCTTCACAAAGAAGTTGCAGCATGCTGAAGGTTGTGGACGACGTAGTGCACTTGGACCGTGTCGAGGATAACCTGTCGTCAATCCATACTTGGAAACTTAACTTAGTAAATCATGTGTGCACGTACTTTCTCAATTGCTCAACACATGCAGCAATACCCAAGCTCCCTCAACCTAGCTATCACACGTATAATGAGAGAGGTACGTCTCTTGTAAAGCAACAAGCTTAAACCCGAAGGGATAGCACAACAGACTAACAAGTTCTCTAGCACCGTTGGAGTGCACACCCCTCTCTATACTAGCCGTGGATTGCATATAACAACACACAACGACTATGATCAAGTGAGGTAAATGAGTCATATCCAGCTTGCTATGATGCAACTCCCTTGAGGCTTCCTTGATGCTTGCAGACACCTCTTCCATCAAGCCTCCACTTTAGGCTTCTCGTTGCGTGGATCTGTACACAAGGGGCTAGGAAAGTCAAGTTAGTATGCCGCATAGTACATTGAGCCCAGAGACACATTAGGTAAGCAAGTGGAAGGATCCTGGACAGGATGTGCAATGCTCTACATCATACACTTCCCAAGCTCCACCTAGACTCATCATACCACACAAGTAAGCCTCACACATTTACCTCATGAGACAAAGAAGACGAGCACGGACATTCAAGAAAGGACTTAGCTCCGATACCACTGAAATGAATCTTGCTTATTCAAGATTAATATATTTCATTTAAATATATGAGATCAGAGATAGGTGGAAGCGTGTGAAATCAGGGAGCAATCTTTGCCCTTATAATGAATTCCATTTACTCATCTACACCCCTTGACTCACTTATCGTAGTGTGCCATAGTTGCACACTAACACGAGGCACAAGTAAGAGGCGAGCTTGAGGACTTGAGCTTCTCCTTTAGAAACTCATGGCCTCTTGCCTACCAGGCATGCAAGCATGTATATCACATGCACAGCAACAGGGGACTGAATAGCAAAGACGCTCTCATTCAGATGACCATAATGTAGCTAAAACACATCCCACTGACTTAGGTGCAAAACCATAGAATCTGTCTGCTGTGTGACCCCAAAATGTCAGAGGGCATAACTCTGCCAATACTACTCCAAATTGAGCAAACTTTACAGCAACAGATGCATCTTGACAAGGCCTATCCAAAAAGTTTTATTTCACTCCATTTGAAGCGCAGACAAAGCAGCCATATTAATTTCCGTGAAGGCTGGTCATTAGAACGAACCCAAAAGTGCACACATGACTTGCAAGTAGAAATCCGACTGTAAAGCCTACTGTCCAGAATGAGGGACCGCGAGATCCCAGCCTGCTATGTACCTAGTGACCACCTGGTTGACCACGACGCAAGGTGCGCCGTTTCGTGGGAAACCCGTTAAGTTGGGACCCACGGATCTAGGTATAATGACCATATCAATTGGTCGGTTGACTGAAGTCCTAACTGTCCAGTTGACTGACGACGGCTCCACCTACCCCAGGAGTCAACCACACTGGTAGGACAGCGGTTTACCAAATCTCATTCGACCTCCCGACTTTCAGTATACTACGGTCACAAGTGCCAATCTACAAATAATAATCTAAATGAATGTATCTATTCTCAGCGTACTGAAGCTAAGTATACCGACTAATATCAAGCGAGCTTACTATATGTCAACCTACTGATATTACATCCTATATATATCTAAGATATAAATCTCAGCAAACTTTACTATGATACAAAAGTCATCCTGTTGACCTTCTCAACAAAGTCAGCAAACTATACTATGATACAAAAGTCATCCTGCTGACCTTTCTGACAAAGTAAGTAAACTTGCATTACATTGACATACATTCATTTAAATGAATTCGCGCATGTGAGTATATTGACATAATACTTATTTAGTGTTGTATTAATACATGCAATAAATTAAATAACTAATGAACTGATTCATTACAAGGTGGCTGAAGTTGCTGAACACCATGGACACTTCCGGATCCTGCAATTGCATGCTTTAAGATGAATGTAAAATAAAGAAGAACCAATAAATACAAACCGGCAACTATTCAGGTTCTTAACAAGCCTATGTGAAGGAGCTTCCCGCGTCCCTCCGCGCTCCCACATTATTTCTACAACCCTCTCTTTCACGCCCTCACTATTATGCATCATGTGTCAACCCAGAATATGAAGCGACTATCAATTAGTCTTGTGTGCCAGATGTCGCTGGTCTACAAAGTGCGAGCATTATAGCTTCTTATCGACAACCTATGCTAAATAATCAACACTACACTTTCACACCAGTCTCTTCTTCATCTCTGGTGTAATGAATCAGTTCATTACTTATTTGACTAATTGCATATATAAATACAACCCTAAATAAGTATTGTCAATATACTCACATGTCCGAGTTCATCTAAATGAATGTATATCGATATAATGCGAGTTTACTTACTTTGTCAAAAAGGTCAGCAGGACAACTTTTGTATCATAGTATAGTTGGCTGAGATTTATATACCAGTTATATATAGGACATAATAGCAGTAGGTTGATATATAGTAAGCTCGTATAATAATAGTCAATATACTTGGACTCAGTACGCTGAGGATAGATATATTCATTTAGATGATTATTTGTAGATTGGCACATATGACCGTAGTATACTGAAAGTCGGGAGGTCGAATGAGATTTGCTAAACCGCTGTCCTACCAGTGTGGTTAACTCCTGGGGTAGGCGGAGCCGTCGTCAGTCAACTGAACAGTTAGGACTTCAGTCAACCGACCAATTGATATGGTCATTATACCTAGATCCGTGGGTCCCAACTTAACGGGTTTCCCACGAAACGGCGCACCTTGCGCCGTGGTCAACCAGGTGGTCACTAGGTACATAGCAGGCTGGGATCTCGTGGTCCCTCATTTTGGACAGTAGGCTTTAGCGTCGGATTTCTACTTGCAAGTCATGTGTGCACTTTTGGGTTCGTTATTATGACCAGCCTTCACGGAAATTAATATGGTTGCTTTGTCTGCGTTTCAAATGGAGTGAACTAGAACTTTTCGGAAAGGTCTTGCCAAGACGCGTCCGTTGTCGTTAAATTTGCTCAATTTAAAGTAGTATTGACAGAGTTATGCCCTCTGACATTCTGGGGTCACATAGCGGACAGATTCCATGGTTTTGCACCTAAGTCAGTGGATGTATTTTAGCTACATTATGGTCATCTGAATGAGAGCGTCTTTGCTATTCAGCCCTCTGGTTTTTGTATGTGCTTATACATGCTTGTATGCCTAGTAGGCAAGAGGCCATGAGTTTCTAAAGGAGAAGCTCTAGTCCTCAAGCTCGCCTCTTACTTGTGCCTTGTGTTAGTGTGCAACTATGGCACACTACGATAAGTGAGTCGAGGGGTAAGATGAGTAAACGGAATTCATTATAAGGACGAAGATCGTTCCCTGATTTTACACGCTTCCACCTATCTCTAATGTTATATATTTAAATGAAATATATTAATCTTTAATAAGCAAGATTCCTTTCATCTGGCCTCTTCCTTTCCCTCTCCCTCCCGTCTACTCAGGTCCTTTAGCCATAGCCCTCAGAATGAATTGATTGGTTGAATTGCTCGTACCACTATGAAGGCGACTGTTGTGGTCCATCATGAACCGAGAAATGCTTGACTTAAGAAGCTAGGCAGCGGAAAAAATCCTGTAACCAAGCCACTTACACCAAAGCGTCTTAGCTGCAGACGTGATCTCAACCTCGATTGAGAATAGCAGTATGTTTGACACCTCCATGCAACTTGCTTCGTCTCGAGAAGGGGGCTAGCTTGCTTTTAAAATGCACTCCGAGGCACTCCAAGGCAAGCGTCCATATATCTCGGGCGCACTTTTAGGCGCAGTCGCTGCACCGACTTTTCAGCTGAAAAGAGCACAGAGCTTGTGATGCGACGCGTCTGTTTCTCAACTTCCTGAGATTCCCCTTATTGGGCGGCAGCATTAGGCACCAGCTTGTTGAAGCAGAACGCCAGAGACAAAGCGGAGCACGCATATCACTTCGTGTACAAACTCGGACGCTGATCAACGTCCACCAAAACATTGACCGTGTTCAACAGGGGCAACAGCCAAACCAACAGGAGCATGCATCATGGGGTGCTGGGGATGTGACACATTTTCTGAGAATCACTATCTTTCAAATCCTTTTTTCGACTGACTCCTGAATCGGCGATGTTCAGGCGCCTTGCAGACGAAGAGCAAAGCTAGAGGCATCGCAAATCACTTTCTGTGTTGTGTGGGCATCAAACCTGGTTGGAATAGATCACATGTATACAAGGTTATTTCTTACACGTCCACCTAGCCCACACACAAGGACACCTTTAAAACAAATAAGTGGAGAGTTCTCAAAGTGGCTTTCCTTGTCCCATCTTTGTTCCCATCGCGATCGCGCCTGATATTTTGATCGTCAACCCCAATACCAGAGTGCAAAATATGCCTTTAAACTTGCGGACATGCATATCCAGCGCAAGCACTCATTCTGGTTATGTACACATGAATGATTCGAGCAAAGTGGTTGCAAGCTGTAACAAAGAATAATTTCACAGAGATCTGCAAGCTATTGAGGACTATGATACATAAAGCGTACGCGACAACTAGCAATTGATCACTTTGGCCAAGGGTAACTAACTTTTTCCACATATTGTGTTTGAACAGGTCTTCATCGATTGAAATTTACAAACTTCCGTATTTGCGGTCGTCTGCTCGCTTGCCTGTATTTATAAAAGCATGTCTATATGGTCTTGCTGCATGTTCGAATTCAAGACCCGTACTTTGCATTGCACGGCCAGCTGGCGTGGTTTACCCACCACCATGGTAAAACAACCAAACACATAGCGGTACGCACGCGCAGAAGGTAGAACCACCATGTAACACCATAATAATGGCGTCGAAGCTCGTCTCATTTCTCCCAAAATTTGTACGCATCTTGAGATAGTTTGGGAGCACGCATGCTGCGGCTCTTCTTCTTCAATTAGTCAAACGGGCCAACCTGCGCATGCCAGCTACGCATCGCTCGCTACAGAGTTGAGTCAACATTTGACTATACGTGCTCGCACCCAGAGCTCATGCCAGAAAGGGGCACATTTCTACCCAGCTACTTGCTTTCATGTGTAAACTCCAATCCCTGGACCCCGAAGCCTGAAACAAAAATAACACGATCAAGCTCCCCTCACAGGAGCTCGCTCGCTCCCTCCTCACACGCCTCGCCTCGACCCCGCAACCCCGCTAGCTGTGCTCGATGAGAAACTGCAGGGTCTGCTCAGCCGCGTGGATCGCCATCTTCTTGACCTGCGTACATGGATGGGGCGCCCACAAGGAAGGTGGCCACTAAGAGTTTCATTAAGTGAAGCGCAGTAAGTGTCGACAAGACAAAGACAAGACACTCGAGGGGCTCCTTGCGAAATACCTCCTGAAAACAACAGCTGGGGGAGTTGCGCGCGGCTGCTGGAGCTCGGGAGGGGAAGGGGCCAGCAGCCGCGTGCCGCGGGCAGCAATCGAGCGTGGACTTCAGACGAGGGCGGCGGTAACAACAAGGCGTGCGTGCACATTGCGCGGCCGGGGGTACCGCATTTCTTACATGCGTGGCCGCTTGATGCTGGACCCACGATGCGGGGGGGACGGAAGAAGGTGGCTCAGACCAGAGGCTCGGGCTAGGCGTTCAGAGTTCAGATTTTGCGAGAGAAGATATGAGGCTCTGACTCGGGCTTCGAGTTTCAGGTGACTGACACCCCAAATCCGAACCAGTGTTTGATTCCGACCTCAGCAAGGGCGAAGCAGAGGAACCAGAACAAGGGAGACCTCTCACAAGCGATCGGTCAAATCGCAGGAATGAGAGCCCCGCAAGGGGACTGAGTCGGACTGCCGGCAACTTACGCTCCCTTCGGGGGTTGTCACTCCCGTGCATTAGCTAATGGCAAGTGAAGGGTGCACGTAGTACTGCGCATGCATCGGTCGGTCCTACGGAGGGTCCGGACTCTTCAAGAATCAAACTTTGATGACGCTCTGGGACTCTGAAGGAGTACGAGGAGTTTACTTCGTACTGAGGCATATGAGGCGTATGCATGCATCTGATCGTCGCAAGCGCACACACTGAGACAGGCGTATTTTCTGTTTGCAACATGTCTGCGCACGTGCGTGCGCACGTGCGTGTGTGGGTGTGTGTGCGTGCGTGTGTGGGTGTGCACAAAAAGCATATGGAGATGAAAGGGTTGCCAGACGACTAACCTCGAGCTTGTCGTCGCGCGAGCGGTGGACAGCTGGCAGCTTCCGGATTTCGGCAGCCAGCTTGAGGCACTCAGGCAGGCTCTCGGGTGCCACAAAGTCCACCGCCACCTTGATGCATGACTGCACGCGCGCGCGCACACACACACACACACACACACACACACACACACATACACACACACGCACGTGTGCACGCGCACGTATGCACGCACACGCACACGCACATGAGCGAATACGTACACTGTGTAAGTATGTCGATTCGGCCGTGTACTGACGTACCAAATACACCTATGAAAGCACGTGACTTCTCCTTCCTCTTCAATACCACACACACACACACACACACACACACACACACACGCGCGCGCGCGCGCGCACGTACACACACACGTGCATCTACGCAGACGGACCTTAAGGTTGCGCACTTGGTGAGGGCAGCCAGCTGGCACGATCACGGCGTCGCCAACGTACTGCTGGAAGCTCCACGGCTCCACACCTGGAACAGCCGCAGCAGCATCAGCATCAGCATTAGCATCAGCCTCAGCAGCAGCAGTAGCAGCATCAGCAGCAACCTCGCAGCAGCACCCATCCAGGTCGGAAACAAGTTTAACGAGTCTGGCACCTGTCATCCCCCGGATGCGTGCGCCTCAGTGTGTGGCGCACTCTGGGAGGCAGTGCAAGAGCCGTCGAGGCAAGCATGCGAGCGGCAGCAGCGATTGGTCGATGCGCAGGTGTCTTGTCTGTCCCAGGCGCAAAACTTCGTAAAGGCAAACAAGCGGACCAGTTGCGTGCTCAAAAGGCACCTCGCCCACTCACTTTCTGCCTCCGCCTCCCTCCCTTCCTCCCTGTCTCCCGTCCCCCTTCCCTCCTTTCCTCCTTCCAGAATGCGTATGTATTCGTGTGCGTATAAGTGTGTACGGGCGTGCGCGTGTGTGTGTGCGCGTGTGCGCAGACATGCTGGGAACGAGTACGGCCAGCTCAAGTCGGCTCCCAGACTTGCGCAAAACAGTGCATCCCCTTCTAAGGCGCTTCCCGGCAGCGTGCCACGCTTCCCGCCGCTGCCAGGTGTGCAAACGTGCTCTGGGCAGGCCAGCAGGCCAGCAGGCAGGCAGGCAGGCTAGAGCTGCAGGCAAGCAGGCGAGCGGGCGGGCGGGCGAGCAGGCGGGCGAGCGGGCAAGCGAGAGTGCAGGCGGGAGGGCGGGCGGACGGGCGGGCGGGCGGTGAGGTGGGCAGGCGGGCGGGCGGGGGGGCAGGCAGGCAGACGAGGGAGAGAGTGAGGGCATACCGTACTCCTCCTTGAGCCGCCACAAGTGCTCCTCCCCAAGGTAGAAGCTCTGGTCGTGGATGACGTGGTCAACCTGCGGATTGACACGTGGCCATGCACACGGAGCACACGTGCACCCCCACGGTTAGGGGGTGAGGGGAGGGGCGCATGCGTGTGCCTCCCACCCACTCCAACGTGGACGAGCCCCAGCCATTCAAGCATGCACGAGTGTACGCGTGAGTGCGTGCGTGGTGTCATGCGAGCGTCCCTCTGCAAAGTGCGAGTGTGTGTACGTGCGTGCGCGCGTGCGTTCATGCATGCGTTCCTCTGCAAATCGCTTGCCTGCTTGCGTGCGCGCGTGCGTGCGTGCGCACGTGCGCGTGGGAGGACGTGCGAGTGCGTCTGTCGTGCACATCGGGCTGGACGGCAGCAGGCCCTGCAAGAAGCTGCGCTACTGCTCGACCGGAGCGTGCGAGCCTCTGAGCTACGCTAGGCTGGCAGATCAGAGAGGCGAGAGTACCCCGAGCAGTCAGAATTGAGTTGCCCCCCCCCCCCAACCCCCCCAAAAATAGAACCACCTTGCATGCATGTGTGTGCAAGCCAGGCAGTCGGGCAGGTATTAGAGGAGAGCCCGCTGTCGCTGCTGCTGTTGCTGTTCCTCTCTCTGGCCCTCACACAAGCACATGTACACGTAGCTAAAGTCGCCCGTACATGCACACAGACAGTCACACACGCGCGCACACACACACACGCACGCACACACACCTACATTCATGCCCGCACTCTTGCAAGTCAACTTCCACACGTGCACAGTACAGATACAAACGCACATAGACAAAATACACCTCGCCCTTCCTTCCTTCTGGCACAACCACCCATGCACACGACCACACACACACACACACAGAGAGAGAGAGACAAATGCACACACAAGAGGGGGGGCGCACGGGATGCCAGTGCTGACGCACTTCCACACTGCCCTCCCCACTTCCCCGACTCACTCCCTCAACCACTCGCCCACACACCCACCTGGCCCACGGGCCGGTACAATGCGGATGTACCTGCCCACTCTCCTGCCCCACTCACTTGCCCTACGCCATAAACCGCAGACCCACCTGGCCCTCAGGCTGGCGCACACACAGGCGCACTGAAAGAGAGTCTCTCCCTCAGGTTCGGGCCTGCCCAGCCACCCACCCACCCACACACCCACCCACACACCCGCCTGCCTCACTCGCTCACTCACGCGCTCTCACCTGGTCCACGGGCTTGTGCAACGCTATCCAGATCTGCTCTCCAGCCTCACTCTCTCGCTCCAAAAACTAACCTACCCCGCGTCCGCGGGCTGGCGCAGCGCAGATGCATGTGCCCCCTCTGCAGTCGCACTCCCTCGCACTGACACCTAACCCTAGTGGTGCCTTACAAACCTCGCCTGGTCAAACAGGCAGGTGCATCGCGTGGCGCCTTTCACATGCACACGCATAACCACGCATTGACACTATCAGGCCAACCCACCCGCCAGCCCATCTCACTCACTCACTGATGCCCCCACTCATCTGGTCCACCCGCCGGCGCAGCACAAATCAGACGCCAACTCACCAGCCTCTTTCTCTGACTCTAAAACCCGAAACCTGAGCCCCTAGACCTATACCCTAATCCCAATTCTGAACCCTGACCGCACCTGCTCCACGGGCTGGTGCAGGGCGTGCGTGAATTCCCGCTGGTGCCGGCGCAGGTACGCCTGCAGCTGCGGCACGTCCTCGCGCCGGAACACGTCCCACAGGGCGCCGCCGCATGGCAGCTCCCTCAGCACCCGCTCCCCCTCCGTCTCTTTCCTGCCACCAGCGTCCCCCTTAGCCCCGGCCCCACTGTTTGCCAGTGCCCTGTGTGCCATCTCCTGCTCCTGCTCCTCCTGCTTCTTCCCCTGCTGCAGCTCCTGCTGCTGCTGCTGCTGCTGCTGCTGCTTCTTGCCCTGCTGCTGCTGGTGCTGGTGCTCCTCCTGCTTTTGCGGGTGCTGCGGCTGCGGCTGCGGCTGCGGCTGCAGCTGCAGCTGCTGCTGCTGCTGCTTCTGCTCCTGGTGAAGCTGCTCTTGCTCCTGCTGCTGCTCCTGCTCCTGGTGCTGCTGCTGCTGCGGGTGCAGGTGCTGCTGCAGCTCCTCTTCCCGCAGTTTGCTCTCCAGCTCAAACAGAGCCTCGAACGGCTCCTTCCTTCCAGCAGCCCCCTCTCCCTCCCCCTCTCCCCCCCCCTCCCCCTTCCTCGCAGTCACTGCGGACGGTGGCGCCAACGCGGGCGGCACAGCGGGCGGCAAATGGCGCCGCCTGGGCCTCTCGCGTCCTTCCTCCTCTTTGGCAGACGCCACCCCTGCGGGGAAGACATATGGCGCAAGCCCGCGCTGCGCAATCTCCAGCTGGCGCCTCCTTATGGCGGCCTGCTGCCACGGGGGCTGGGGGACCTCGTGGTCGTGCATCAGAATGTTCACCTGCCACGTCAGCACAAGCACACGTGGACGTGGACGTACACTTGTCATCACACTGGGGGGGTGTGGGTGTGGGTGTGGGTGTGGGTGTGGGTGTGGGGGTGGGTGTGGGTGTGGGTGTGGGTGTGGGTGTGGGTGTGGGATGGGGTGGGGGTGGAAGGTGCGGGTGGTTGCGTGCACTAGGTTAGGATATTGAACGTGAGGATGCGCAATTTGGGTCAGCTGTGGTCCACCTAGTCTACTGCGGCCCACGTTTACTCAGGGCCTGACAACTTTGCTGCGCTTGTTGCCTCTATGAGTGTAGGCCCCCTTTGCATGTGGAAGAGCAGCCTGCCTTGCGTGACCTCCACCCCTCCCCCGCACCTGTTGCCAGATGTTCACGAGTGTAGCTGGCGCCTCCCCTGACCTTCTCCCCCCTCGGCACCATAAGTTGGTGCGGAGAGCCGCAGTTAGGCACTAGAATCAATGCCCGAGGGCCTGCTATTGTTGTCTTCTTTGGAGTGCGTGCGCTACTGCATATTTATTGAAATTTGTTCTATATGTTCTTTATGTACATGTTATCTTTACTGTGTATAACAATAATTGTTGTTTTCATGACAATGGCACCTTATTTTCTTATCAAAACAGCAATTGTGAAGTTGTATTATATAGACTGTAGCAAATATCCTCCAAAGCATGTTACTCTCGTATCCATCATCTACTTGCATGTGTATACAAGAAACCGGAAGATAGAGATCAACATCTGTAGCTTTTGCTAGAGCTAAGAATGAAATAAATAATGAACAAAAGTGTAACTTTTAAGCGTACTCTGGTCATATAAGCATATTGTACAACAAAATTAATCCCAAGCTAAATATGCCCATGTCAAAGCAGCCAACCAGATACGTGGAGAGTGCACAGTCATTTAATTCCCTCGATTGCTCTTGGCACCACTCTGAGGCACCCGTCATAAAGCTCGGTGGAGGTTTACTTGTACACACACGTATACACAATATAACAAACAAAGCAAAGTTGAGAGTTGACAATCGCCTTAGCGACGCACAAGCTGGTGATAATGGTATGGAACCAATGGGAAGAAGGACAACAGAACATAGCGCACGGAAGTACATGCAGAGACAAGTCCCGCACACGTTGCAATGCTCCACGCCCTTGCTCTTCGTGAAGTTTAGTTTTTGTCCCGCCAACCGCACACCTGCACCCGCATACTCGCACCAGCATCAGCAACTATTCATCCTTACACGCGCCAGCAAGCGCGTGCGTGTGCGCACACACAACTCCTGCATAAGAGTCCCCGCATGCGTGTAATGAATGAGTATATTAGTAGATATAATATTCATTTAAATATAATAGTTAATTAAGTTCAGCCTGCTGAACTTTAGTTAATAGTCAGTCTGTTGGACTTTATATAATTATCAGTTTAATGACTCGGCCGGAAGCAGCAGGCTGAAGTCCACTTAAGTCAGCTTGCTGACACATTCTTTGACAGCCAGCTGACTTCCATACTCGGTAGCAGCGAACTGCCTCGATACGCATCTAGGTGTGGTATGCTAGATGAATGGCCAGATGACATCCCTATGATGGATGGCGATTCGGGATGATGGGAGATGGCGGTGGATTTGGTTAACCGAGGTCCTACCAACGTGGTTAACTCCCGGGTAGGCGGTGCCATCGCATTGGCCGTTGAAGAGTAAACTCATTCCATGTACATATGCTAGGAATTGCTCTCGAGTTTGGCATTCGGAAACGAGGCCAACTCTCTTGCACAGCTGACTGAGAGAGATCTGAATCTAAGGCGAGAAGCCATTGATACGCACTGTCTTCTAACCTTGCTTATGTATGAGTTTACTGATTGCATTATTGATGCTAGTTTACTCGCATTTGATTTACAAGTATTGTTCACTGCTAGTGTGTTGTCCTTTGCCGTTTAATCACTTAATGGAAAATCCATAAAGATTACTTACTGATATGAAGATCTTTATTAATTGTTAATCGCCTATTTGGTAAGTTGATTCATTTCAGTGGTATCGGAGCAGTTATCACAGTCTTCTCTGTATGGTAAGGACCAGGTCTCAAACTAGCAACTCCCGAGACATGGAGAACCAGGATAACGAGAATGTCAAAAACCAGGCGAAAAGCCATGTAGCGAGAACCCGTACCTATTCTGAAGCAGTGGCAGATACTGCAGCTAGAGAGGCTGCAGATGAGGCACCTGCTATAGCCGCACTCGCAGCACAGCAAGCTGAGGAGGAGAGAGCCAGATTAGAAGCTGAACAAGTAGCAAAGGCCGCTGAAGATACAGAAAGGAGGGAAGGACAGCCAGCTGACGAGCGCACTGTTGAGGAACTCATGGCATCAAGGGCCAATGTTCTGAACCCACCTCCTGCTGTACAACTCAATGTACCCCTAGGTCAAATACATGACCGGCTGAATGCGGCATGAATTGCTGCTGGAGGAGCGAGAGGGACTGTTGAGGACACTACTCAGCGAGTAGATGCCAATGCTGCTGTTGCATTTGCTAGACTTCCACCCCAGAGTGTAGACTTGGGAGCATTGTTCGTTCAAATGCAGTCGCAAATGGCGACTGAAAGGGGGAAGGGTGCGGGGAGTGCGCCCATACACACTCACGCACCCTCACCCGCGAGTGGAAGCGTGCACAAGGACCTTTCCTAGTTGCATACACAAGGTGGAGTGGCCTGGTGGTATGCCACTCTTGCAAGAGTTAGAGGGCTACATGAGAGAGGAGTGGAAAAGAACTCACTTTATTAGAAAGGTCGTGTACAAGATAAGAAGGTTAGACTAGAATAAGCCCCCTCTACTTCCTTGTGCTTCCCATTTATCCTTTAACTCTAAGTGTCCTCTCTAGCAAGGTACCTCCAGAACCTTCTCCTATGGCTCCTTCCATGTACTTGACCTTGCCTAGTTGGACAAGCTAGCACACTCACACGCACACAATCACACTCTAGAATATTCTACTACACAATCCACTAACTCCTCACGGAGTTTCTAGAAATTCCACGATCACTTTGGCACTCTACGTAATTGTACGTACTTTCTGGAACCCTCATGTTTCAATGT
>WELA01012345.1:1210747-1222188 GCA_009602735.1 Mesotaenium endlicherianum
GGGAGGGGGGGGAGGTTGCCTCGACAGGGAGAAGGGGGACAGGGGTGGGGAGGGTCTGGGATTGCAGGATTCGGGTTAGGTTGAGGTATTGGGGTTTGGGAAGGGCGCACCTCGGTCCAGTCAAAGCAGTGCGTGAGGGCCACTGTCTTCTTCTCCGCAATGGCGGCACCTGGCGTCGTCTCGCGGAAAGCGCGCCACATCACGCGCGGCTCCCAGCTGAGGCCGTCGCCCTGGGCGGCGGTGGGGCCCCGCAGGGAGCCGCGCACCACCAGCGGCTCCCCGCGAGCCACGTGGCGCTGGAAGTGCGCCAGCCCCGCGGGCGTTCGCAGCTCCTCTGCCGTTGGGCTGAAGAGGAACGAGCCCCCCAACGCGTCTCGGCCGTGGCTATGGCCGCCGTCGTGGCTGTGGCTATGGCTGTGGCTGCCGCCGTGGCTGTGGCTGTCGCTGTGGTCGGGGCTATGGCCGTGGCTGCGGCCATGGCTGTCGGTTCGCAGGGCTGTCAGGAGCAGGCTGTGCTCACCTGCCAGCAGGGCGGCCGCGCCAAAAAGCGCCGCCAGGTCATCGCCGGCGCCCGCGCCGTGCCGCTGAGCTGGCAGCTTCTCCTGTCGCCCCGCCAAGCCATCTGCGGCGGCCGTGCCTGCTCCTGGCCCCCCCGCCCGGGGACACCTGGCGGGCTCCAAGGCTCTGTTGCTGTTGTCAGGAGTATCCGCAACAGCATCGTTGTTGATTGCGTGCGCCTCGGGGAGGGGCCCGGCACTTGCGCACTTTGCACTTTTCATATAATTGGCACGTTCAGTATGTTTGGCACATTCGGCACGTTCGGCGCGTTCGGCGCGTTCGTTGGCCGCGCCTCCCGCTGGAAGCGCCGCCTCGGGCGGCACGCTGCAGCACTTGGAGTGGTCGCCGTCAGCGTCCTCGAAGCAAAAGGGGTCGGGCTTGCGGGGCTCCACGGCTGCTGCTGCTTCCGCCACCTGGCACTGCATGGCACGGCCACCTGGACCTGCACGGTCACCCGCACTGCCGCCTGCACTGCTCCCTGAGGTAGCAGTGCCAGCAGGAGCAGCGCTGGCAGCGGCAGCAGTGCCCGTGGCGCCTGCAGCGGTAGCAGTGGCAGCAATGGTAGCAGCAGCAGCAGGAGCGGCTGCTGCTTCCCTGAGGAGGCGCTTGGCAGCCTGCAGGGCGCCAGCTGTGCGCGGCCGCGCGGTCAGCCCCGCCAGCACTGCAGCCCTGTTGGGCGGCCGCGCCTGCGCTGCCTCGCTCGCTGCCCTCATCACACGCGCCAGGAGGTCCGCCCCCCCCGCCCCTCTTGCTGCTGCTGCTGCTGCTGCTGCGGCTCCCCCAGCTCCTGATGATGCTNAGAGGAGAGCCCGCTGTCGCTGCTGCTGTTGCTGTTCCTCTCTCTGGCCCTCACACAAGCACATGTACACGTAGCTAAAGTCGCCCGTACATGCACACAGACAGTCACACACGCGCGCACACACACACACGCACGCACACACACCTACATTCATGCCCGCACTCTTGCAAGTCAACTTCCACACGTGCACAGTACAGATACAAACGCACATAGACAAAATACACCTCGCCCTTCCTTCCTTCTGGCACAACCACCCATGCACACGACCACACACACACACACACAGAGAGAGAGAGACAAATGCACACACAAGAGGGGGGGCGCACGGGATGCCAGTGCTGACGCACTTCCACACTGCCCTCCCCACTTCCCCGACTCACTCCCTCAACCACTCGCCCACACACCCACCTGGCCCACGGGCCGGTACAATGCGGATGTACCTGCCCACTCTCCTGCCCCACTCACTTGCCCTACGCCATAAACCGCAGACCCACCTGGCCCTCAGGCTGGCGCACACACAGGCGCACTGAAAGAGAGTCTCTCCCTCAGGTTCGGGCCTGCCCAGCCACCCACCCACCCACACACCCACCCACACACCCGCCTGCCTCACTCGCTCACTCACGCGCTCTCACCTGGTCCACGGGCTTGTGCAACGCTATCCAGATCTGCTCTCCAGCCTCACTCTCTCGCTCCAAAAACTAACCTACCCCGCGTCCGCGGGCTGGCGCAGCGCAGATGCATGTGCCCCCTCTGCAGTCGCACTCCCTCGCACTGACACCTAACCCTAGTGGTGCCTTACAAACCTCGCCTGGTCAAACAGGCAGGTGCATCGCGTGGCGCCTTTCACATGCACACGCATAACCACGCATTGACACTATCAGGCCAACCCACCCGCCAGCCCATCTCACTCACTCACTGATGCCCCCACTCATCTGGTCCACCCGCCGGCGCAGCACAAATCAGACGCCAACTCACCAGCCTCTTTCTCTGACTCTAAAACCCGAAACCTGAGCCCCTAGACCTATACCCTAATCCCAATTCTGAACCCTGACCGCACCTGCTCCACGGGCTGGTGCAGGGCGTGCGTGAATTCCCGCTGGTGCCGGCGCAGGTACGCCTGCAGCTGCGGCACGTCCTCGCGCCGGAACACGTCCCACAGGGCGCCGCCGCATGGCAGCTCCCTCAGCACCCGCTCCCCCTCCGTCTCTTTCCTGCCACCAGCGTCCCCCTTAGCCCCGGCCCCACTGTTTGCCAGTGCCCTGTGTGCCATCTCCTGCTCCTGCTCCTCCTGCTTCTTCCCCTGCTGCAGCTCCTGCTGCTGCTGCTGCTGCTGCTGCTGCTTCTTGCCCTGCTGCTGCTGGTGCTGGTGCTCCTCCTGCTTTTGCGGGTGCTGCGGCTGCGGCTGCGGCTGCGGCTGCAGCTGCAGCTGCTGCTGCTGCTGCTTCTGCTCCTGGTGAAGCTGCTCTTGCTCCTGCTGCTGCTCCTGCTCCTGGTGCTGCTGCTGCTGCGGGTGCAGGTGCTGCTGCAGCTCCTCTTCCCGCAGTTTGCTCTCCAGCTCAAACAGAGCCTCGAACGGCTCCTTCCTTCCAGCAGCCCCCTCTCCCTCCCCCTCTCCCCCCCCCTCCCCCTTCCTCGCAGTCACTGCGGACGGTGGCGCCAACGCGGGCGGCACAGCGGGCGGCAAATGGCGCCGCCTGGGCCTCTCGCGTCCTTCCTCCTCTTTGGCAGACGCCACCCCTGCGGGGAAGACATATGGCGCAAGCCCGCGCTGCGCAATCTCCAGCTGGCGCCTCCTTATGGCGGCCTGCTGCCACGGGGGCTGGGGGACCTCGTGGTCGTGCATCAGAATGTTCACCTGCCACGTCAGCACAAGCACACGTGGACGTGGACGTACACTTGTCATCACACTGGGGGGGTGTGGGTGTGGGTGTGGGTGTGGGTGTGGGTGTGGGGGTGGGTGTGGGTGTGGGTGTGGGTGTGGGTGTGGGTGTGGGATGGGGTGGGGGTGGAAGGTGCGGGTGGTTGCGTGCACTAGGTTAGGATATTGAACGTGAGGATGCGCAATTTGGGTCAGCTGTGGTCCACCTAGTCTACTGCGGCCCACGTTTACTCAGGGCCTGACAACTTTGCTGCGCTTGTTGCCTCTATGAGTGTAGGCCCCCTTTGCATGTGGAAGAGCAGCCTGCCTTGCGTGACCTCCACCCCTCCCCCGCACCTGTTGCCAGATGTTCACGAGTGTAGCTGGCGCCTCCCCTGACCTTCTCCCCCCTCGGCACCATAAGTTGGTGCGGAGAGCCGCAGTTAGGCACTAGAATCAATGCCCGAGGGCCTGCTATTGTTGTCTTCTTTGGAGTGCGTGCGCTACTGCATATTTATTGAAATTTGTTCTATATGTTCTTTATGTACATGTTATCTTTACTGTGTATAACAATAATTGTTGTTTTCATGACAATGGCACCTTATTTTCTTATCAAAACAGCAATTGTGAAGTTGTATTATATAGACTGTAGCAAATATCCTCCAAAGCATGTTACTCTCGTATCCATCATCTACTTGCATGTGTATACAAGAAACCGGAAGATAGAGATCAACATCTGTAGCTTTTGCTAGAGCTAAGAATGAAATAAATAATGAACAAAAGTGTAACTTTTAAGCGTACTCTGGTCATATAAGCATATTGTACAACAAAATTAATCCCAAGCTAAATATGCCCATGTCAAAGCAGCCAACCAGATACGTGGAGAGTGCACAGTCATTTAATTCCCTCGATTGCTCTTGGCACCACTCTGAGGCACCCGTCATAAAGCTCGGTGGAGGTTTACTTGTACACACACGTATACACAATATAACAAACAAAGCAAAGTTGAGAGTTGACAATCGCCTTAGCGACGCACAAGCTGGTGATAATGGTATGGAACCAATGGGAAGAAGGACAACAGAACATAGCGCACGGAAGTACATGCAGAGACAAGTCCCGCACACGTTGCAATGCTCCACGCCCTTGCTCTTCGTGAAGTTTAGTTTTTGTCCCGCCAACCGCACACCTGCACCCGCATACTCGCACCAGCATCAGCAACTATTCATCCTTACACGCGCCAGCAAGCGCGTGCGTGTGCGCACACACAACTCCTGCATAAGAGTCCCCGCATGCGTGTAATGAATGAGTATATTAGTAGATATAATATTCATTTAAATATAATAGTTAATTAAGTTCAGCCTGCTGAACTTTAGTTAATAGTCAGTCTGTTGGACTTTATATAATTATCAGTTTAATGACTCGGCCGGAAGCAGCAGGCTGAAGTCCACTTAAGTCAGCTTGCTGACACATTCTTTGACAGCCAGCTGACTTCCATACTCGGTAGCAGCGAACTGCCTCGATACGCATCTAGGTGTGGTATGCTAGATGAATGGCCAGATGACATCCCTATGATGGATGGCGATTCGGGATGATGGGAGATGGCGGTGGATTTGGTTAACCGAGGTCCTACCAACGTGGTTAACTCCCGGGTAGGCGGTGCCATCGCATTGGCCGTTGAAGAGTAAACTCATTCCATGTACATATGCTAGGAATTGCTCTCGAGTTTGGCATTCGGAAACGAGGCCAACTCTCTTGCACAGCTGACTGAGAGAGATCTGAATCTAAGGCGAGAAGCCATTGATACGCACTGTCTTCTAACCTTGCTTATGTATGAGTTTACTGATTGCATTATTGATGCTAGTTTACTCGCATTTGATTTACAAGTATTGTTCACTGCTAGTGTGTTGTCCTTTGCCGTTTAATCACTTAATGGAAAATCCATAAAGATTACTTACTGATATGAAGATCTTTATTAATTGTTAATCGCCTATTTGGTAAGTTGATTCATTTCAGTGGTATCGGAGCAGTTATCACAGTCTTCTCTGTATGGTAAGGACCAGGTCTCAAACTAGCAACTCNGGGAGGGGGGGGAGGTTGCCTCGACAGGGAGAAGGGGGACAGGGGTGGGGAGGGTCTGGGATTGCAGGATTCGGGTTAGGTTGAGGTATTGGGGTTTGGGAAGGGCGCACCTCGGTCCAGTCAAAGCAGTGCGTGAGGGCCACTGTCTTCTTCTCCGCAATGGCGGCACCTGGCGTCGTCTCGCGGAAAGCGCGCCACATCACGCGCGGCTCCCAGCTGAGGCCGTCGCCCTGGGCGGCGGTGGGGCCCCGCAGGGAGCCGCGCACCACCAGCGGCTCCCCGCGAGCCACGTGGCGCTGGAAGTGCGCCAGCCCCGCGGGCGTTCGCAGCTCCTCTGCCGTTGGGCTGAAGAGGAACGAGCCCCCCAACGCGTCTCGGCCGTGGCTATGGCCGCCGTCGTGGCTGTGGCTATGGCTGTGGCTGCCGCCGTGGCTGTGGCTGTCGCTGTGGTCGGGGCTATGGCCGTGGCTGCGGCCATGGCTGTCGGTTCGCAGGGCTGTCAGGAGCAGGCTGTGCTCACCTGCCAGCAGGGCGGCCGCGCCAAAAAGCGCCGCCAGGTCATCGCCGGCGCCCGCGCCGTGCCGCTGAGCTGGCAGCTTCTCCTGTCGCCCCGCCAAGCCATCTGCGGCGGCCGTGCCTGCTCCTGGCCCCCCCGCCCGGGGACACCTGGCGGGCTCCAAGGCTCTGTTGCTGTTGTCAGGAGTATCCGCAACAGCATCGTTGTTGATTGCGTGCGCCTCGGGGAGGGGCCCGGCACTTGCGCACTTTGCACTTTTCATATAATTGGCACGTTCAGTATGTTTGGCACATTCGGCACGTTCGGCGCGTTCGGCGCGTTCGTTGGCCGCGCCTCCCGCTGGAAGCGCCGCCTCGGGCGGCACGCTGCAGCACTTGGAGTGGTCGCCGTCAGCGTCCTCGAAGCAAAAGGGGTCGGGCTTGCGGGGCTCCACGGCTGCTGCTGCTTCCGCCACCTGGCACTGCATGGCACGGCCACCTGGACCTGCACGGTCACCCGCACTGCCGCCTGCACTGCTCCCTGAGGTAGCAGTGCCAGCAGGAGCAGCGCTGGCAGCGGCAGCAGTGCCCGTGGCGCCTGCAGCGGTAGCAGTGGCAGCAATGGTAGCAGCAGCAGCAGGAGCGGCTGCTGCTTCCCTGAGGAGGCGCTTGGCAGCCTGCAGGGCGCCAGCTGTGCGCGGCCGCGCGGTCAGCCCCGCCAGCACTGCAGCCCTGTTGGGCGGCCGCGCCTGCGCTGCCTCGCTCGCTGCCCTCATCACACGCGCCAGGAGGTCCGCCCCCCCCGCCCCTCTTGCTGCTGCTGCTGCTGCTGCTGCGGCTCCCCCAGCTCCTGATGATGCTGCTGCTGCTCCTCCTCTTGTTGCTGCTCCTCCTGCAGCTGCTGCTCTTCCTGCTGCTGCTGCTGCTGCTGCTCCTGCTTCTGCTTCTGCAGCTTCTCCTCCTGCTCCTCCTTGTCCTGCTGCTGCTGCAGCAGCAGCCTCCAGTGCTCGCAGACCCGCTCCTTCGAGTCCGGTGAAGAGCTGCAGGGCTGCCAGCAAGGCGCGGGTCAGGACGGGGGACTGTGACGCCGCTTGCACAGCGCCCAGACACGTGGCGCAAGCACCCCCTGCCACGTCATCTGCTGCCACCTCGCCAGGCAGCGCACGCCCGCCATGCTCGCCCAGCTGCTGCTGCTGCTGCTGCTCATTCTCCCCCCACCCCCTCCCCTCCGCCCTCCCCGCTGCATCCGTCTCCCTTGCCCCCTCCCCCTCCACATCCACCTCCACCTCCTTTTGGTGCTTAGTCATCTCCTCCTTCTCAGTTGCCCTCACTCTAGGTCTTCCTCCCCCTCTCCCCCTCCCTCTTCCTCTTGAGACACCTGTCTTCGGCGGCCTTCCCCGGAGGGCCTCCTCGGGCGGCGACAGCTGTAGCTTGTGCCCGCGGCCGTGGCCGCCGCTGTCGAGGGTCTCGGCAGGAGACCTCCCAGGCGGCGCCAGCCGTCGCTCGTGGGCATGCGCATGGCCGCCGCCGTCGAGGGCCACGCTGAGCTTCTCCAGGAGGCTTGCCAGCCAGTCCTGGCCGCAGATGCTGACGATCTGGAGTGTGCGATGGTCCCCGCACCCGCCGCACACGCCTGAGGGACACGTCAGCGCCCCGCTGGCGCTGCACCGCTGCACCCACTCGGCGGCCCGCCGGGCCTCGTCCTGGTCCCGGGACGCTGAGGCCAGGCCACCTGGCAGCTCGCCGCTGCGCGCCTCGTCGCAGCACTGCAGGCAGAGGTCAAACTGCCCGCAGGCGGGGCAGCTGCGGTGGTAGTCCGCCAGACCCGTTGCACACACGTTGCTGCGCACACGCGTACATGCGCACGCGCTCGAGCACGCGCACAAAGAGTCAGATGTCGAGAAAGCAGTCGCACCTTGGCTGCCCCCTGCTGGACCCCCTCTCGCTTCCTCTCTCCCCCAGGCAGCAGCTCACGCCCGTCCCACCAGAGCTGCCAGTGGCGGGCTGTCCCTGTCCCTGTTACCCTCCCCTCCCCCCCCTCCCCCCCCANTGCTGCTGCTGCTGCTTCTTGCCCTGCTGCTGCTGGTGCTGGTGCTCCTCCTGCTTTTGCGGGTGCTGCGGCTGCGGCTGCGGCTGCGGCTGCAGCTGCAGCTGCTGCTGCTGCTGCTTCTGCTCCTGGTGAAGCTGCTCTTGCTCCTGCTGCTGCTCCTGCTCCTGGTGCTGCTGCTGCTGCGGGTGCAGGTGCTGCTGCAGCTCCTCTTCCCGCAGTTTGCTCTCCAGCTCAAACAGAGCCTCGAACGGCTCCTTCCTTCCAGCAGCCCCCTCTCCCTCCCCCTCTCCCCCCCCCTCCCCCTTCCTCGCAGTCACTGCGGACGGTGGCGCCAACGCGGGCGGCACAGCGGGCGGCAAATGGCGCCGCCTGGGCCTCTCGCGTCCTTCCTCCTCTTTGGCAGACGCCACCCCTGCGGGGAAGACATATGGCGCAAGCCCGCGCTGCGCAATCTCCAGCTGGCGCCTCCTTATGGCGGCCTGCTGCCACGGGGGCTGGGGGACCTCGTGGTCGTGCATCAGAATGTTCACCTGCCACGTCAGCACAAGCACACGTGGACGTGGACGTACACTTGTCATCACACTGGGGGGGTGTGGGTGTGGGTGTGGGTGTGGGTGTGGGTGTGGGGGTGGGTGTGGGTGTGGGTGTGGGTGTGGGTGTGGGTGTGGGATGGGGTGGGGGTGGAAGGTGCGGGTGGTTGCGTGCACTAGGTTAGGATATTGAACGTGAGGATGCGCAATTTGGGTCAGCTGTGGTCCACCTAGTCTACTGCGGCCCACGTTTACTCAGGGCCTGACAACTTTGCTGCGCTTGTTGCCTCTATGAGTGTAGGCCCCCTTTGCATGTGGAAGAGCAGCCTGCCTTGCGTGACCTCCACCCCTCCCCCGCACCTGTTGCCAGATGTTCACGAGTGTAGCTGGCGCCTCCCCTGACCTTCTCCCCCCTCGGCACCATAAGTTGGTGCGGAGAGCCGCAGTTAGGCACTAGAATCAATGCCCGAGGGCCTGCTATTGTTGTCTTCTTTGGAGTGCGTGCGCTACTGCATATTTATTGAAATTTGTTCTATATGTTCTTTATGTACATGTTATCTTTACTGTGTATAACAATAATTGTTGTTTTCATGACAATGGCACCTTATTTTCTTATCAAAACAGCAATTGTGAAGTTGTATTATATAGACTGTAGCAAATATCCTCCAAAGCATGTTACTCTCGTATCCATCATCTACTTGCATGTGTATACAAGAAACCGGAAGATAGAGATCAACATCTGTAGCTTTTGCTAGAGCTAAGAATGAAATAAATAATGAACAAAAGTGTAACTTTTAAGCGTACTCTGGTCATATAAGCATATTGTACAACAAAATTAATCCCAAGCTAAATATGCCCATGTCAAAGCAGCCAACCAGATACGTGGAGAGTGCACAGTCATTTAATTCCCTCGATTGCTCTTGGCACCACTCTGAGGCACCCGTCATAAAGCTCGGTGGAGGTTTACTTGTACACACACGTATACACAATATAACAAACAAAGCAAAGTTGAGAGTTGACAATCGCCTTAGCGACGCACAAGCTGGTGATAATGGTATGGAACCAATGGGAAGAAGGACAACAGAACATAGCGCACGGAAGTACATGCAGAGACAAGTCCCGCACACGTTGCAATGCTCCACGCCCTTGCTCTTCGTGAAGTTTAGTTTTTGTCCCGCCAACCGCACACCTGCACCCGCATACTCGCACCAGCATCAGCAACTATTCATCCTTACACGCGCCAGCAAGCGCGTGCGTGTGCGCACACACAACTCCTGCATAAGAGTCCCCGCATGCGTGTAATGAATGAGTATATTAGTAGATATAATATTCATTTAAATATAATAGTTAATTAAGTTCAGCCTGCTGAACTTTAGTTAATAGTCAGTCTGTTGGACTTTATATAATTATCAGTTTAATGACTCGGCCGGAAGCAGCAGGCTGAAGTCCACTTAAGTCAGCTTGCTGACACATTCTTTGACAGCCAGCTGACTTCCATACTCGGTAGCAGCGAACTGCCTCGATACGCATCTAGGTGTGGTATGCTAGATGAATGGCCAGATGACATCCCTATGATGGATGGCGATTCGGGATGATGGGAGATGGCGGTGGATTTGGTTAACCGAGGTCCTACCAACGTGGTTAACTCCCGGGTAGGCGGTGCCATCGCATTGGCCGTTGAAGAGTAAACTCATTCCATGTACATATGCTAGGAATTGCTCTCGAGTTTGGCATTCGGAAACGAGGCCAACTCTCTTGCACAGCTGACTGAGAGAGATCTGAATCTAAGGCGAGAAGCCATTGATACGCACTGTCTTCTAACCTTGCTTATGTATGAGTTTACTGATTGCATTATTGATGCTAGTTTACTCGCATTTGATTTACAAGTATTGTTCACTGCTAGTGTGTTGTCCTTTGCCGTTTAATCACTTAATGGAAAATCCATAAAGATTACTTACTGATATGAAGATCTTTATTAATTGTTAATCGCCTATTTGGTAAGTTGATTCATTTCAGTGGTATCGGAGCAGTTATCACAGTCTTCTCTGTATGGTAAGGACCAGGTCTCAAACTAGCAACTCCCGAGACATGGAGAACCAGGATAACGAGAATGTCAAAAACCAGGCGAAAAGCCATGTAGCGAGAACCCGTACCTATTCTGAAGCAGTGGCAGATACTGCAGCTAGAGAGGCTGCAGATGAGGCACCTGCTATAGCCGCACTCGCAGCACAGCAAGCTGAGGAGGAGAGAGCCAGATTAGAAGCTGAACAAGTAGCAAAGGCCGCTGAAGATACAGAAAGGAGGGAAGGACAGCCAGCTGACGAGCGCACTGTTGAGGAACTCATGGCATCAAGGGCCAATGTTCTGAACCCACCTCCTGCTGTACAACTCAATGTACCCCTAGGTCAAATACATGACCGGCTGAATGCGGCATGAATTGCTGCTGGAGGAGCGAGAGGGACTGTTGAGGACACTACTCAGCGAGTAGATGCCAATGCTGCTGTTGCATTTGCTAGACTTCCACCCCAGAGTGTAGACTTGGGAGCATTGTTCGTTCAAATGCAGTCGCAAATGGCGACTGAAAGGGGGAAGGGTGCGGGGAGTGCGCCCATACACACTCACGCACCCTCACCCGCGAGTGGAAGCGTGCACAAGGACCTTTCCTAGTTGCATACACAAGGTGGAGTGGCCTGGTGGTATGCCACTCTTGCAAGAGTTAGAGGGCTACATGAGAGAGGAGTGGAAAAGAACTCACTTTATTAGAAAGGTCGTGTACAAGATAAGAAGGTTAGACTAGAATAAGCCCCCTCTACTTCCTTGTGCTTCCCATTTATCCTTTAACTCTAAGTGTCCTCTCTAGCAAGGTACCTCCAGAACCTTCTCCTATGGCTCCTTCCATGTACTTGACCTTGCCTAGTTGGACAAGCTAGCACACTCACACGCACACAATCACACTCTAGAATATTCTACTACACAATCCACTAACTCCTCACGGAGTTTCTAGAAATTCCACGATCACTTTGGCACTCTACGTAATTGTACGTACTTTCTGGAACCCTCATGTTTCAATGT
>WELA01012428.1:0-40912 GCA_009602735.1 Mesotaenium endlicherianum
AACCCTAAACCCTAAACCCTAAACCCTAAACCCTAAACCCTAAACCCTAAACCCTAAACCCTAAACACCCTACACCCTACACCCTAAACCCTACACCCTACACCCTAAACCCTAAACCCTAAACCCTAAACCCTAAACCCTAAACCCTAAACCCTAAACCCTAAACCCTAAACCCTAAACCCTAAACCCTAAACCCTAAACCCTAAACTTGCAGCCTGCACAAGTATGCTCTCATGTGTGACGTGTCTGACTGGGATGTACGCATCCCATGGCTAGCCATGGGTTACAATTTCAGCAACCAAGCCTCTTTGCGTTCGTACTCCCCTTACTTCCTCCTCTATGGCCGAGAACCCCTTTTTCCTTTTGCCATTCGTTGTCGTGTCACCGTTCCCATCCACACTGATGTTCATGATATTGACTCACCTGATGAGAGAGCTGCCTTGTTTCTTAAGCACATGCCTATTGCCATGGGTAACTTGCTCACTGCTCGGCACGGAGACACTCTACGTTATGCTCGTTTGCGTAGCGGGGTGTACAAGTCACGTATGGTGAAGTTTGAGGTTGGTGATTATGTCTACTTGCATCGTGACATGCGGGAAACTCTAGACGTCCGCGTAGGTCCAGTGATCTTGCGGGTGCGTATAGTCAGCCCTAATGAGGTGCTTACACTCGAGGGGTCGGATGGTCGCACCCTTTGTGAGAACATGAGGAATTGTGCACCCTGCCATGTGCCTAATATCGTTCACAAACTCGACTCATTGCGTGCCACCGTTCTCGCTAACCACCCTTGGTTTTGCCCATCGTGCAGACCACCACCTCCAGATTAGGGTCCTCTTTTTACTTTTTTTCCTTTTTGTATTTCCGCTATGTCTTTCCATATGCGGTTGTTTGTGGTCTGTCTCGGTCTATTTGCTGTTGCAGGTCACCCCCCCTTTTGTGGAGGATGGAGTCCCTGCTTTACAATTTGCGGAGCCTCCCGCCTCCGATGCTGACGCCTGCTATTGCGGACGCTCTTCGTGGAAGTTCCTCGAGCGTGCGCGTACGCCTTCTCAGTGGCCCCGTGGTTGACAGTCGACTGCGTCGCCCCACCTCTTTTCCAATTTGGATTTTTATCCAGTGTCCGTTCGCCACGAGTATATTCTGGAGTACCTCCCACCTGGGTTCTACTTCCCTGGCTCTCCAGAGACCGTCCACATTTCCGTTGTTCCTAATGATCCCATTTCAGCCCCTCCGCATTTAGCTACGCTCACGGTCCCTCGCCCACAGCTGGGGGGAGGATTTTCATAGCTCACTTTTTGCTACTTAGTTAGTGCTTAGTAGCTGCTCAATTGCCCAGTAGTGCCCAGTAGTACCCAGTTCAGACTTCTTGTATTCCTTTTCATTTACAGCTCATATGCTGTGGGCTTTTCCCCCTAATGGGGAAGGTATTTACCCACAGCACCTAGGTTAGCCAGTCCTCGTCCGGTTCTTGGAGTCACACCTCCCGATGTCCTGTCCTTGCTATGTTAGTACTTGTTTAGGTTAGGTGTATCAATGCCTAGCGTCCGACGGCGGTCACTATTACGACAGCTGTCGTGCCCGTCCTTGTTGAGTCCTCTTTGGCGTTCAGTGGTGCTCCGAGAGGGTGGAGGGTCAATGACAGGTTTCAGTGGTTAGTCGGGTTAGGGTGGTAGGTGAGGATGGTCTAGTCACTGTGCAATGGTGGTGAACACTGGGACCCATGATTTGCTCACGAGGTTTTGCAGTTGAGCAGCTGTGAGGCTGCCTCCCAGATCACGCGCTCTTTTTTACCTTCACACGTGGTGTTGCCGCCCACGTGTGTGGAGGTCGACCCTCACGTTTGCTCACCTGAAGGGTTGGTGCGGGTACCCAGTGGGATCCCCCATTGTCCATGGCTAGATCGTCACCGTACCATAGGCAATCCCCATGGGTATGCCGAAGGATTGGTAGGGGTTAAGGAGAGTAAGGGTCATTGGGGTGTCGGGTACTTTTGATTTTTGTCATAAGTCGTACATGTGTAAGTCAACCTCTAGGTTTGACCCTTTTTCATAATTAGTGTATTTTGGATTTGTGTGAGATGACGCGATGACGCATTCATTGGAGTTGTTAGAGTTTGATAGAGTTTTGTAGGAACTGAGCATAGTATTCAAAAGCAAGCTACTTAGGCCTTGAGCTAACACCATTTCGGTGTTAGCTTTGTATGTTCGTGCTTGTGAGAAAAATGTTCCTGTGATTCCTTATGTCTTAATGTTTATGTTTGTGTGATGACTGTACGTTCTTGTTAACTTCGCGTTCAGCGTAGGAGGAAAATGGTTATATTTCCCCTAGTGAATCACCTTATGGTGCACCCATCCTATTTGTTAAGAAGAAGGATGGCAGCATGCGAATGTGTGTGAATTACAGAGCTCTTAACAAAACTACAGTAAAGAACAAGTATGCTTTACCTAGAATCGAGGACTTCCTTGATACCCTGTCTGGTGCTAAGGTGTTCAGCAAGATAGATCGCAAGAGTGATTATCATCAAATCAAAATTGCTGAGGGCGACGAACACAAGACTGCCTTTCGCACACGTTATGAATACTATGAGTTAAATGTGATGCCATTTGGACTGCCAAATGCTCCTGCAACCTTCATGGATGCTATGAATGACATATTCAGGTCTTACTTAAATAAGTTTGTGCAAGTCTTCTTGGATGATATTTTAACTTCCTCTAAAGATAAAGCTCAGCATGCTGAGCACTTAAAGATAGTCATGGACACTCTGAGAAGGAATCAATTACATGCTAAAATGAGCAAGTGTGATTTCCTTAAGTAAAGTATTGAATTCTTGGGCCATGTGGTCAGTAAGGAAGGCATGAGTGTGGATCCTCAGAAAGTCCAGACCATAAGGGACTGGCCTGTGCCACAGCCTGTCACGAAAGTTAGATCCTTCCTCGGGTTGGCTAACTACTATAGAAGATTCATTAAGAATTATTCTACAAAGGCCAGTAAATTGGCTGATCTTATTAAGAAGGACATAGGTTATGTGTTGGGGGAAGAGCAGCAAGTTGCCTTCCAGATCCTTAAAGATGCTCTCTGTTCTGCCCCAGTCTTAGCTGTGTATGGCTCCAGCAAACCTGTGCATGGAAGTGGTTATTGATGCTTCTGACTTTGCCATGGGTGGTATTTTGTTGCAGCCTGCTGACAAAACCACAAAGGATGGTAAGGTAAAGCAAGAGTGGCACCCTGTGTTGTATGAGTCTATGAAGTTCAATCGAGCTGAAATTGACTATCTGTGCATAATAAAGAGCTGCTTGCTATCATTCATGTTCTCGAACAGTGGAGACTAAACTTACATGGCAAATCTTTTAAGGTGATTACAGATCATCTAGCTCTAACTCACTTTCAGACGAAGTCCAAGCTGTCGAGGAGGGAGAACCGCTGGAGCCAGATCCTGGAGCAGTTCCAAGTCCAAATCGACTACAAACCAGGGAAGTTGAATCCTGATGATGCACTCTCTAGAAGACCTGACTTGCAAGAAAGGAACTTTAGTCAACATGCTGTAGACAAAGTCCTTCGTGCACTTACTTCATTAAAAGTCAAGAAGTCCTTCCTTGAACAACTTAGGAAAGCCTACTTTTATGAGCCAACATTTGAGCCCAGCCCCACTGATGGTGTGTGTCTTGCTAGTACTCTCGGATATAGGCTCAAGGGAGGGGTCTGGGTAACTGAAACCACTGCAGGACGGCTGAAGCTGGTCATTCCTAATAAGGTAGGAAATAAGGTCATAAGGTCATTCCTACTGAGTCAAGCACATGACAGTTTACTGGGTGGGCATTTGGGGCAGGCCAAAATTGTTGGCAAATTGGCAAAACATTTAATTGGGATGGGTTGCCTCGGGAGGTCTTGAAATATGTTAAAACCTATGATCAGTGACAGAAAAACGAGTCAAAACATATACCACCCGGAGGACTATTGCAACAACTACCCATCCCAGTTGAATGACGAGAAACAATATCCATGGATTGGGTGGTAACTCTACCAAGGAACGCCAATGGGCATGATTATATCCTGGTTGTAGTGGATAAATTGACAAAAATGGTCATTTTCATCCCCATCACTATCAAGGTGACTGCACTCAAAATTGCGAGACAATTCTACAACCATGTAGTGTGCCAAGATGGGCTACCCTCCAATATTATCTCATACAGAGACTCAAAATCTACCTCTAAGTTCTAGAGAGCTTTAATGGGGTTAATGGGAGTTACACAGCTGCTCAGCACAGCAAACCACCCTCAGACTGATGGGCAGGCTGAGAGAAATAACCAAGTTCTGCAAGAAGTGCTGAGAGCATATATTAACAAAAAACAAGATAATTGGGCTGACCTGTTGCCTCAAATTTAATTTGCGATTAACAGTGCGGTGCATCCGTCAACGGGAAAGACTTCTTTTGAACTCAGTCTGGACAGAGTCTCCAAGTCTCCTTCAGATGTGCTAGGGGAGTCTGTAATTCATCCTGAGGGGATTGACAACTTAGTGTCTCTCCAATTTACTCTGGACTTTGCTAACATCCTGTCAGAAGTCCAACAAAATGTGCACAAAACTTAGGAAAATAAACAAAAGTATGCTAATCAACACCGTCGGGAGCTGACATTTTCAAAGGGCGATTTGGTCAAAGTGCATTCTCAACACCTGTACCTGCCTGGTGTGGTCAAGAAAAATCTTGGTCCGGTTGGGTCGGTCCATATTTGGTGATGCGCCGTGTTGGTCAGAATGCTTACAAACTGGACATGTCAGCGGAATACAAGGTTCACCCAGTCTTTAATGTCTCCTTCCTAGAACCTTACATTACTGGTGACACCCTGTTCACAGGTCGGTTACCAGTCCAACTAGAAGCGGTCCCCGCTGTCCGAGATGGTGACCTTGAGGAATATGAGGTGGTTGAGATTTTATAAGCTCGTTATGTCCGTCGATCATCTAAACATGTCATGAAACATCTGGTTAGATGGAAGGGTTACGATGCCTCTGGGAACAAGTGGAAATTTAAGGGTTCATTTAACCAATTTCAAAGGGGCGTTGAAACGCTTTCACCTTCAAGAGGCTGAGACATCTCCCTAACTGTCATTTCAATTGACATGAGAAAGTGGCAGGCTGTTTTGTCTTCATTTAAGTTGGAGGGGAAAGATGCCAAAAAGTGACTGTTAGTGTGCGAGAAAATGTGTGCGAGAAAATGATAGTTAGTAACAGATTGACAGTAGGTAACGGGAAGTGACAGTTGTGACAGGCAGCCCAACTTAAACATTAAGTTGGAGGGAGTGGAATGACATCTCGGGAACCAGCCAGTTTTCTTACCATTCTTCACATTCAAACTTTGCTCACTCTCACTTTAACCTTAAGCAATCGCCCACTTTTTGCTTACTTACACCAGATATTGCATACAGTATAACTCACACTACTACACTCTTACCTGTTAAGGTACTCAATGACTGTGCATGGTATCTTGACTACACTAACTCAATTGTGGTATGAGTGAGCAAGATGACTCAGAAATTCGAGCTCAAGAGGAAAAGAAGGGCGGACGAGGCGCAGGCGGAGTACAAGGAGTTCCATGGTGACATCGAATCATCCTCCATCTCATCTCGGGAATCAGAGCGACTTCAATTGCAACGGGAGGCTCAGAAGAGGAAGGAGGAGGAAGAACAGGCCAGGTTGAGACAGGAGGAGCAGGACAGAAAAGTTGCAGAGAAAGCCAAGAAGGAGGAGAAACAAAGGTTGGCTGAGGAGAGGCGGAAGCAGCAAACTGAGGAAGAACAAAGGGGAATCAAAAGCTACCGCTACACGATGGTAGGCAAGGGCTTTGATATTTTGGAGGAAGCCTTCAAGTACGCCCAAAGAAGCCAAAGTGAGTCGCAGAAGGACATACTGCAGCGGGAGGGGGAGACGTCCCAAAGTACATAAAGGTCAGCACAGGGCTTCTACTGTACCATAACTATACCCGGATGGAGGGATATACGGTCCGGGAGGCCAAAGCATTGGCCCGAATAGATGAATATGAAACTGTGCCAATACCACGGATTTGGGGCACAGACTGGGTCATCAAGTTGATCCCTATGCATAGAAACAGCTTCAAGGATGCCACTTCTCACAACCGGTTCAAGGCCATGTATAACGAGGTGGAGAGAAGAAGTTGGGAGTTCTTGGCACGGGAGACCAGCCATTTGGATTTCTCAGGGCATTGGTACCCTGGTACTTTGAAGAGGTTAGATTCTGCTTTCTTTTTGCAGCCCATCTGAAAGGGGCAGAGTGCCCTAGTGGAAGCGTAGTGACTCACGAGGAAAGGAACTAGTTGCAATCATACTAGAGAGTGCAGCGGCATATCACTAACAAAGCTTAACAAAAAAAAAATACTCATAACCTCTTTTAAGCTTCTCCTTGAAGTCCATTATCTCCTTGATGACTGAGACAGCTACAAGGTCACACCTCCTGGATAAAGCGTCTACAGGATTGATCTTCCCAGGTAAGTACTCAATCTTATGGTCAAAATGTTGCAGAAACTCCATCCACCTTGCCTGTCTTGGTATCAATGTTGGCTGCGTCATAAGCTTCTCCAAGCTCTTGTGGTCGGTCTTGATGAACACCTTCCGGCCGTCCACATAACATCGCAAAATCCTCAAAGCCTGGATAATAGCCAACATCTCTCGCTCGTGTGCTGCATAGTTATGCTCCGCAGGACTCAACTTCTTGCTCTCTTATGCCACAGGGTGCAATCCTTTGCCCTGGTCCTGGAGAAGAATAGCTCCCACTGCGAAATTTGATGCGTCCGTAATGATGGTGAAAGGAAGTTCTAGATTGGCGATTGCCAACACAGGTGCCTGTGTCAATAACTCCTTAATCTTCTCAAATGCTCGCTGCTCCTTGTCACCCCATAGCCACTTCTCTTGCTTCATCAACATGTCCATGAGCGGTGCACACACCTTGGCAAATCCTTCAATGAAACGTCGATCATAATTTGCCATGCCGAGGAAACTCCTGAGTTGATGAATATCAGCAGGTACCGGCCAACCTCTGACTGCTTGCACCTTCTTCTGCTCCACCTTGACTCCTTCAGCTCCCTCTTTATGTCCAAAAAATTCGACTTCATTGAGACAGAAGTCGCACTTGCTCACCTTCCCATATAACTTTTGACCTCTCAAGACCTTCAACACCTTCTTCAGATGCTCCACATGCTCTTCCAAGGTCTTTGAATAGATCAGGATGTCGTCCAAAAATACCACCACAAAATGGTCTAAGTAGGGTCTGAAGATACTATTCATGAGTCCCATGAATGTAGCAGGTGCATTAGTGAATCCAAAAGGCATGACTGTGAACTCGAACAAACCATAGCGAATTCTGAAAGCAATCTTCTGAACATCTTCTTCCGCAATCCGTACCTGGTGATAGCCACTCCTCAAATCGATCTTCGAGAAATACTTTGCCCCGACAAGCCTGTCAATCAATTCATCCACTCGTGGAAGTGGGTACCTGTTCTTGATGGAGACCTTGTTGAGTGCCCGGTAGTCGACACACATCCTCATAGTCCGATCTTTCTTCTTCACAAATAAGACTGGCGCTGCAAGTGGAGACTCGCTGGGTCGGATGAATCCCTTCTCCAATAACTCTATCAGCTCCTTCTTCAACTCATCCAACTCTGCAAACGATTGACGATACGCGGGTCTCACTGGTGGCTTGCTCCCTGGTTCCTACTCAATCTTGTGCTCCATAGCTCTTTGTGGAGGTAATCCTGCAGGTAGCTCCTCAGGAAACACGCACTTGAACTTCTCCAACAGCGCCTTAATTTAGGCAGGCATCTCAGCACGCTTCTTCTCTTGAGCAATTGGGCTCTGCTCCTTCTGAGCAAGGGGATCAGACACCACTACTTGCTCCTCCGCCGATGTACATTTTCCCAGGCTATTAGGATTCACGCTTGCTCCATCTGATGACCTGGCCAGGGCCACCAAAACAAGGTACATCTCCTTCACCTGATTCGCCCTGCATAGCTTCTTAACTTGCAGGCTCGACAGAAGACAGTTACTTGTGGTCGTATCTACCTCCACCTGTTTTGTTGAATCCATTCGACCATCGCGCCCTTGGACCTTCACTTGACCTGTGCTCCAGTGCACTTGAGGGTTGGCTTTTCTGAGCCATGGTCGGCCCAATATCACCTCATGGTGACCTAACTCTGCCTGCTCCATTACTTCAGTACTCTGGTGCCCCGCTACTTCCACGTGAATAGCTTCCGTAAGTGCACCACACTTGAGTCTCTGCCCATTCGCCAAAATTGCCTCCTTAGGCTCATAATGCTTCCGCACAAGGATTCGCCACTGTTTCACCAGCTTCTTGTGCACAAAGTTTGCACTTGCACCACTGTCGACCATACACTTCGCCTTGTTGCCATTGACTACTCTTTCCACGATGATAGGCTTGTCAACATCTCGTTTTATACTTCTCGACAGGCTCCTGGGGTTAACCTCCTTGTGAGTTCTTGTCTTTACGCCAGTAGACACCCCAGAACAACTTACTGGCGTCCTCCTTTTTCCTGCTGTTGAGGTTTCTCTGCCTTCACATGACAGTCTCGAGCCAGATGTCCAAGCTTGCCACAATTATAGCAGGGTCCTCTCGGCTTGTAATTCTGTTGTTTGCGCTGGTTCTGAACAAGTCCCAACTCCATAGGTACTGGACCTTGAACACTCGTGTTTGGCGCTTGAGATCCAAAGTGTCGATATCCTCCAAAGTTGTGGCTGCCCCATTGCCTCTGACTATACTCCACAGCGTCGACCCTTGTTGCCAATGCCATCATTTCTCCAAGACTGGTAAGGTCCTTGAGCGCCACTTCCTTGGCCACAGTTGGCTTGAGTCCCCTCTTGAACGTGTCCATCATCTCCGACTCGTGCATGGATGGACATTAAAGGACCAGCTCGTTGAAGCGCGAAACATACTCCAGAACGCTTTCTCACTGACGAAGGCGCACCAATAGATCTCGAGCGGTAGCCTCGGGTGCAATTGGTTGAAATTGCCTCTTCAAGCCTTCAAATAGCTGATCAACAGTAGAAAGAACTCCAAACAGCTGCTCTTCTTGTTCATACCATGCTCCAGCACTCTTCTGCAGCAAAGTTATGACAAAGGCGACTTGCGTGTCGGGGGTGAGCGCAGAATACTCCATAAACTTCTTCACTCCAAAAATCCATTGATGAACAGGCGGCAAACCACGCTCTCCATTATACACTTCAGGCTTAGGCGCACGCACTCCCAATGCGGTTGGATTAACTGGTTGCACCATTGGGTTAACATGAATTGGTGGCACAACAGGAGCAGGTGCCGAACTCGTCGAAGCGGCGTTCCCCATAACAACTTGCACCATTCTCTCTCCACCTCTCCTCGCATATTTTGTTGAAACTGGGTGTAGACTTCTCCTCCAATTGCATTCGATATTTGCCTTAGCATCGCATGCATCTCTTGTTGCTCTCTCGTCATCATTGGTGCTGCCTGCTGTCTCGCGCGCTCAACATGCTCGACATGTTCGCCTCCTCCAACTGCCGGTTGCGACTCCATAATATAATATGCAAACTAGCCCAGCTCTGATACCAGATGAAAGGGGCAGAGTGCCCTAGTGGAAGCGTAGTGACTTACGAGGAAAGGAACTAGTTGCACTCATACTAGAGAGTGCAGCGGCATATCACTAACAAAGCTTAGGAAAAATACTCAACATTTTGAGTAGCAAGAAACTGCTCACAAATGATGTAGGATGGAAGGCCTTGTCATTACAAACCCGTAGAAATTTACAGAAGTGAAAATTGATGAAAAACAAAGAAGTTATGCCTAGTTATAATTTTTTGCCTAAGTGCTCCTCTCTAGGAGGAAGCTACGGATTTTCCAAGTGTTCGTCACATCGTCCCTTCCAGAATATTTGTGAGTAAGCCAGATCAGTCTCATCTGACGTGTCGGGCCAAATTGACGTCCACATACATGCATCGACGTTACTAGAATATTCTATCTTAGACGCGCTAGGCTAAACCGAAACTTCTAGGTCAATTGACCTAGTCGGCACTCCGCGTCAGCCAAACTTACGTGAAGGTTCGAGTTCACTCTAACGGGCCTGATCGCTCGACGCTGTCGGTCAATCCGACGGTCGCGCTCACCGCGAATTAAGAACAGTCGTCAACCGAGCTCAAAACTAATTAAACTTTGAAAATCCATAACTCTCTCAATACTTGACCAAATTCGATGAACTTTATACCAAAATGATCACAAAAGTACACTGTACACTTCTAAGCAATCAAAGAATACTTTCATGAAACTCAGAATATGCACTTCATAAACCTATAACCTTACACCATCGACTGGCGCTGGATGACCATCACCATGAGGGACTAGCAAAATGATAAAATTGAGGAGGACGATTTCCTGGCAGACTTGCAGGGGAAGATAGTGATGCGACTTCATTACAGCGTGGGACCCAAGACTAAATGGAGTCTGGCACTGCATGAGTCAGGAAACACAGGAGGATAGGAACAGGGTTAGAGATTCTTTCTCTAAGGGGAAATATAAGGTCATAGGTTTATAAAGTGCATATTTTGAGTTTCATGAAAGTATTCTTTGATTGCTTAGAAGTGTACAGTGTACTTTTGTGATCATTTTGGTATAAAGTTCATCCAATTTGGTCAAGTATTGAGAGAGTTATGGATTTTCAAAGTTTAATTAGTTTTGAGGTCGGTTGACGACTGTTCTTAATTCGCGGTGAGCGCGACCGTCGGATTGACCGACAGCGACGAGCGATCAGGCCCGTTAGAGTGAACTCGAACTTTCACGTAAGTTCGGCTGACGCGGAGTGCCGACTAGGTCGATTTACCTAGAAGTTTCGGTTTAGCCTAGCGCGTCTAAGATAGAATATTCTAGTAACGTCGATGCATGTATGTGGACGTCAATTTGGCCCGACACGTCAGATGAGACTGATCTGGCTTACTCACAAATATTCTGGAAGGGACGATGTGACGAACACGTGGAAAATCCGTAGCTTCCTCTCAGAGAGGAGCACTTAGGCAAAAAATTATAACTATGCATAACTTCTTTGTTTCTTATTAATTTTCACTTCTGTAAATTTCTACAGGTTTGTTATGACAAGGCCTTTCATCCTACATCATTTGTGAGCAGTTTCTTGCTACTCAAAATGTTGAGTATTTTTCCTAAGCTTTCTTAGTGATATGCCGCTGCACTCTTTAGCATAATTGCAACTAGTTCCTTTCCTCGAGAGTCACTACGCTTCCACTAGGGCACTCTGCCCCTTTCAAGAAACATGCTTATGCCAAATGGGCAAGTAAGCAAGGGGAGAAAGACCTATATGCGGTCAGGACCCAGCAACCCCCACCTGCATCCAAAAGGGGGAGGTTAGTGGGATCCTCTTTTTCTCGGGAAAGGCTGAAGGAGATGACCAGAGAGACTCCGGAAAACCCAGAGGAACAGGAGGACGAAGAGGAAGAAGGCGCGGGAGAGGAGGCTAGCCCAGTTGAGGCACAGACCCCTGCTACATCTCCCACTCTGCAGCAGACAGGAAGGTCATTGGCACAGGCAGCCTTGCAGCAGCTTGGGGATACCAGCCCACCAAGAGACCAAGATCTCCAGTGACTGGGGAGTTTCAGCAGGATGAGTCCCACCTCAAAAGGTGAGACTCAGTCAGACAGAGCTGACAGAAGGACTGCCAAGGAGGCAGCCAGGGGGCACCCAGCATCCCCCTCTCATAGAGAGCACGTGCCCTTAGTTCGTGTCATGCAGCACCCCTCCGGTATATCAATGTATGTCTCTGTCAGTTTGAGAGCTGCACAGGAGAGGGCCGTCTTCATCAACTTGCAAACAATCTAAGAGCAGGTTGCCCAGTTGCTGCGTTCTCCCCTTGCTTCACCATGGTCTGAGCCCCCAGGTTTCAGGAGGCCATCAGACAGGAGAAGGAGATCCAGTTCCAAGTCTCGCTCCCCAAAAGATAGAGCCCCTGGTACTAAGCTTGCTGTTGTCTTTGTTCTAGAGTCAGATGGTTTTGTGTTGCATGTGTGTTACTCCGTTGCAGATAGTTAAGGAGTTGTCGAGTCGACAACAATTGTAGTTGGAGGGATTGTAATGAATCAGTGTATTGGTTGGATATAATACTCATTTATGTGTATTAGTAAATAAGTTCAGTCTACTGTATTGTAGTCATATTAAATTTGCTGGAATTTTAATACTCAGTTTAATGATTCAGCGGGGAACAGCAGGCTAAAATCAACGTAGGTCAGCTGCTGACTTAGGTCATTTTCTTACATATTCTTTGACAGTCAACTGACTGCAGTATTTGGTAGCAGTGAACTGCCTAGTTATGCATCCAAGTGTGGTGTGCTAGATGAGTGGCCAAATGACACCCTTAAGGTGGATGTTGATTCGGGATGATGGGAGATGGCTGTGCATTTGGTTAGCCGAGGTCTTACTAACGTGGTTAACTCCCGGGTAGGCGGTGCCATCGCACTTGCCATTGAACAGTAAACTCATTCCATGTACATATGTTAGGAATTGCTCTCGAGATTGGCATTTGAAAATGAGGCCAACTGTCTTGTACAGCTTACTGAGAGATATCTGAATCCAAGGCGAGAAGCCATTGATACGCATTGTCTTCTAACTTTGCTTATGTATGAGTTTACTGATCGCATGATTGATGCTAGTTTACTCGTATTTGACTTGAGAGTGTTACCCCTCGCTAGCGTGTTGTCTTTTGCTGTTGAATTTGTAAACAAAAAATACCATAAAGATTGCTTGCTGGTATACAGATGTCGTGCGTTAAGAGATCGGGTGCGCCGTGTCGGCATAAGCAACACACAATAGACAGGAGGCTTTGCTGCAATGAAGTCTATAATACAAATGGCTTTATATCCAAAAAGGGAGTCAAGCGTCAAATGTTTTAATTAAGGGAAGTGTACTCTTTAGAGTGAGCACCTCAATACTGTAATATGGTAGGAAAACAACTAATGAAGTATGGCCCAAAAGATCACTGGAAGCACATCATGATCTTCAGAGTAGTCCTATGGCAAGGGCTTAAGCTGTGACTTTGCTCACCACTTGTGAAGTTCTTCAAGTGACTGGAAGCCTGGAGGGCTTGCTCTTCACAAGAGAGTAACTCAGTGGTCCTGAAAACACAAGAGATAAAAGTGTAAACTTTACTGATAATCTCTGTTACTTACACTTGGCATAATGGACTTCTAAAAGATGTCTCTCCTAGGGACATCTCTAGTATTTATACTCCTGGAAATCCGGCGGGGTACGCGGCGGATCCAATGCATGTAGTCACTCTAGGAGGCTCTCCTATGTCCACTAATGTGTACAAGGCATGTACTAGCACTCCTATAGGCTAAGCATAACTCAAACCAATCAAAGCAAGGTGCGTAGGATATGCTATGTGTCCCTCATTGGCCGAGCTTACCTTGGGTGATTCTACCTAGATAGCGCCTCAAAAGTGGATCTGAAAATTGAGGAAGCTTCCTCTAGGAGTAGGTGATGCAGTCACCAAGTTATAGCCTCAATGATGCACATATACTATGGAAATGCAAAGCTTATGTAGGCTAAGGGGCTCGCGGATTTGTGCGCACAAGCTAGGGGTTTTAGGGGGTCACGAATAGGCAAGAATGTGCACATTGAAACACAAATTGCCCTTTGGTGAGGATCCGCTAGGGGCCGGTAGGTGACGCGGACTAGATCGCTCATATCTCGCGCGATACATGACCAAATGACGCGAACCCGGTGCCATTCGGAAGGTGACTCGACGCGCTACACTTTGGTGACTTGGAAATTGAGAAAAGGTCAACGTATGGATGCGTAAAGTCTATGCAAAGTCGGCCTTCCTAGGTTGATGGTTCACACATGTGGAGCTCGGTTTCGTGCGGCAACCTCGACTCAATAAATCATGACAGCTGTCGTGCGTTAAGAGATCGGGTGCGCCGTGTCGGCATAAGCAACACACAATAGACAAGCAGGCTTTGCTGCAATGAAGTCTACAATACAAATGGCTTTATAGCCAAAAAGGGAGTCAAGCGTCAAATGTTTTAATTCCCCCCCCAGATCTCAGCCTCTAGCTGATGGGCTTTTACGCTGCCTAAGGCTAGCGCAGTGCAGTCTCCGCAGAACCAGTCTCCAGCTGGCACGCGGGCCAGCGGCGGGTCGAGGCAGCCGATGTGGAAGCCGAGGTTGCAGCTGTCGCAGAGCAGCATCGTCGCCTCTTGACCAGTGCTGTGACAAATCTGGCACGTCCAGTCTTTGGGCGGCCGCGCGTCGCGGGGACGGACCTGTAAGTCCAGGTTAGGAAGGTGGCACGGCCCACACTTCTTTGTGTGGTCCTTGTGAAGACGGCCATCTGCGCCTTCCAGCTCCAGGACTCCTGACGCCAAGGCACGCTTGACGCGCAGGATGACCGGCGAGCTGCTGGTGTCGAGGGTGTTCTTTGTTCGGAGTCGCAGGTACACGAAGTCACCTGCGGGAAATTGCAACACCCGCGGATGATAGGCCCCTCCACGAGTCATGGCGTACCTCAGTGTGTCGCGATGCTGTGCGATGCTGAGGTTATCCATGGCCATGGGCATCAGGCGTCGAAAGAGCTGAGCACGCTGCCCGATAAGAGCACTCCAAGTCTCGGGACTGTCTAAGTCCAAGACGTTCTCGGCCACAGTCCTGGCTGCTGCTGGCAGGATGGGCTGTCGGCCGTAGAGAAGGAAGTAGGGAGAGTGCGAGGCCAGGGAGGCCTGCTTACTGAACCTGTACCCCATCGCCAGCCAAGGGAGGGCGTCGTCCCAGTGGGTACGGTCGTGGGCAAGGCAGTACTTCCGCAACCCTAGCTTGACGGTCTGCACCATGCGCTCGGCGAGGCCGTCAGCCTGAGGATGATCGCGGGAGGTGGTGCGGTGGTCGATCATAGAGCGCTCCAGCAGCTTCTGAAAGCTGCCCTGGAACTCCTTGCCCTGGTCGGTCAGCACCTTAGCGCAGCCGCCAAAACGGCTAAGGACCTGATTGAGGAAGGCCTGAGCGATCCCCTCACTCGCCTTGCTGGGCAAGGGCACGAGCTCGATCCACTTGGACATGTGCTCAATCATCACCAAGACGTAGAGGTTGCCCTGGCGAGACTTGGGCAGCTCTCCAGCCAAGTCAAGCGACCACCAATAGAACAGCCCTTGAATAGGAAGGGGGCTGAGGGCAACGGTGCGCGCTGTGAAGCTCAAGCGCACACGGTCGCAGAGAGTGCAGCTGCTGACGACAGCGGCGACGACCTTAGTCATGCCGTGCCACCAGTACTCGGCCTGAAGAAGACCGAGGGTGCGCTTGACACCGAAGTGCCCAAGGAACTCGTGCACTCGGCGCACCAGCTGACTGCGTATGGCAGGCTCGGGGACCACCAG
This sequence comes from Mesotaenium endlicherianum, assembly GCA_009602735.1. Lineage (NCBI taxonomy): Eukaryota > Viridiplantae > Streptophyta > Zygnematophyceae > Zygnematales > Mesotaeniaceae > Mesotaenium > Mesotaenium endlicherianum. Next base: position 15,417 of record WELA01012428.1, read on the forward strand.
GACGGAGCCGTCCGCCATCACGCGCCGCACGCGCCCCTCCATGAAAATGAAGTTGCTGCTGCGTCTGAGGATGCGGTCGCGCTCGCGTGCGCTGACATCGGGTGCCAAATCCTTGGCCGTGACGTACTGCAGCACTGGGGCGTCGTCCCACACGTCCTCGGGACCGCGCTGCCAGCTGTCTTGATCCTCTGCCGCTGCCAGGGCCAATCGGCGAGTGGTGACGGTCACCATGCCCAGGCTAGTGAGCCCTGCGGGCCGCACATCGCTGTTTACGGTGAAGGCCAGAAAGGCCGCCGCGTGCCAGGCCACCGGCTCATCCTCATCGTGGCGGGCCACCGTGAGATCCCTCGAGGAGGGCAGCGGGTTACGGCTGAGACCGTCAGCGTCCAGGTTGGTCGAGCCTGGACGGTGGTGCACGTCGAAGGTGTACTCCTGCAAGATAAGCGCCCACCGTGCGTACTTGCCGGTCAAGCGCTCCGACGTCATGAGCCACTTAAGTGGCTGATGGTCGGTGACCAGGCGGAAGTGCGTGCCGTAGAGATAGTGCCTGAAGTGCACGATCGCCCAGACCGCTGCCAGGCACTCCCCCTCGTAGGAGCCGTAGTTGCCTTCCGCGCGGTTGTTGCTGCGGCTGGCGTAGGCCACCACATGCTCGAAGCCGTCATGCTCCTGCACCAGCACAGCGCCCAGCCCTGCCTGCGACCAGTCGGTGTGGAGGATGAAGGGCTTCGCGTAGTCAGGACGCCGAAGCACAGGAGCGCTCACCAGCAGCTCCTTGAGCTTATCGAATGCCGCCTGCTGCTCTGGTCCCCACACGTAGGCAACGCCCTTGCGGAGCAAGTCGTTGAGCGGCTTGGCTAGCTCGCTGAACCCTGGCATGAAGCGGCGGTAGTAGTTGGCGATGCCGAGGAAGGCCCGCAGCTGCGAGAGGTCTGTAGGAGGTGGGATGCCTGTGATGGCAGAGATCTTCGCCAGGTGGGGTGCCAAGCCGCTGGAGGAGAGCAAGTGGCCGAGGTACTCCACCTCGCGGGTTCCTAAAGTGCACTTGCCTGGATGGCACTTGAGCCCAGCGGCCTCCAAGCGGTCCAGGACAGTAGTGATGTGCGCCACGTGCTCCTCAAACGTTTGACTGAAGACGAGCACGTCATCGATGTAGCATCGGGCAAAGGATAGCCCGGCCAGCTCCTTGTCCATCACCCTCTGAAAGGTAGCTGGCGCGTTCTTCAACCCAAACGGCATCACCACCCACTCGTAGAGCCGCTGTGCTCCCCAGAACGCCGTCTTATGCTGGTCCTCCTCGGCGATGGGAATCTGGTTGAAGCCNCGGTTGAAGCCCTAACGCAGATCCAGCACTGAGAACCAAGTGCACGTGCCAATGTCGTCAAAGATCTCGTCAGGCGTCGGCATAGGATATCTGTCCTGCTCGGTGACCTCGTTCAGCCAACGATAGTCACCGCACATCCTCTTCTCGAACCAGTTGCCCGAGGCATCCTTCAAGGCTGGCATGACCGTGGGTGCGGCATAGCGAGAGGAGGACTCTTGAATGAGCCGGCTGTCCTTCAGCTTGCCTGTCTGCGCGCTGATCAGGCCATCCTCGAAGTGGCTGTAGCGATAACGCTTCAGGAAAATGGGCTCTTGCGACGTGAGAGTAATCCGCATGGGGTCCCCCCTGTAGCGCCCCAGATCGTGCATGCCGCTGGCAAAGCTGGTGCTGCGCCTCCCATCCAGCAGTGCCGTCAACTGTGCAGCCTGTGCCTTGGTGAGTGTCCCCCCCAGCTTCCATGTCGGTGGAGCTGGTGGCGTCGCCTGGCCTGCAGCTGGAGTCTCTTGTTTTGCCGCTGGGGTAGACTGTGGTGCTGTTGGTGTCACCTGCCCTGCAGCGGTTGGCGCTTGGCCTGCCGCGGGTACCTGCACTGTGGCAGCTGCGGCCAGCTGCCTGGCACCGTCTGCCTGCGAGCGAGGAAAAAGAAAAGGTGACTGGGACTCTCTGGGTCGCTGTGAGGACTCCTCTCTCCGCCGTCCCCCCCCCAGCGAATCAGGTCCTCCCTGCGCGGCGGCGGGGAGGGGGGGCGGGTGCGCGCTTGCGGTGCAGGCCCTGCGCGTTGAGGATGCCACGTCGTGCCGGGCTGGGCCTGATTGTCATCGTCGGTGGAGTCATCGTCCATATCATCGGCAGGACGAGGTAGCTCGGGATGCCGGGCTGTGGCGTAGAGAGGCGCCAAGGCCTGCGTCTGCAGCAGAATCCACGTGAGGACGTTGGCGTCGATCGCCTGCCCCAAGAGGCGAATGCCGTTCACCTCAGTGAGACCGTCCACCTGCGTGAGATGTGGCGGGAAGCCCATGGCACGCTCCATCTCCGCAGGACGCGGCCTGTCAAACATGCCAGTCTCTAGGTCGATGACCATGCCGCGCTGATCTCCGACGAAGGCGTCGCTGTCGTAGCGGTTGACAAAAGTCGGCAGCGCGCGTGTGACGTCATGCAGGACCTCACACTGCGCCATGGAGGGGTGTGGTAGCGCCGTCACGCGCTGGGCCAGACGAAGGGCATCGAGGATGGAGTCAACGGTGCGTGGATGACGTGGATGAGAGGCGGCCAACGCCTCGAGAGTACCTGGCATGGCCAGGTTCGTGAAGTAGGCGCGGACGCGGTGCGCGAAGGAACCAATCTGGGCAGCGTCGATGACGGCCTCGCGGCCGACGTAACTGCTGCAGAGAGCAAAGTCGGCGCTAACGTCGGGTCGGCGATCGTGGCGCGCGGCCACGTTCTCTAGGACCCATGCGAGTGTGTGTGGCGGCTGGCGATCCTCAACAATGTTGAAGACGCGGAGCAAGTGCCAGAAGAGGGCCGTGCGGGGATCGCTGAGCGCCCTGTCACGCCCGGCTCTGGAGAACCGCTCGTGACCCAACGCCATCTGCCGACGGGCCACCTGCTGGGCCTCAAGATCGGGATCGACGTAGACGTAGCGGCGCACCGGAATGTTGGTGTGTAAGGTCGCGAGTAACTCGGTGGCGATACCGGCGAAGAGCTCGACGAGAACGATGCCGCCGGGCCGCTCGTCTAGTGAGTTTGCGCAGATAGGAGTCGGAAGTGGGCGACACCCCATTGCAGGGGTGCCGGGCTGAGCGGGCGGCGGGAAGGTACGCTCGGCGCTCTGCTGATGTGGCGCCATGCGGAGGGCGGCCACCGCACGGTCTGCGTAGTCACGCGTAAGGTTGGGGATGCGGTCAGTGAGCGGCTGCGGACGCACCCCCCGTGCGTGGTCCTGGTAGGTGCGCCACCGTAGGCGCGCATCCTGCATGGCTGTGGGAGAGACAGCGCGGGCCTGACGTCGGGCCGAGGCCACGCACAGTAGCTGCCACGTGTCGCGTTGGTTGCGGTCAGTCTAATGCGAGGCCGCGTGGGCCAGCTGGTCGAGAACGGGACGCGGAGTCAAGTAGGGGTGCGGGTCGAAGTAGGCTCGCTGGCGTGCGCGCATGTCTGCAGAGGGGACTGTGCAGACGGAGCGCTCTGAGCTGTCGACCTCCTGCGAAGATCGAACTAGCCGGCGAGGGGCCAGCTGGACTCGCGGCCGGGGCTGCCCTCGTGGGACGGGCGCGTCCCGGGGCTGCCGGAGACTAGACATGAGCCGTGTGCGTGCGGCGGCTGTAAATGGGTGACGACTGGGCAGCCTGCTGTTGGTGCGGGCCACCTTGGGAGGAGGTGACCCGAAGGGACCGTCGCCAGCGATGTGGCTGCGGGGGACGCTGGCGCGCGGAGCTGTAGAGGCCAGCATCACAAAATGCGTATCGGAAGAAGACTGAGCGTCGTCGCCAGCTGAGAGGGGCCGGAAGGGCGGAGTGCGGCGTCGGTCTCGAGTGTCGTCGTATGGCGGCGTGTCCTCGCGGGTCCGCGTGTCGTCGTAAGGAGGTGTGCGGTCCCTGTCGTCGTAGGGCGGCGTGACAAAGCGGGCGCGCGTCTCGCGGAGGGGAGTCACCTCTCGCGTCTCGCAAAGGGGTGTGAGCGATCGGGAGCGGCTCGTCTCGCGAAGAGGAGTGGTCTCTCGAGCGGGTCCCATGGTCGGCCAAGTGCGATGTGCGTAGGTCAGATGGGCGCAGATAGACGGGGTCGTGCGGTGTGGCTCGCGGACGCTGAGCCTGGGCGCTGGCTGCTGTATGGGGTGTGTGCCAGCGCTAGAGGAGGCCGCGGCAGCCCGGCTCGTCGCAAACAAATGCGCGATGCGGCGACACTCGTGGCTCGTCGAGCAATCGTGTGACACTGGTCGGCTGGGTCCAGCGGCGTCGGTGCGAGCCCTGCTGGGCCAGTCGTGAGTCATGGGCTGGCTGGGTGCGCTGAAGCCGGGCGGACCAGTAGGTGTGCGCTGCCTGCGTGTTGTAGGCGCAGCTGGCGGGGGCTCCTCGGGTGGCGCCGCGCTGAGGGCCTCGACGGAAGCCTCTGGCAGTCGTTCCCACTGCGTCTCCTCCTCACTTTTGTGGGACTGGTCGTCGGATCTGCCAGGATAAGCTGCCTGCCGCATGGCCTCGTCTTCGGATGCCGTGGGGCGAGGCCAGGTCTCGCCGGTCTGATGCGAGGTGTCGTGCGGGGGCGGCTGAGAGTCCATACTGTACTGAATGGCCACGCCAACAGGCACGTCGTGGCGAACGCGGACGTCGGTCCTCGCGGACGGTTCGCCTCGAGTGGCCGAGACCCCCCCCTGATGAGTCGTAGGCGCTGCGACTGCACCGCGGGCAAGGGCGGCGGCAGCGATGGCTGTGCTGGCCGTGGCGAGGGCCTCAGTGGCATCATCCGCCATCTGCCGCATCATCGCGCTGTGGGCAGTGCAGATGCGGATCTGCTCCCTGGCCTGGGCTGCCAGGACATCCGCCTGCTGCTGCGGCGTGAGATGGAGCTCGGCACTAGGTAGGTCCGGCTCCTCGTCCTGTGACTCGAGCAGGTCCACCCCCACAGAGATCTCCTCGTCCTCGGGCCCGTCCTTATCGGTCTTGACCACTGGCCGGCCATCGTCCAGCCCCATGAAGCCATAAAGAGCGGACACTGCTGGGCGGCGATCGACAATGTCAAGGGGCAAGGATGCGGTGCGCGTCCCCCCTGTCCTCCAGTCGGGACGATAGAAGACGCGCTCTGCCCAGTTGTCGACCGCGGCGCCAATGGGAAAGAGCACGTCCTGCCCTAGGAGCACATCGAAGGACTCGGAAGGAGTGACGAGTGCGTGCCGATGGATGGTTGTCTCGTCTGCCGTGCCTGGGCGCAGAGTGAACAGTAGCGCCAACCTCGTGCGGCCGGCGACGGTCTCGGACGTGCCGGCGGCGGTGTTAATGCGCGTCGGAGAGTCCTCCAAGTCAGCGGAAGAGAGTCCCAGCTGACGGAAGTAGCGGAGGCTGATGAGAACCGGCTGCGCTCCTGTGTCGAACATGATGCGCTGCGGCGCCTGGGTGTTGACGAGCACGATCCCCTGCGAATTATCCAAAAACGCGGCGTTAGGAGTGCTGATCATCCTGCGCTCATGCGCAGGGCGCGCGGGCGTGGATCGCACCGCGGTGGCGGCATCGGCCGTCGGCCTCCTGGCGGCGGTGCGCAGCGTGGCTCTGCGTGACTGGAGCATCAGCTGAGCGGCCTGCCTCGTTGCCTCCATGGAGACGCCGAGCTCTGCGAAGGAGACCGCCGGCATGCGGTGCAGTGCTAGAGAGATGACCTCGGCGCTGAGCTGCACCGTCGTCATAGGTGAAGCGAGCGCATGTGGCGTCGGCTCTGCTGAGGTCGTGGAGGGCTCTAGGATGCGGAAGGAACGGGGCAACCGCGGTGCCTCCTCCGTCCGGCGTCCCTGGTCTGGCCCGACGCGCTTCTGCGGAACAACGGGCCGACTGGCCGGTGCGGCGAGCGTGTGCTCGCGGCTCGCGCGCCCGACTGCGGAGCGGTTGCCGAGTGGCTGCGCGCGTGCGCAGCAGGCCAGAATGGCCGCTGCTGGCGCAGCCGGCAAACCTGCCGCGCATTCTGCCGCGGGGCCTGTTGCAGCGCCGTGCGCGCAGCTTGCCGCGAGGCCTGCCGCGGGGCCCGTTGCGAGATCTGCCGCCGCGCCTGCCGCGCAGCCGGTGGCGGGAACTGCCGTCGCGCCTGCCGCGCAGCCTGCCGCGCAGATTGCCGCACTGTCTGCCGCAGGGCGCGCCGCGAGGCCTGCTGCGCAGCCTGCCGCGCAAACTGCCGCACTGTCTGCCGCAGGACTCCTTGCGCAGCCTGCCGCAAGGCCTGCCGTGCAGCCGGTCGCGGGTTCGGCCGCAAAAGTTGCGGACCCCGGCGCGTGTGCGGCCGCGGCTGCAGCAGTTGCTGCAGCTGCTGGCGCGGTCGGGGCTGCCAGGAGGCTGCCAGGTGGCGCCCCCTGGTGGCTGCTGGGGCCGAGGGGCAGGGTCACTGGACCGGTGGCGCCGTCTATCTCGGCTGCCCCGGGCGAAGATCGCAGCGCCCTCCCCCCGATGCGTGGGCTAACCGGCCCCCCGGCAGCCTGCGTTGGGCTGCTGCCGGGGTTTTGTGCGCAGCCAGGGTTTAGGCCCTGGCTGTGCGCAACCGTGCGCGGGCCGTCGGCACCGCGATCGAACATCCGGCCGCGTGGCGCAGTGGGTATAGCCCCCCCCTGACTGCGGGTGGCTGCTCCGACCGCTGGATCTGTACGGGCTGAGCCGGGCCATGCGCGCGTGCCAAGTGGCAGCACGTGTGCGGCAGGGGCTGAGCCCTGGATGTGCGCAGCTGCGGGTGCGCTGTCGGCGCTTTTGCCGGCGATCCGGCCGCACAGCGCAGTCAGGACCCCCCCTTGCTGACCGAGGGTGGCGGCCGCTGCGGCCGTCGCTGCGCTGGCCGTGCAGACCTGCGCGCACGCGCCACTTGGCAGCGCGTGGGTGCAGCTGCTTTGCGCAGCTGCAGCTGCCGCTGTGACGACGGCGTGGCGTCGCCGGGTGTGCCGTGGACCTGGCAGCGCAGTGCGCTGGGCGCGCGTGTGAGCCAGCGTGCGTGCGTGCATGCTGCTGTCGGCAGAGGCGGCCTCGCCTGCCGTGCACGTGCCATGTGGCGGGTTCTGCTGGAGCCTGCTGTCTGCAGCAGCCAGCGGGGACCGGCTGTCCCTGCCTGTGCGCAGAGCTGCGCACGGGAGTGCCGCACGAACGAAGAGGGAGGCTGCGGCCGGCCCAGTTGTAGCCGTGCACGCCGCCAGGTGCCCCCGTCCCTGCCTGCCAGTTGTCGCTACGCGGGCCAACTTGAGGCCTGCTGGTGTCAGCAGGGAAGCGCAAGCCAGGGGCTCTGTTGGGGCCTCGGCTGGTGCGCGGGCTGACCCGCGTGCGCGGGAGTTTGCGCCGACTGTCAGCGCCGTGGCGTAGGACGGTGGAACGGACGCGAGGAGTGCTCCGCACGCATCATAGTTATCGATGTCAACGAGGCCACGGAGTCTAGCGATCTCCGCGTTGGCCTCTACGAGGGCGTCGCTGACGTCGTCGAAGCTGCAGTAGTTGGCTCCAGGCATCAATGCGGCGTCCGTCGTGGCCGTAGCTGCTGTCATCGCGGGGCAGCCACCCGTACGAGGGTTGCGTGCGCCTCGCTGTCCTGCTGAAGGCGTAGGGCCGTCGCGAGCGCGTCCGTTCTTGATGTCGCGCTTCTTTTGCAGACAAACGATCTGCAGGTGGCCGGCCTTGCCACAATAGGTGCAGTCGCCGGGCTTGCCATTCTGCGCGAGAGTGCAGTTTTGGCGTGAGTGGCCCATCTTACCGCAGGACCAGCAGGGATCGCTCGTAGTAGCAGCCATGGAGATGCGGCCACACGTAGCTCCGCGCTGCTGCGTCTGCTGGGGCAGCTGAGAGCGCTGAGGCTGCTGCTGCTGCGACTGGGGCTGGCGGACAGGCGTCGTGCGCGTCGTAGAAGACGGCAGCACTGAGACCTCCTGGCGCACGCCCGTGGATGCTAAGTCTACAAGGTCGCTAATGTTGCTCCGTGCGGCGGCCAAGCTCTGCCTCTCAACGGAGAGGTAGGCCTGCTCCAGAGAATACTCTGAACCGTGGCGGTCGATGAGGGGGACTACGGCCCTCTCCCTCAGACGCGGCTCGACGGCACGCAAGAAAATCTCCGCGGCCTCCCGGTCAGTGACAGCGCCGACATCGCGGCGGAGGTGCACCAAGCGGCGGTACATCATGCGGATAGTCTTGTTCTTGCGTCGGAAGAAATGGTGCAGCTCGTACACCTTCTCTTCAGTTGCAGCCTGGAACTCTGTCTTCAGGATGTTCCAGAAGGCTTGCACTGGATCGGCTAGCAGGGTCGCCACTGGTGGGTCACCCACAAGCTCAGTGCGGGTCCGGAGCTCGGCCTCCTTCTCACGGAAGGTGTCGCGGGCCTCGTGCGAGAGGTAGCGCATAAGCGTGTCGAAGACGTCGCGCTTAGTCAGCGTGGGTGTCTTGAGCTTTGCAGCCGCGAAGTCAGCCTGAAACTCCGAGATGGTATCTTCCAGATCACAGGTGCCTGGCCTACCGCTGAAGCGGTAGGCAGACCTGTCAGTCCTGACCTCGTGGTCACCTGCCATGGGATACCGGAAATCGTAGTGAGCCCACTGGGGAGATGGCTGAGAAGCAACTGCTGTGTGCTGGAGAGCAGGTCGCTCTTCTTCAGCGGGTTCAGTGATGGTGCTGAGATCTGAGTCTGAGTCTTCTCCACTGACCCCTTCGTAGTATGGCTGATAAGAAAGCCCACTACGGGTAGGCATACGCTGAAGGTTCTAATTGCTTGAAGGCATAGAGAGATCTTTTAGAAGTAAGGGAAGTGTACTCTCCAGAGTGAGCACCTCAAGATTGTAATCTGATAGGAAAACAACTAATGAAGTCTGGCCCAAAAGATCACTGGAAGCACATCATGATCTTCAGAGTAGTCCTATGGCAAGGGCTTAAGCTGTGACTTTGCTCACCACTTGTGAAGTTCTTCAAGTGACTGGAAGCCTGGAGGGCTTGCTCTTCACAAGAGAGTAACTCAGTGGTCCTGAAAACACAAGAGATAAAAGTGTAAGCTTTACTGATAATCTCTGTTACTTACACCTGGCATAATGGACTTCTAAAAGATGTCTCTCCTAGGGACATTTCTAGTATTTATACTCCTGGGAATCCGGCAGGGTACGTGGCGGATCCAATGCATGTAGTCACTCTAGGAGGCTCTCCTATGTCCACTAATGTGTACAAGGCATGTACTAGCACTCCTATAGGCTAAGCATAACTCAAACCAATCAAAGCAAGGTGCGTAGGATATGCTATGTGTCCCTCATTGGCCGAGCTTACCTTGGGTGATTCTACCTAGATAGCGCCTCAAAAGTGGATCTGAAAATTGAGGAAGCTTCCTCTAGGAGTAGGTGATGCAGTCACCAAGTTATAGCCTCAATGATGCACATATACTATGGAAATGCAAAGCTTATGTAGGCTAAGGGGCTCGCGGATTTGTGCGCACAAGCTAGGGGTTTTAGGGGGTCACGAATAGGCAAGAATGTGCACATTGAAACACAAATTGCCCTTTGGTGAGGATCCGCTAGGGGCCGGTAGGTGACGCGGACTAGATCGCTCATATCTCGCGCGATACGTGACCAAATGACGCGAACCCGGTGCCATTCGGAAGGTGACTCGACGCGCTACACTTTGGTGACTTGGAAATTGAGAAAAGGTCAAAGTATGGATGCGTAAAGTCTATGCAAAGTCGGCCTTCCTAGGTTGATGGTTCACACATGTGGAGCTCGGTTTCGTGCGGCAACCTCGACTCAATAAATCATGACACAGATCTTTTATCAATTGTTAACCGCCTATCGGTAAGTCGATATAATTCACTCGATTACAACTCCAGTTGGGACTCGTACGACCTTCAGGACACATTCCTACTGTAGTAATATGGTTGTAACAATATTGGTTACAATAAGCTTTCACTCAGCAAGCTCTGTACCACGGCAAGTGTGCTACCCGGTACAAGTCGTAGTGCAATGAACACACCCAAAAAAGACGATCATAAATATTCGCTCCTTTCCGTCCGTGTGATGATGCATAGTGCATTCGCTCACCGGTGCTTTCTGTTGGTTACGGTCAGTATTGACACATACGACCTAAAAGACGAGGCTTAACGGGGACGTTGAGTTCTTGTAAGGGGGGAGGAGTGTAACGATCTGAGCTATTTTAGGCGTATTTGAGACGTTTTTCCAATTACTTAAAATACGTTACGCTATTTATTAATATATTACTCGATAAATGATTGCATCTTGATGAACTATCCGCCACATGCGTGTGCCGACCAAATCCCTGGTCGATTTGTGAAAACGACCAAGATGGTACTGCAAAAAGCGTCGTAAAGTAATTTGGCCACTTCGCAATAGTACGACATAATCATTCATAAAGTTATTTTGAATAATTATGAAATGATAACCTAATCAATTATGCATTGATTGGTTTGTAATTGTCATTATTTCGGAAAATGCACAGTCACTGATTTCGGATTAACAACGAGTCGTTGAACCGAACGAAGTCGTAAAACGAAAAACGAAATGATTATGCAAAGTTACTTTGCATCCATGCAGATTCGAACTCGCGACCCCTCGTTTGAGACGATCACACCTAACCGGTTGGCGAAGTAGTTACAACGACTATTTGGTCATGACGAAAGCATGTGCGCACGACAAACGGTCACGTCTATCAAAAAACATCGAAGACATGACCACGGTTAGTCACGTCTACTTCAAAAGAAGCTTAGACATGACTACAAACAATCACGTATATTCAAAGGACGCGACTACCCCTATTTGGCGCGAAACGATTCGTTACGATTCGTCGCGATTCGTCGAAAGTCTTGAAACTGCCATATGGCATGATTTCGTGCAGTTAATCAAATGGGTCACATCCATTTGACTGTTTTCGTTGACATAATCGGTGCCCTAGGTGGTGACTCGAAGCACTCAAGTGCCTCACGTTGAACAGGTATACCTGCGAGAGTCATTGTGAGTGCAACTCTCACAAGCACTAAATCTATAGTTTTGCACAACTCCTTTAATTTTGAACAGCTAAGAAAAGTTCCTCACAATTCTTTTAAAAGTTAGAATTGTTACAATGCGTGGGTTGGCACGTCTGCACAAGCCACGCAGGCCGGGTGAGCTGCGGTCCGCTGATAGCTGGGGGTGCTGGCCATCATGACGCCCACGTGCGCTGACATGTGGTTGCAAGCTGGGATGGTAAGTGACAACGACGCGCATGCCCATGCAAGGGCCAGCCGGCGCAGCCTGCTCCACGCGCTAAGGCGAGGAGGAGGACCTTGCCAGTGCGGATCACCGGGCGCAGCAGAAGGGCCAGCAGCAGGGGCCTCCTGGCACGCCATCGACGGTCTAAGGTGAGCAGAGGGCTCTCTTGCCTTTCCTGGCCAGGATCTGATGCAATGGCCGTCCGGGGCCTGGCCATTTGAGCTCAAGTCGTAGGAGAGAGGGAGGGCAAGGCGTGCACAAGAGCAGCTTGGCGGAGACGCACGGGTGGGGCTGCTTAAATGTTGGTGATTTGCGTGCCCTGCCCCCCTCCTTTGGCCTGGAGTCCGCCTGTCTGCAAAGAGGACTGTGGGGGGATGTGCGGGGGGACAACGGCAGCGCCTGCCGCTGGTCCCTCCCTGGTGTGTGCGGGACCTAGGCAGCAGTTGCGCCCCTCTCATGTGATGTGACTAGAGGGAGCATGTCAAGATTGCGCCTTTCATATCAAGTTTGTGGTCCTGCTGAGAATGTGTTGTACTTGACACCTGGCACCACGAGCGCCGGCGGAGCCTTTCTAGGCAGGATGGGGCACGTTTCATGTATGAGACTGACGTAAACAACGTTTTGCTGTCACCTCATATAGGAGAGGCATTTGACCTCAATAATCGCCTCATTCTTACGCAGAAGGTAACCCTCAGCCTTGCCTTTAAGCTTTGTCTTGTGGGCTACTGGCAAGTTTCAGGCTTCCATGTTTCTCCTCTGATCCCACCTATTCTCTCTTGCTTGAGTGTCCTAGGAAGTCCGCTCCAGCATGCGCAGGATGCAATAGCCATATTGCCGGCTCAAAGAGTTGACATAGTGCGTGGTCTCACCACCTGCCGTTAGTAGCTTGACACTGTTCTTCTTGCTGCATTTTTGCTAACACGTGATAGGTATCCGGTTCATTTAACGTATGTAACACGTCTGTGCAGATGTTACGGCATTTGGAGGGCGAGAGCAGAGACTTTGCGGGAGCTTGCACCACTTGGTCTTTTGGTAGTCGAGGAAGTGATCAGCTCTTTGGTAGGAAGGTACATACAATAATTAGTACTGAGATGAGCTCGTGAGCCAGCAGTATGTAGCCTTTGGCTTGTCGATTATTTAATGCATTTTTTGAACACGAAAGTTGGTAATTAAGAATACTTCATGCCATGTGAGCACCATATGCCATTATGCTACTTCACTTCAAATAGCAAAATTACTGAGTGGCACCGCATCCATGAAGCAAACACACATGGAATATTCACCTACTTCTGGCACTTAAATGGAACGTCTGCCAGATAAAGTGTAACCGCCATTTTGCCATTTTAAACTGATGATAGGGAAAAAAACGCCAGCGCCTTCTTTGACCATTCGGGGTCTGTTGCGTTTTTAAAGAGTTGCGACTGGTTGCGACCCTGTCCGAGCAATGCTGTAAAAATCATGGTAAAAATTGTCCCGTCAGCGCCAGTCAGCCCTTCGAGGAAACCATAGCGGAAAGTGGCGGAAAGCGGTGGAAACTTCTGAGAGGTCAATCGATGTGTGCCCTTCTCCAGTCCTGGCTTCCTGTCTCCCACCGGTTATATCGTACCCGCATGCTCACATCAGGCAGTTGTAAAGGGGGGGATCTGTGATCATTGTTTTCGTTGGAGCTGAGTGTAGATCTGTTTAGAGTTGTTTCAAGCTTATTGTGCCTCATATAAGTGCGAGTGAAGATGTCTCAGGGAGAAAGCGCAGATGCCGGGTAAGATAGTCTTATTCAAGTTAATATTTAGTGTCTTTTGCTGGTCGACTGAGAATATCATGGTGGCCTTTTCTGTTTTGGATCTAGGATCTAATTGATATATACATATGAGATCGCACAACTGTCTGTTGCAGGAAGGGAACCAAGCGAGACTTCTCGACTGCAATACTGGAGCGGAAGAAGGCACCCAATCGGTTGGTAGTTGACGAGGCAGTCAATGATGATAACTCCGTTGTTGCTCTCAACATGAAAACAATGGAGGAATTGCAGCTGTTCCGTGGTGATACGGTTCTCATCAAGGTGTGTTATGCGAGGTCATTATGATGTTTTGCTTTGGTTTTGAGTAAGCTGTCGCACTGACTTCGTTGGCGTTAGATGTACTTTTTTTTTTTCCTTCTCTGTAGCTGTGATTTTGATCGATCTCTTACTTGCCTGTTGATTTTGAGAGCTCTTTTTGTGTCTCGAGAGGCTGATTTGGTTCATCAGCATCGGACTCACTTGATCACTATTCTGCCGTCCAGGTAGGAATGTGAAGAACAGGGTCCACGAACTTGATTTATCTGACTTGAACTTGATTTTAACATTGACTCTAGCTTGAACTCGTTCCTCTGATTGCACTGGCTGATCACAAGGATTGCCATGGAGACGGGAAGAGCTGTATTCGGTCACCAGGCTGACTACGAGCTGTGCATGTAAGTTAGGCATGTGATTTATATGTCCCTCTCTTCATGTGTCATTTCACAGGGTAAGAAGCGGAAGGACACGGTTTGCATTGTCCTCGCCGATGATACATGTGAAGAACCAAAGATTCGCATGAATAAGGTGGTTCGTACCAATCTCAGGGTGCGCCTGGGTGATGTGGTGTCAGTACATCAGTGTGCTGATGTTAAATATGGAAAACGTATTCACGTCCTCCCTTTGGATGATACCATAGAGGGCTTGTCTGGGAACCTTTTTGACACTTACTTGAAACGTAAGTGATCAATCCTGCCAACCCTTGTGTACAGTTGCATGTTGATAGATTTTTATTAAGGCAGGGCATGAGCGCGAAGTTGAGGCAACTTTGTCTGACCTGAAACTTATGGGTTTATCTGGTCTGGTGATTAGACGACTTCAGATATCACTTTTGTAGCCTTGTCACTGACTTCAGCTTCCGTTATCACCTGATGGCGGCAGTTATGTTCTTTATAATCTGCTTCCATAATGTGCCAATTTTACTCCCTCCATGTATATTGATTTGACCCTTCTGTTGGTGCAGCCTACTTTTTGGAGGCGTATCGGCCAGTTCGCAAAGGTGACTTATTTTTAGTTAGGGGAGGAATGAGGAGCGTGGAGTTTAAGGTCGTTGAGACTGACCCTGCTGAGTACTGCATAGTTGCCCCAGATACTGAGATTTTCTGTGAAGGAGAGCCTATAAGGCGCGAGGACGAGGAGAGGCTGGATGAGGTTGGGTATGATGATGTGGGAGGAGTGAGAAAGCAGATGGCCCAGATCAGGGAGCTGGTTGAGTTGCCTTTGCGACACCCCCAGCTTTTTAAGTCTATAGGAGTAAAGCCTCCTAAAGGTATTCTACTATATGGACCTCCGGGATCTGGAAAGACCCTCATTGCTAGAGCTGTAGCAAATGAGACTGGAGCCTTTTTCTTTCTCATTAACGGTCCCGAAATCATGTCAAAATTGGCTGGAGAGAGTGAGAGCAATCTAAGGAAAGCCTTTGAGGAGGCAGAGAAGAATGCTCCTTCAATAATTTTCATTGATGAGATTGACTCTATTGCCCCAAAGCGTGAGAAGACGCAGGGGGAAGTTGAGAGGCGTATTGTGTCACAGCTGCTAACTCTCATGGACGGGCTGAAGTCACGCTCACACGTCATCGTTATGGGAGCCACCAATAGGCCCAACAGTATCGATCCAGCTCTTAGGCGCTTTGGCCGCTTTGACCGAGAGATTGACATTGGTGTGCCTGATGAAGTTGGGCGATTGGAAGTGCTTCGCATCCACACCAAGAACATGAAGTTGGCAGAAGATGTAAGTGGTCGCGGTAATTAACGCGGTCAGTCTCTGGTCCATGTGGGATAATGTGTCAGAGGTGCCAGAAGTATGTATTGACATTTCTGCTTAGTTGCCTTGGGAGCGATGCTTTCTTTTCCGAAGATGCATCACAACTTCTGGTGTTTTCATGAGAACCTGGCAGGTGGATTTGGAAGATGCTTCTTGATTGTCAGTGTCTGTACGACTAATTTTTGCTGTTTTATGAGAACCTGGCAGGTGGATTTGGAGAAGATAGCAAAGGAGACCCATGGGTTTGTTGGAGCTGATTTGGCAGCCTTGTGTACAGAAGCTGCTCTGCAGTGCATTCGCGAGAAGATGGACGTCATTGACCTTGAAGACGAAACCATTGATGCCGAGGTTCTGGCCTCCATGGCTGTCACAAATGAGCACTTCACAACAGCATTGGGCATCAGCAACCCATCGGCGTTACGCGAGACTGTAAGTCTCGTATGTAAACTCTTTTAGTTTGCCTTACCTCTACTTAGTTGGTGGGCTAACAACTCATTAGAGATTTTTGGATTTGCTGCTGTTTGCACCTACTTACCACCAGAATTTCTCTGTGCGTGTTGGTTGCATGCAGGTGGTTGAGGTGCCAAATGTGACATGGGATGACATAGGAGGCTTGGAGAATGTGAAGCGCGAGTTGCAGGAGACGGTGCAGTACCCAGTGGAGCACCCTGAGAAGTTTGAGAAGTTTGGCATGTCACCGTCCAAGGGGGTCCTGTTTTACGGTCCGCCCGGTTGTGGCAAGACGCTGCTCGCCAAGGCCATTGCAAATGAATGCCAGGCTAATTTCATCAGTGTCAAGGGGCCTGAGCTGCTCACCATGTGGTTTGGCGAGTCCGAGGCCAACGTCAGGGAGATTTTCGATAAGGCTCGCGGTTCAGCGCCATGTGTCCTCTTTTTTGATGAGCTGGATTCCATAGCCACTCAGGTGCTGTGATGACATCACTTATGCTTGTTGTCTCTATTTCCAGCATTCACCTGTGGCGTACAAATTTGAAGGTGCTGAGTGCTGAGTGCTTTGTGCTTTCTGTGCACGCTTGCTTTTGTGGGATGTCTGCTGAGGGGTGCTGTTTTGTGTGTGTTCACAGAGGGGGAGCAGTGTCGGAGATGCAGGGGGTGCTGCCGACAGAGTGCTGAATCAGTTGCTTACAGAGATGGATGGCATGAACGCGAAGAAGACGGTGTTCATCATTGGAGCAACCAACAGGCCTGACATTATCGACCCTGCCCTGCTGCGCCCTGGGCGCCTGGACCAGCTCATTTACATTCCTCTGCCAGATGAACCTTCGAGACTGAGAATCTTCCAGGCCGTGCTGCGCAAGTCGCCCCTGGCCAAGGAAATTGACCTCAATGTGCTAGCTCAACACACTCAGGGCTTCAGTGGTGCTGACATCACAGAGATATGCCAGAGAACTTGCAAGTATGCTATCCGTGAGAACATTGAAAAGGTGGGTGTTTTCTCATGTTTGTCCAACTTTTATCCAACCCATTTCTTGCTGATAGCTGTTTGCTGTCCAGAATTTACTGATGACGCACTGTCAAACGCCTGAAAGGGGTTCTGGTTTGAGTCGTTTGAGCAGGACATAGAGCGGGAGAAGAGAAGGGCCGAGAATCCTGAGGCTATGGAGGAGGATGAGGTGGAGGAGATGGCCGAGATTCGTGCTTCGCATTTTGAGGAGGCCATGAAGTTTGCTCGCCGCTCTGTTAGCGATGCTGACATCCGAAAGTCAGTATTTTTGCTGCTTTTTCCACGCTCTTTGGACTGGCTTCATAGTTTGGGGGTTGGACTGGTCAGGATGTTGTACTTAAATATCATACTTCGTGCACTTGGAAATTTTCTTGCTGCAGGCTAGCTGTTCTGCTCTTGTGGAAGTTAATTGATGTGATATTTTTGCAGCATGAAAATATTTTTGCTGTTTTGACTGGGTGGGAACAGGTACCAGGCCTTTGCTCAGACACTGCAGCAATCACGTGGCTTTGGCTCAGAGTTCCGCTTCCCAGATGCTCCTGCGGGAACTGCAACAGGAGCTGCCCCTGCTGCAGATGCTGGCTTTGCTCCTGCAGCTGCAGATGATGATGACCTGTACAGTTAGATGTGTGCGTTGTGCATGCAAGGGATTGCTGAGGAGGAGATGAGGTTATTTCTGTAATAATATTTGTGTACAGTTTGCTAGTTACCCATCATTGGTGTCGAGACTCTCTTTGTTGTGAGTTTTGACATGCGTGTTGTTATCTCTCTCTCTCTTGCGGATATTTGGTACCTTTTTGCCTTGCATTTTATCGGGTGTGTGTTGTGCATCATCAAAAGTGGTTCAAGAAAAAAGGCGGTGGAAGTGTTTTTTTGCTGTATTTGAAATAGTTGTAGCTTTGCAAACGTTGGGTGTTGGCATTTGACGTGGCTATAAATAATGTGGGTTAACCAAACCTGTATTTTCTTAGATTATGCAGAAGTGTCATGGTCCATGGTAAACGTATGACTAGACAACTGATGTGCTTTCCATATAGGCGTTGTTGTTTTGAGGAAACCTGAAAATCTCCCACAACAAGCAAGGCTATTGGTGATTATTGTGGTGCAAAGAGGAATGGAAGTTTTAGGAAGCAGCAATTTGAAGTAACCTACAATATGCCCGAGGCATTATCGTGTATTGAAGTTTTCACACAAGCAATCAACAGCACCATAAATTAGCATGTGGTGAGAGGACGAGGCATTGCAGTCTTTACATGTACATGAAATTATGAAACATGCCCAGAATCCAACTTGTACACTAGTTCGATGAGTGAAAGTGGTTGTTTTTTTCTGAACATTGTGGCAATGGAAGGCAATATGATTGTGCATACTTCCACATGCTATACAGCAACCTGCTATAAATCATGTGCAACTATAAAATACACGAGATACTTCACTCGTGGAGTTGTAGTACCATAATTGATAGTACACAATTATCTTCTACTGCAACAAACACCTCAGAGTCTATGTTAACCTATATAAACTTGTGACAGTGACACGCAAAACACAGCTTCTTAATGGCGATTCTTCATTGTTTCTATACAATCAGGTTGCATTGACTTCTTTTGACAGGTCTTTGTATATATTTTGAATATATAACGCGTACAGGAAAGGCGTATATCTTAGAGCTTGTCTTATCACAAGCATGCCCATAAAATAGAAAAAGATGATGAGAAAGGCAGACAATGGAGACCATCTGGCAAATCCTGAATAGTGAAAGTATGCAATAATCAATGAAGGTGTGGCAAGTTTACAACAAAACATGCATGAGACCATTGTGGAGTTGATAGAATATGTCGTTCACTAGTCAGTACTTGCATGACCATCACTGTGAAAATCATGTAGTTCCACAATCTGTGCACCAACTTGCGCAGGGGGTGCAGCCACTCCTAAGCTTTCTCTAATGTCAGCAGAAGTTGGTAGTCTCAAACTTGTAATGCGTTTAAGGGTAGGCGTCTCATGCAAGGAGGGCCCATCTCGAGCAGCCGCAACAAGAGCATGTGGCGTAGCAATGAGGCCCTCAACTGTAGAAGAGGCGAGGTCGAACGTGCCTGCCATAGGCTGCATTCAAGCACAAGCTACACTTAACACAGGTGCAATACTTAGCATTCCAGCATTTAGACCAGACAAGCAGACAATGCTGCCCTCTTGCAACATACAAACGATGAAATGCTCTCCCTGGGCTGAAATATTTGTCTACGAAGAAGATGGGCAAAGTAGTCATACCTTACAAACAGCCCTGAAAATTGTACCCCAGCACCCCGCAGCGGCAAGCAGCAAAACAAACCACATGAGTACAGATACCTAAGACGGCAAGCAGGAAGAAAAAACTAAGTAAAGCGTGCTCTTGGTCCATGTGAAGGTATCGGTTGGGCAGCAGTACCTCAGTCCGGTGAAATAGCAACGGCATCGGTTACAGGCCTTTCTTCTGCCACAGACTTTCCGCATTTATCGACAGGGAACACAAACAAAAGCACCGGTACTCACCCTGCAAATCCTTTAGCCACTCCTTTAGCAATGGCCAAGGAGGCCAGAGAGGTAGGGCCATGTGATGATGCCACAGCTGCCTTCATCGGCTCCGTCTGCCACCCTCACCGCCCCCCTTCTTGTAAATCTATGTTGGCTGGCATCCAAAGGCAGCGCAGACAACACATGTCCAGCAACACATACCAAGAGGCCAGTGACACCATCGTAGAGGCCACTGCCGAGGTGCCTGAAGCCCATCACGAGTCCCTCTCCCACATGGCCGGGCCTGCTGCTGCTGGGGTGATGACTGCCGCCCTCAGTGTCACGCAAAAACTGCGGCTTGGCGCGCTCAATATGCCCAACTGTGCCACTAGCTTCTTGGGGCACCACATCATGACCAAATATGGCATCAGGCGTGTGGCGCAGGCCGTCACCGAGCTGGCGCGTAAACACACCCACTCCCTCCACCGGATATTTGATCGCTCTGTTGGCCCCAATTGCACCACCATCAGCAGCTGTCAGTGCAGGCAAGCGAGTATTATTGTCCTAGGAAAGGGTCTCAGAAAGAAAGGTGTGACTTACCCCGCGATGCCAGAGCCAAGGCCCTTGACCAGACCCGTGAGCCCCTCGCTGGAAGCTCCATCCAAAGGATCATTCTGCACTCAAGTATGCTACTTATTCAGGTCCCTCTCATGCTCATAATTCTACGTCATTGAAAGAGCGGGCAGTTACAAGCATGTGCCATGTGCCAGCATTTGAGTACACCCAACAGACCATGAGATGCGTGAGGCCGTGCATGAACTTGGCGGCGAAGCCATTGAGACCACCCACCACGCCCTCGCCCACATGGCGAGGAGATGCTGGACCTGCAGGAGGATGAGCACTCCACTTTAATCCTCCAAAACCAGAGGTCCTTTGTTGAGCCCCCAGGACCACAAAGCAGGAAGTCTTGCGCAGCTTCTTTAGCCATGTTCGGAGAGCAATTTGTGAATACGGCCGCGGTCGCTGAAAAACGTTTGAGGAATGACCCACCAGAACAGGAACTTAATTTTGCCGATGCAATTATCATGAGCACTTTCAATTTGCGGGGAAGGAGAAAAGACCTCGGAGTTGCTCAATGCTGTCAATCATAGAAAGTCGGTGCCCAAGACTGGGCACAAGCTCTGCAAGGCTATTGCGGTCCAGCTTCAAAAGAACTTGTCCCGTCACATGATTTGCCTCAAAGACGTGTCGATATTGTCCGTAATTATTCTCAATCAACCAGAGGCCAACCTCCTGTCACATAAAAGATGAGGAGCTTCTCATTCCCAGCAACATGTCATCTTATTCGTTACTGAATTCAACCCCTCTCCGACTCTTATCTTAGTACACACGAGAAGGGTCATAAATGCAAAAAGAAGCACAGAGAAAAACGGTCTCGGGTAAGTCAAGTGACTATGGACGACTGAGCCCTTTCCATGACATACCTCACTGGTCCAATTGACTGGTAAGGTTGACCCAACGGGTGTGCGTGAAGCAGCGTCCAAAGGATTTACTGTACTGATTAAAGCACCGTCCTTGCCGAATGCCATCACTCAGCAAGCTATCTTGGTATAGTCAACATGATGTTTCGTTTCGGGCACAAGCAATGCAAGGCACAAAATATTCGCGAACTAAGACTCAAGCGCATGTAAGTAAAAGTTTGTTAGCACTCTTTCCTGCTGTAGCAGAAATGGGAAGGTGACGCTTTGATGTCTTGACAGAAAAAGAAGAATGTGTCACGTCCACATCTGGGCACTTGACTTCGACGACACCGACCCCAAGTGACTCTGGATATGCATATGCTCGCTCTCGCATTTCAGGTCAGGTGGATAGTTAACGTGAAGAGTGTAAGCAGAATTTGAAGCGATGCCACCCCCCAAAAAGGGCACTTTTGTGTGCCTGCCTCTAGGCCACAGTCGGCCAGTGCCCAGACCCCAGCGACCAGTTTCTCACTGCAGCACACCACAGGACCGTACCTGATCGAATGTCACGGAAATTCACACAATATGCATGTACGAGAGCGCGACCCATTCACATGTTTGAGCCCAAATTGCCATAGGATCCATCGCCCACGTGTACGAAACGATCCAAAACAGGATCCAGGCTGATCCAGACCGATCCAGGCAGCCGGCAGGTTTCGGTCGCGCTGCGCCCGGACGGGGACTAACATTGTCAGAGGCAAACCGCTCCCAACATGACACGTGACAAGAAAATTCCAAAGAAGTAATTGTGACGCCGTTGACATGCGTTTGCATGCAAGCGTGTCAACTTGCTGGCACCGTCGCCGAGGTAACCCGCCAGCTCCCACGGGAGCGCTATATAAGTCGGTGCACCTGGTTGATTCGGCAAGCGTGCTGATAAGCGTGCGTGGACAATGGGCCCACACAAAATCTTTGACGTGCTCATGTGGGGGAGTGAAGATGTATTCCCATACATCTTATGTGCGTATGAAATGATGTTTATGCACACATAACAATGTGCATTCATGCATGCGTACTCTCTCGCATATTTGCATGCAAGCATGACGAGTTTGCATATGAGTGTACATATGTTGTGAAGCTCAGCCTACAGTTGAGCGACGTGTGCATGGTCATTTCGTTGCACATATGTGCATTTACGAGGAGCGTGTGAGAGTTTTTTTATGTGAGTGCATATGAGGGCGCTTAAATGCGTGTATATGTAAGGGAGCGGACAAAATGTACAAGATTCATTGAGCGGACACACAACCATCCCATGGAGGCCATTATGCATGTACAAACATGGCAATATGCTCCGCGTTGCAACGTTCACCGTTTCCTTTCGGTTACGTTCCTAGTCATTATTTTGAAAACTCCTTTCAATAAATTACATGTTTCTGTGAACATGCTTAGTAATTATATTGAGAAAATGCACAATCTACATTATGTCTTAGCTTGTAGAACATTACTTTTATAAGTAAACAGATACTCACGATTGATGTAACTCTAATTTTGAAATTTGCCCGTACAATATCTTTTAGCCGCACAGTACAAATTGTAATACGCCGTACAATCGTACGGCATAAATTGATTGCCCTACTCATACCCGGTTCATAAACAGTTTACATCATGTCGTGCCTAGCCGTATTAAGGTCAGGGCACGTGTAATGATTTTGCGGACGTGTGGTCGATATGTCGGTGGCTCTTCACGCGTGTATGCACTGCTTGGTCGACAGGTCGATGTATTCCTGCACGTGTGGGATCTACCTTGTCGTTCGACCTTCGCACGTGTGTCGGTGGCAGGTTGCCTGTGACTGACCAATTTTTTGTCATCCTGCACTGGCATCAGTCAGTGAGAGAGTTAGCACTTAGTTTTGAAGAAAATTGCCCACCAGAGTTTACGCTTAATTTTCATAGTCACAGACTCACAGCTTCCAAAAATCAAAAATTATAGCATGTATTCTGGGTTGACTTGAGTCTTCCCCTCAAAGTCGCACCTAATAATTCTTCACTGCTGGCTGAGCTCACTCAATTTTCCACTGAGAGCTCTAGTCTTGCTAACTCTGCTCTTGCTTCAATCAATACGACAATTGAGACTTCTGAGAACTTGGACACTAACACAGCACTCACCATTTCATGTGCTCTTCACACGCTTGTGGTGGTTGGTTCGACTGTGCCATGATTTCCTAGCACATCCTATTTGCAAGCTTTTTAAATCTTCTAAGCGAAAATCCATTTTTGGAAACTCATGAATCCTAGCTACAAAGCGTGAGACATAAGCAGGAATCTTCAACGTAGACGGAAGCTTGTCGTCTTGCCTTCTTAAGAGTTCCTTCTATTCTTCTTTGCGCCTTTTTTCTTCTTCTGTCTTCTCTCTCTCCTTCTTACCTTCGTCTTCTTGAACCTCGCAGAAAAATGTGAGTCAGAATGAGGGTAGAGTGTGCATGGTTGATGCCTATCACAAGCACCACGCAAGCTAGCCCCTTTCGGCATTGCCGTTGACTTCGTCATACTCGCATACATAAATGCTCTTCCTCATTGGTGCCACTGCATTCCTTAAATTATACTGCGTCACTTAGCCTACATGCAGGCTTCGTGACGGCCGCGCGTGCTCGCTAGGCCAGATGATGACTCTGCTAAACACAACTGGCTGAAGTCAACTTAGATCTGCTTGCTGACATATTCTTTGACACTCAACTGATCACCTCAACTTTCAAGCGATACTAGCAAACTGCCTAATGATGCATCTAAGTGTAATATGCTAGATGAATGGCCTAATGACGCCTTAGGCGGATGGCAATTTGGAATAATGGGAGATGGGTATGGATTTGGTTAGCCATGGTCCTGCCGACGTAGTTAACTCCCAGGTAGGCAGTGCCATCGCACTACCCGATGAACAGTAAAACTCTTTCGATGTACATATGCTAGGTAATAATACGGAATTTGGTATTCGAAAAGAAGGCCAACTCTTTGTACAGACTATTGAGACAACATTTGAATATAAGTCTGCAAGCCGTTGCACGAACAACTTACTAACCATGTTTATGTATGAGTTTATTGATTGTATGATTAATGCTCGTTGACTTGTGCGTATTGCTTACGTTAGTTGTGCCCTCGTTCGCTGATTAATAAATTGATCAGAAAACACCATAAAGATTACTTGATAATTTGAAGATCTTTTATTAATTGTTAAGTTGCTTATAAGTAAGTCGGGGGTCAACCACGTTGGTTGGACCTCGGCTAACCAGATCCATAGCCATCTCCCATCAACCCGAAGTATCATTTGCCTAAGGCGTTAATTGGCCTTTCATCTAAATTACACTTTGTAGTGATTTGAGTTATTATATATTAGTTTGCATATATTTTAATGTTTTCAAATATATTTGGAGTAGTAATGTGTGGAGTCAAGTGTGAATAGGTACTCTAGTAACTTGATTCATGTCCTTTGAACCTTCCAAGGCATTTTTGAAGTTAGAGGAAAGACCTAGAAGAACTCCATGTGGCAAAAGTCAAATGTGCCATTTTTAGGTCAAAAAAGTATAGGTCAAAAGTCCGTTTTCTGACAACTTTTTGGGGCATGAAAGTGCACGATGGCCCTTTTCCTTGCAATAAAAGCATAGTCCAGCCGTCATGAGAGCTTCTTTTTCAGCCGGGGAGAGTCTTGCTTTCACTCCTTGCTGGTTTCTTGCATCTTAAGTGTCATTGGAGGGTCTTCCACTCTTCCGGGCAGCCGCGGGGTCCCTTTTAATAACTCCGATTTCCATGGGTGTGGGTCCAGATTCGGATGTGGAAGGGGCTGCGTACACCCGCGTCGTCGGTACCCGTGAAGATGAAGGCACGGAGTGCTTGAAATCCAAGGTATCCACCTTTTGGGCCACTTCAATGATCTTTGAGAAGTCCGTCAAGTCGCGTAACTCCACTTCCTTTGCCACCTTGGGTTTGAGGCCAAAGATGTAACGGTCAATCTTCTCCTCGAGAGACATGTTGGGGATCTCAAGAGTGAGGGCGTGAAATCTGGATGTATACTCTTGAACGGACGTCGTTTGCTTGAGATGGTGGAGCTTTCCTCGGGAAATTCTCTCCGCATTGATGGGCATGAATTGCTTCTTGAGGGCCTCACGAAAATCCGCCGATCTTGCATATGATGGTGGGGGCTCTTGGCCGAGCATGGGGTGCGCCATAGCTTGATATATAGCCGCTTGAAAGTTACGCCACCATGATGTTGTTGCTCCTCTAAGTAAGGTAACGGCAAAGGGAACGTAGACCTCCTCCGGTACTTCAAGGAACGCGAGGTACGTCTCCACTTGGTAGAGCCATAAATTCAGGTTGGCACCTTTCCCGGGGTTGAAAGTGTCGGGTTTGCCGGGCTTGATGAGTTTCCTTGCTCTCGTTGGCTCTTGTGGAGGCGCTTGAGCCGGGGCTGGATTTTGAGCATTGCTCGCAATAGGGGCAACCATGGCAGCCATAGCTTCTCTTGACGCTTGCACGGTTGCTTCATAGGTGGCCAAGCCCACTTGGTTGTGGACGGTCATTAGGAAGGCTGCCCACTCATTTGCGGGAACTCCTTGTGGTGGGGTCAACTTTGCTATAGCGGCTGCCACGGGATTTGACGGTGCTCCTCCTTGTGGTGCTTCTTGTTGTTGCAGATTTCCTTGAGTAGGCTCTCCCATCGACGCTGGAGGAGGGTGTGCTCCTCCTTGTGGTGCTTCTTGTTGTTGCAGATTTTCTTGAGTGGGCTCTCCCATCGGCGCTGGAGGAGGGTGTCTTGGAGAGGAAGGGCTTCCTTCGACAGCTTGCTGTTGGTCTTGAGGATCGGCCATCTTCTTGTGCTACCAAAGTGCCTAGCTCCGATACCACTGTAGTGAAACAGATAGATAAAGTACTTAGTAAAACAGAATAGTTTATCTATTCAAGACAAGGACTTTTGAACTCAAGTGGTAGCTTCTTGAAAGAGAGATGGCTTCTTGAAAGTTAATATATTTCTGGATTTTGGCAAGTACAAGAGTGATTCT
>WELA01012428.1:42884-58504 GCA_009602735.1 Mesotaenium endlicherianum
CAATGGACGGACATCTCAATGGACCTTATCGTGGACCTGCCCGTGACCCCTCAAGGCCATAATGCAATATTCACGGTGGTGGACAGACTTACCAAGATGACTCATTTTATTCCCACGACGACTAAGGCTACAGCACCACAACTTGCAAGACTCATCTTTGACAACATCTTCCGACTCCATGGACTACCATCCAGAATTGTGTCAGATAGAGATCCAAGATTCACAAGCCATTTCTGGAAAAATCTCTTCAAGAACTTGGGTACATCGCTGGATATGTCTACTGCCTACCACCCACAATCAGATGGGCAAACCGAGCGTATGAATTGTACTCTAAAGACCTCTATAAAGGCCTACGTGTCTACCCTCGAGCAAGACTGGGACATGTGCTTGACCCCCTCTCGAGTTTGCCTACAACAACACTACGCAGGCCTCTACCCAAGAGTCCCCATTCTTCCTCAACTATGGCTTCCATCCGACCACGCCACTGAGCTTCACGGCTGGCCTTGATGAAGTACCTGCAGCCACCGATTTTATGGAGACATTAGAAGCAGCCCTTACAGCAGCGAAGAAAGCTCTACAACACGCGCAAGATGCTCAAGCAAGAGTGGCGAACAGATCCAGAAGAGAAATTACGTACAGAGTGGGTGACAACGTGTTACTATCATCCAAGAACATTTCCCTGAACAACAGGCCTGCCGGCAGCAAGTTCTCTCCCAAGTATTTGGGACCCTTCAAGATTATCCAGCAAGTCAACCCCGTTGCTTTCAAGCTAGAACTTCCCCAGACTATGCACATCGACCCCGTATTCCACGCTTCCCTCTTCAAGCCATATGTGCAACCCGACAACAAGTTCCCAGGACGTGTGACAACCCCACCAGCCCCAACAATAGTGGATGATCATTTGGAGTACGAAGTGGAAGACATAGTGGCTATGAGAAATTTCAGGAGACAGCAGCAATACTTGATCAAGTGGAAAGGATATCCAGATTCGGAGAATAGTTGGGTGGCGGCGCACTACCTTGACAAAGTTCAGAGAAAGTTGAAGCGCTTCCATGCCGCCAACCCCCATCTTGGACCAGCCCCAAGTCTCTCTACTAGAAGCCCGAAGACTTCAGGGAGGCAGCCTGCCACCATCAAGAAGCAGCAGAAGACCCCTTGGAGGCAGCCTGCAAGAACCACAAAGAGGAAAAAATGACATTAGACACTTTTCTCTTCTTGCAGTTTCTGGACAGAAAACTAAAACTGCTACTGGTAATAGGTCTCTGCATAATAAATTCTGAAATTTTACTTGGCTATAGTCCATGAGTAGCCGGTCATTTAGAGTCCAAGTTTGCTCAATTTGGAGCACTGGTGAGAGAGATATGATGCTCTAAGTAGAAGGGGGTCAGGCTGCTGGCATTGTTAGGGCAGAATATGCCTTCTGACATTGTGCCCTCCCCTGAACTTGGAATGCTCTGAAACTCAAGACTCTGGTAGAACATCTTACAGCGCCCATTTTGAAAAGTACTTTGCAGAATTTGGAGAAGTATACAAGGGCTTATGATTTTCAGAAGTTTCTGCACAGATTTGGAGGAGTGCCTACTCTCTCAACTCTCAACGACACTCTAGAAATTAGAATGCTCTCAAAATTGGTGACCCGGTAGAGTTCTCCGACGCAATTCGTCTGGCACTTGAATTTTCAGATTTGGAGCAGTTCTGTGGACGCTATAAAGTTTTGAATTTGTGGCAGATTCTGGGCCAACTTGTACAATTTTCTTTATCATTAAGGAGTAGGCTAGCCAATAAGGTCACACCACCTACGACCTTGCCTAGTCTACCTTACATGTGTAGCACCTGACTTGGCGCCTTTGACTAGTCCTCTTCACATGTGTGGCATCTGACTTGAAACTGTTGACTAGTTTGCTCCACATGTGTAAGACCTGACTTGACGCGCCGAGACGGCGCTTTTTCTATCGGGGGGGTGATGTAGTGATTTGAGTTATTATATATTAGTTTGCATATATTTTAATGTTTTCAAATATATTTGGAGTAGTAATGTGTGGAGTCAAGTGCGAATAGATACTCTAGTAACTTGGTTCATGTCCTTTGAACCTTCCAAGGCATTTTCGAAGTTAGAGGAAAGACCTAGAAGAACTCCATGTGGCAAAAGTCAAATGTGCCATTTTGTAGGTCAAAAGGACATGTGTACATTATTCTAGAAAGAGGTGGCAAGTTTTGGGATGTGTTGGGTGCCAACACATCAACATACACTTTCCTAGAAATTACTTATGTAGCAAGTATATAAACAAGAGCTAGAACATAGAAAGACATTGGAGAATCACTCTTGTACTTGCCAAAATCCAGAAATATATTAACTTTCAAGAAGCCATCTCTCTTTCAAGAAGCTACCACTTGTGTTCAAAGATCCTTGTCTTGAATAGATAAACTATTCTGTTTTACTAAGTACTTTATCTATCTGTTTCACTACACACTTAAATGCATTGCTTGGCATTTCGCTAGTACCACTTAAGGTGGTCAGCTGGCTGTCAAAGATTGTGTCAGCAAGCTGACTTGAGTTGACTTTGGCCTGCTGCTATCGACCGAGTCATTATATTAAGATATGTTGATTCATTTCAGTGTAATATTTGATTAGCTTTAGTCTGCTATAATAATTTACAATAATTCAATATATTGAGGCAACAGCGAGGATTTGGTTTGAGCCATCGATTGACAAAGAAAGAGTTTTATCTCGTAGTTTCTCGATGCTCATTGTTACATAGGGCGTAAGTGGGGCCATCTTCACCCAATCTATATCCCTTTTGTGCGCCTTCGTATCACCCTTGACCAATTTATGTGTGATGCTGAAGTCTATTTAAGTCAATTTGCTCAGAAATTTTTTGACAGCCAGCTGACGACCTTAAATCAAAGTAGCAACTTACCCCTAGTTTATAAATTTGGTTTCCCCGCATACGTATTTACGTATTCGTCGTACGTACGATACGTGAGAGTCAAAATTGTACGTCAGAATACGCCGGAATACGTGAGTGTCGGTGATATAAACCGACTATAAATGGACAATAAATCGGAAAATCAATCCGTACGAGTATTTCGGAATACGACGATACGGAGTATTACAATACGTACGGTACGGCCAAAAGAGACAACACGGGAGTATTTTTAAACTAGGAACTTACCTAATAACATCATGTATTGTGATATGCTTAATGAATGACCAAATGACGCCTTAGACGGATGGTGATTTGGAACGTTAGGAGATGGGTGTGAATTCGGTCACTCAAGGTTACCGTCATAGTTTAATCCTGTTTAGGCGATGCTATCGCGTTGCCATTGAACATTGAAATGCATTCCATGAATGTTTGCTAGGATTGCTATTGATTTTGGCATTCGTGACAAGAACAATTTTTTGTGAAGACCACGGAGGGAACATTAGAGTCTGAGGATGACAACGTAACACAAACTTATGTTTCCTTATAAATTTACTGATTGCATGATTGATGCTCTGTTAGACTATTACCAACGTATGACCATTGAGTTGACTTGAAATTGTTTGTGTTGATAAGCTTTGTACTTTTTTGAATGGTCAAGAAAATACCATTTGTGAAACACTATCTATTTAGGTGGCAATTGAGTGTTCACCGTTGTAGTGATTTGAGTTATTATATATTTCACTACAACCGAAGATGCATCGCTAGGCGATTTGCTACTTTGTTTTAAGGCGATCAGCTGCCTGTCAAAGAATTTATCGACAAGATGACTTAGATAGACTTTAGCTTGTTACACTTGGCTAGGTTAGTAAACTAAATTGAAAATAATTATGATAGTGTAAGTCTAATTAAGTACTATGATTGGTTGAATCTTCAATCAACAAGCTGTAACCTCCACCCTCAGCCCACTCACTTTGTGAAATGCAAACAAAGAACATCCCTCCCTACACCGACTTCTAATGTCTAGCATAATCTCCGCTCCAATCAACCAGCCTTCCCATTGACCAAATGACACATACCCGTCCTCAATGTTGCTAAGTTTGGCAATCGCTCCAAGTAAGCTCTATTACTCAATAACCCCTTCTCACTTCCTAGTCTCTGCGCAGCTTGGCATACCTTCTAACCTCATTAGTCCTAAGCTTTCCAAAAAAAAAAAAATTACGTCTTCCATAGACTCCAAGCTATGATACATAGTATTACTTCGTTTGTGCATTACCAGCGCTCAATTCACTGAATTAAGCAAACAATTTCTCTGTTCGACTCCAAGTAATATGAACTTGCACGTCAAAAGACTACAAACTCGCACGCTTTTGTATATTTTAGAATACCATTGACAATTTGGTGTAATGCCGAGGCAAATCAACGTTAACATTTTCAATTAACGATTTTGCGTGTTAGAAATCTATACGAACAAATCCTAACCCTGGAGACACACAATTGCGTTATAGCAAACTACATCTAAGCGTACATGCCAACGGCGGAACCTTCACTGTATATACTATTCTATCAATTGTATAGGTCTTTCTACCATGCAATTTACCCAACTTTGACTATGGCTCATGCCCTTCGACTGATAAGGGTAACTCTTCCTGCCAGTTACAACTTTCCAGACTCCAAGCTAGAGTACTACTCTATAGATCACATAGGTCCTTCTCTCAGACATGTACCTAATTCTGAATACGACCCACGCTCTTTTATCAGGGTGGTCAGCTGACTGTAAAAGAATGTGTCAGCAAGCTAACCTAAGTTGACTATAGTCTGCTGTCCTCGACAAAGTCATGACACAAAAATACTACTAAAATTTAGCAAATTACTCCACTATTGCATTAACCAAATTGATATATCTAACAATACACTGATTCATGACACTAGTGAAACGAATCGCCTTACCAAATAGGCGATTAACAATTAATAAAGATCTTTATATCAGCAAGTAATCTTTATGGTACTTTCCGTTAACTGTGTAAACGGCAAAAGGACAACGCACTAGCAGTGAATAATACTCGTCAGTCAAATGAGAGTAAACTAGCATCAATAATGCAAATTAGTTGACTCATACATAAGCAAGGTTAGAAGACAGTGCGTATCAATGGCTTCTCGCCTTGGATTCAGATCTCTTTCAGTAAGCTGTACAAGAGAGTTGGCCTCGTTTCCGAATGCCGAACTCGAGGGCAATGCCTAGCATATGTACATGGAATGAGTTTACTGTTCAACGGTCAGTGCGATGGCACCGCCTACCCGGGAGTTAACCACGTTGGTAGGACCTCGGTTAACCAAATCCACCGCCATCTCCCATCATCCCGAATAGCCATCCATCATAGGGATGTCATCTGGCCATTCATCTAGCATATCACACTTAGATGCATATCGAGGCAGTTCGCTGCTACCGAGTACGGAAGTCAGCTGGCTGTCAAAGAATGTGTCAGCAAGCTGACTTAAGTTGACTTCAGCCTGCTGCTTTTGGCCGAGTCATTAAACTGATAATTATGTAAAGTCCAGCAGACTGATTATTAACTAAAGTTCAGCAGGCTGAACTTAATTAACTATTATATTTAAATGAATATTATAACCACTAATATACTGATTCATTACAATCCCTCCAACTTAACTTGTTGTCGCCTCGACAACATTAAACTGCAAAAGCTTTAAATAAAGAAACTGACCCTGACCAGCCTCCCTTACTGACTGCCTCTTCAATCTGTCACCTTAAGGGGTGGTTCCTGGGGCTTCAGGATCAGGAGACGGAAGTCTGGACCTAGATCTGGACAGCCCTCTAGGTCTGTCAGTTGGCCTTCTAAAGAACCCTGTTTTCTCTAAAGTTGGACCTCGAGGAGAACGGAGGAAGGTGGCCTACTCTTCAACCACTTGGGTGTTGATTCCCACATAGACAGGCATTCCAGTAGGATGCTGAAATACATTGGCTAGAGGTACATGCCCCTGAGCGGAGGGGGAGGCTGGCATACCTCTGGCCCACCCGCGTGTCCCTCTTCTGGCACCCCTGTCCTCTGGGGAGTTCTGTCTGTGTCTGCTGCCCAGTACCGTCAGATCAGCTTCTTCCCCTGCTTGGGCAGGTGGGCTGGGGGAGCGAGCGCGGGGTCCAGTTGTCGCCATAACGGGGATCACATTCCACACACCTGATCGTGGTTCTTTACGAAGTGCCACTGCCTGTCCCTGGGTATCCTGAGTACCTGCTGCTGATGCTTCTCCTCTGCCTTGTTCTTCTTCCTCATCCTCCTCATCCTCCTCCTCGGAGAGAGTAGGGGTCTCGTCCACTAAGTCGTCCTGCTCCCTAGTAGACATGGAGTAGTCTACCGACCTCCCTTTCTTAGGGCGCGCTGGAGGTTGCTTGGCCTTCAGCCTACTGATATCTATCCGGCCTGCATTCTTTGCCCATTTGACAAAGGCATGCTTTCCCTTAGAGAAGTAGTCTCTTCCCCTCCTCCTATGTTCCTTGGTCTCTGCATTCATATTGCTCAGGCATCCATTCAGCCTGGGGTCCCAAGGGGCAATGTGAGGTGGTAGGATGAGATAGCCGTCTAGGCCATAGTGGAAGTCATCCGGTTGGGCTCGGTCACACTCCTGCTTCTTATTTGTGACGGTCATCCACCTCCAGTCTGTTGGCTGCTGGTAGTACTGGGGTCCGTGCTCAGCCTTCCTCAGTTTACACGGGAACCAGTGGGGAGAGAACATCTGCTGTCCTGCTTCCCTGGCCAAGTACTCCCAGCTCCTTCTCTCAACTTCATTGTAAGCTGGCAGGAGTGTGAGGTAGAATACCGTATCCTTAAAGCTATCGGGCCGCATGCTCACCATCCGGATGAGTCTCTGATCTCCCACTATTCCCGGTATGGGGACCGGCTTGTCCTCTGAATCATCTGCGAGATACCGGGCCTGCTCTGCTGTATAGCCCACCATCTTAGCATAATCTTCGTAAAGGACCACGCCGGTGTGTGTCTCGATGTACCTGTCCAGTGCTGTAGCTCCTTCCTTCTGTAGCAGTGTTGTCTGTTCCAGCCTGTTGATCTCCTGGGCTGCCAGCAATGCTTCCTTCAGGTTATCGAAGTTTTGGCCACCCACCACAGTATACCTGTAAGTGGCCAAGCTCTTCTGTCTGTCCGCTTCAATCTTTTTTCTTTTCTCCTCTTCTGCCGCTGCCGCTTCTTCTTGCTGTTTCTTCTGTCTCTCCTCCTCAGCCTTCCTGAGGTTTTCCGCTTCCTGATCCTTCTTCCTCTGTGCCTCTTCTGCCGCCTCTTGTTGTTTGCGGACCCTTTCTTGTTCTCTCCTGGTGAGGGACGTCGCCGCCAGCTCCTTCTGGTATTGCTCCATTGTCCTCCTGGCTTCTTCTGCCTTGCGCTTTCTGTCCTCCTTTTGTGTGGTGGGCGCCATCCTGCACATGTAACCAGGGCACAAGTTAGTAGGATATGGACCTTTGTCATAGGGATTGCAGGAAGTATGTTAGTATTTAGTATAGTGGCTTCGCTGCTGTTTACCTTACAGGATGATTGCTAAAAGTTGACGTAGTTGCGATGCGCTACACATAAACGTATGAGTGTGTTTTTATCGCTCTCGCTCACTAACTGTCATATATTTTCCCCTCCAACTTAAATGGAGACAGGACCGCCTGTCACCTTCCCGTGTCAACTGAAATGACAGTTATGGAGGGACTCCAGCGGCCCGAAGGTGGAACCGTGTCAACGCCCCTTTGGCATTGGTCAAGTGGTCCTTAAACTCCCAAGTGTCCCCAGAGGCATCGTAACCCTTCCATCGAATGAGGTATTTCATGACATATTTAGACGATCGACGGACCGAGCGAGCGTCTAAAATCTCATCGACCTCATATTCCTCAGGGTCGCCGTCCCGGACAGCGGGGACCGGTCCCGGTTGGACAGGGAACCGACCTGTGAACAGTGTATCACCTTTGATGTACGGTTCCAGGAAGGAGACATTAAAGACCGGGTGCCCCTTGTATTCAGCTGACATGTTCAGTTTGTAAGCATTCTGACCGACACGACGGACCACCGAATATGGACCGACCCAGACAGGGCCAAGCTTTTTCTTGACCACACCAGGGAGGTACAGGTGCTGAGAATGCAGTTTGACTAAATCCCCCTTGGAAAATGTCAGTTCCCGACGGTGTTGATTAGCGTATTTTTGTTGGTTTTCTTGGGCCGTGTGCAAGTTTCGTTGGACTTCTGACAGGGTGTCAGCAAACTCCTGAGTTAACTGGAGGGAGACCGGGTTGTCAATCCCTTCAGGGTGAGTTAAAGATTCCCCTAGCACATCTAGAGGAGACTTAGGGACTCTACCCAGGCTGAGTTCAAAAGGAGTTTTGCCCGTTGACGCGTGCACCGCACTGTTGACCGCAAACTGAATTTGAGGCAACAGGTCATCCCAATTATCTTGTTTTTGGTTAATATATGCTCTCAGCACCTCCTGCAGAACTCGGTTAGTTCTTTCAGTCTGCCCATCAGTCTGAGGGTGGTTTGCTGTGCTGAGCAGCTGTTTGACTCCCATTAACCCCATTAAAGCTCTCCAGAACTTAGAGGTGAATTTTGAGTCTCTGTCTGAGATGATATTAGAAGGGAGCCCATGTTGGCATACTACATGGTTGTAAAACTGTCTCGCTGTTTCGAGTGCAGTCACTTTGACAGTTGTGGGGATAAAAATGACCATTTTTGTCAGTTTATCCACGACTACCAGTATTGAATCATGCCCGTTGGCAGTTCTTGGTAGTGAGACCACCCAGTCCATGGATATAGTTTCCCAGCGTCGAGCTGGGATGGGTAGCGGTTGCAAGAGACCTCCGAATGGTGTGTGCCGAGACTTATTTCTCTGACACTGGTCACAGGACTTGACATGTTTCAAGACCTCCCGGGGTAACCCCTCCCAATGATAATGTTTTGCCAGTTTGCCAACAGTTTTGGCCTGCCCCAAATGTCCACCCAGGAGACTGTCATGAGCTTGACTCAGTAAGAGAGACCTTATCTCCAAATTATTGGGAATGACCAGCTTCAGCCTCCCTGAAGTGGTTTCCGTCACCCAGACCCCTCCCTTGAGCTTATACCCGAGTGCGATAGCACGACACATACTAGTAGTGGGGCTGGGCTCAAATGTTGGGTCAGAAAGGTAGGCTTTCCTAAGTTGTTCAAGGAAGGACTTTTTCACCTTTAGTGAAGTGAGTGCACACAGGACTTTATCTACAGCATGCTGACTAAAGTTCCTTTCTTGCAATTCAGGTCTTCTCGAGAGTGCATCAGCAGGATTCAACTTCCCTGGTTTGTAGTCGATTTGAACTTGGAACTGGTCCAGCATCTGGCTCCAGCGGTTCTCCCTCCTCGACAGCTTGGACTTCTTCTGAAAGTGGGTCAGAGCTAGATGATCTGTAATCACCTTAAAAGCTTTACCATGTAAGTATGCTCTCCACTGTTTGAGTACATGAATGATAGCTAGCAACTCTTTATCATGCACTGAGTAATTAATCTCCGCTGGATTAAATTTCATAGACTCATAAAAAACAGGATGCCACTCCTACCGTACCTTACCATCCTTTGTGGTTTTGTCAGCAGGCTGCAAGAAAATAGCACCCATGGCAAAGTCTGAGGCATCAGTGACCACCTTCACCGGTTTGCTGGGGTCATACACGGCTAGCACTGGGGCAGAACAAAGGGCATCCTT
This sequence comes from Mesotaenium endlicherianum, assembly GCA_009602735.1. Taxonomy (NCBI): domain Eukaryota; kingdom Viridiplantae; phylum Streptophyta; class Zygnematophyceae; order Zygnematales; family Mesotaeniaceae; genus Mesotaenium; species Mesotaenium endlicherianum. Next base: position 52,541 of record WELA01012428.1, read on the forward strand.
AAGGGTCTGGAAGGCAGCCTGCTGCTCTTCCCCCCACACATACCCGATGTCTTTCTTAGTAAGGTCAGTCAGTTTACTGGCCTTTGTGGAATAATTCTCAATAAATCTCCTATAGTAGTTAGCCAACCCGAGGAAGGATCTAACTTCAGAGACAGACTGTGGTACTGGCCAGTCCCTTATGGTCTGGACTTTCTTAGGATCCACACTGATGCCCTCTTTACTGACAACGTGGCCTAAGAATTCAATACTTTCCTTAAAGAAATCACACTTGCTCATTTTAGCATACAAGTGATTTTTCCGCAGAGTGTCCAGCACTTTCTTTAAGTGTTCAGTGTGCTGAGCTTCATCTTTAGAGAAAATTAAAATATCATCCAGGAAAACTTGCACAAACTTATCCAAATAAGGTCTGAAAATGTCATTCATAGCACCCATAAAGGTAGCAGGAGCATTAGTCAGTCCAAATGGCATCACGTTGAACTCATAGTGTCCATAACGTGTGCGGAAAGCAGTCTTGTGTTCATCCCCCTCAGCAATTCTGATTTGATGATAACCACTCTTGAGATCTATCTTACTGAACACCTTAGCGCCAGACAGGGTATCAAGCAAGTCCTCGATTCTGGGTAAAGCATACTTGTTCTTTACTGTAATTCTGTTCAGGGCTCTGTAATCCACACACATCCGCATACTGCCATCCTTTTTCTTAACAAATAGGATAGGTGCGCCGTACGGTGATTTACTGGGAGAAATGTAACCATTTTCCTCCAGCTCTGCAATCTGTGTTTTCAACTCCTCACTCTCCAAATAAGACAAGCCATACGTGCGTTGCCAGGGTGGCTGGCTACCAGGTAATAAATCAATCCTATGATCTACTTCCCGCTTAGGGGGTAGTCCTGGAGGCATATTAAACACATCCGTGTACTGAGCAACAATGTTTGCAGCAGTAGGGTGTTCCGGAGGGTGTACCTTTTTCTCAACCACTTCTTCAGGTTGAGGAGGTACCTCTCTTAGCAGCAGACAGAACATTCTGTCTTCCTTCTGGTTCCAGCTTTTGACGAACTCCATTGCATTCAGCAACTTGCATCCTTCTGGAAGCCTCTTCTTTTCCTTCATTTGCCATCCACACAGGACAAGAGGAAGAGCACTGGTCGGTGCCAAGCGAGTCTGCCCATCACTGGCTCCTCTCACTTCAACTGTACCTCTGCTCCAACACACTTCAGCTTGATGTCTCTTATGCCAGCACCTGCCTAACACGAGATCATAAAAGCCAGTGTTGAGTACCTCAAATGTAAGCGTTTCAGTTAGAATTGCAATGCCAGAACCTAACTGGACCTCAATAGGCTTGGTTATAACTCCTCCCGGGATACTTGAGGCATCTCCAAGGAATATTTTTCTATTCACTTGGGTGACAGTAGGCAGCCTTAGCCGCTTAACTAAGTCCTTGTGAATAAAAGTATGTGACGCCCCTCCGTCAACAAATGCCCTCACCTTCCTACCTGCAATCATGCAATGCAGTAGGATAGGGGGGACTGTCTTTTCCTGACTTTCGCATTGTTCTCCTGACGTAGCAAAGAAATGTTGGACATCAGGTGGAACAAGAGCATCCAGAGTGTGCACTCTCTGGACGTCTATATTACTGATGGTCTCCTTTATCTGTTTGTCAGGCATGCATAGTGAATCCAGTTCAGCAGGACCCATAATACCTGCTACGAGGGCAGCTAGTGACGACTCACTATCTCTAGCATCCTCACAGTCAGTAGACTGGATTACTGACTGTTGCTGTCTTTTAAAGGCTGGTCTTTTCTCTCGACCTTAGGCAGGTGCTTGACCGGACACTGTTCTCTGTAGTGGCCTTTCTGCTGACAATGGTAGCAAGTAGATTTTGCTGAGGCTGGTCTCGGCTTAGTCCTACCACCACCCCTTCCATAGCCACCTCGAGAGGGACCACCTCTACCTCTAGACTCAATAGCATTGTATTCATACTCATATTCATTACCCTGATTATCCTCAGCCTGGTCTCCTTCAACTGCATTATAGGAACCGTGGGGCTTTTTGACAATCTTAGACACCAAAGCGTTACTTTGGCGCTTGTGATTGAACTGCTGCTGATCCCAGGCGTCAGCATCCTGGATCAAGTCAGCCAGTTTCTCATACTTTTTCTCAGCAAAATGACCAGAGACCTCGGATTTCAAGCCATACCTGAAGTATGCTATCCTATACCGTTCTGGCAAATCTGGCTGCTTCATCATGTTCTCTTGGAACTTTTGAGCAAACTCAGCAACTGAAGTGGTCTGCTTCAGTGTCAGGGAGATCATCGCATAGATAGCTTTCTCCTGCTGGTTGATGACATCAAACTTCTCATGCAACTTCTCGACAAACTCTACCCACGTAGGGTCACCGAGTTGCCGAGCCTTACGCTCTTCCTTCCAGTAAAGCCACCAGTCTGCGGCACTGCCTTTCAGTAGCGCACCGGTGTGCCTGACCTTCTCGTAATCTTGCAGTTCTGGGTAGTTCTCCAGCCACTGCTCAACATCCGCGAGAAACTTGATCAGGTAATATTTTCTGTTTCCCTCAGGATCATAGTCCTGGGGAGGTTTCGGCTTGGGCTTACTAGGCCCTCGGCCACCACCACTAGTGGTGTGAGACCCCAGTTGGTCTCTGTCCCGGAGTAGGGACATTATGATTCATTTGTCCTCCTGCTGGGACTGATACAAGGTCGCCATTTGCGACTGCATCTGAACGAACAATGCTCCCAAGTCTACACTCTGGGGTGGTAGATTAGCAAATGCAGCAGCAGCATTGGCATCTACTCGCTGAGTAGTGTCCTCAACAATCCCTCTCGCTCCTGCAGCAGCAATTCCTGCCGCATTCAGCCGGTCACGTATTTGACCTAGGGGTACATTGAGTTGTACAGTAGGAGGTGGGTTCAGAACATTGGCCCTTGATGCCATAAGTTCTTCAACAGTGCGCTCGTCAGCTGGCTGTCCTTCCCTCCTTTGTATATCTTCAGCGGCCTTTGCTACTTGTTGAGCTTCTAGTCTGGCTATCTCCTATTCAGCTTGCTGAGCTGCGACTGAGGCAATAGCAGCTGCCTCATCTGCAGCCTCCCTAGCTGCAGTATCCGCTACTGCTTCCGAATAGGTACGGTTTCCCGCTACATGGCTTTCCGCCTGGTTTTCGACATTCTCGTTATCCTGGTTCTCCATGTCTCGGGAGTTGCTAGTTTGAGACCTTGTCCTTACCATACAAAGAAGACTGTGATAACTGCTCCGATACCACTGAAATGAATCGACTTACCAAATAGGCGATTAACAATTAATAAAGATCTTTATATCAGCAAGTAATCTTTATGGTATTTCCGTTAACTAGTTAAACGGCAAAGGACAATACACTAGCAGGGAATAATACTCGTAAGTCAAATGCGAGTAAACTAGCATCAATAATGCAAATCAGTAAACTCATACATAAGCAAGGTTAGAAGACAGTGCGTATCAATGGCTTCTCGCCTTGGATTCAGATCTCTCTCAGTAAGCTGTACAAGAGAGTTGGCCTCGTTTCCGAATGCCGAACTCGAGAGCAATGCCTAGCATATGTACATGGAATGAGTTTACTGTTCAACGGTCAGTGCGATGGCACCGCCTACCCGGGAGTTAACCACGTTGGTAGGACCTCGGTTAACCAAATCCACCGCCATCTCCCATCATCCCGAATAGCCATCCATCATAGGGATGTCATCTGGCTATTCATCTAGCATATCGCACTTAGATGCATGTCAAGGCAGTTCGCTGCTACCGAGTACGGAAGTCAGCTTGCTGTCAAAGAATGTGTCAGCAAGCTGACTTATATGGACTTTCAGCCTGCTGCTTTTTACTGAGTCATTAAACTGATAATTATGTAAAGTCCAGGAGACTGACTACTAACTAAAGTTCAGCAGGCTGAACTTGATTAACTATTATATTTAAATGAATATTATAACCACTAATATACTGATTCATTACAACTAGCTATGTTGTTCTTTTGATGTATACTGAATTAACCAGAAAACACTATAAAGATTACTTGCAAATGTAAGAATCTTTTATTCATTAATAATTTGTTAAGTCAAATTATCTCAATGACCAAACGCAATTCAGACAAACAAAAGATGCAATTTTGAATTGAAACCTTAATTGTATCCCTTTTTTTGTATGCGTAACACATGAAGACGCAATGACTCGCGCCAAAAGGTCATGAGTTCCAAGCTCCTTGCATTGTTTCCTTCTCTTTGCTCCCTATCGCTGCCACTGACCTACTAATAACATGAAATTATCGTTTCTTTCTAAGCAAGCTCATGAGAGAGAGTGTAATGAATCAGTATATAAGTAGATATAATATTCATTTACATATAATAGTTATTTAGGTTCAGCCTAATGAACTTTAGTTGATAATCAGTCTGCTGGACTTTATATTTATAATCAGTTTAATGACTCAGCCGGAAGCAACAGGCTGAAGTCCACTTAAGTTAGCTTGTTGACACATTCTTTGACAGCCAGCGGACTTCCGTACTCGGTAGCAGCGAATTGCCTTGATATGCATCTAAGTGTGATATGCTAGATGAATGGCCAGATGACATCCCTATGATGGATGGCTATTCGGGATGAGGGGAGATGGCGGTGGATTTGGTTAACCGAGGTCCTACCAACGTGGTTAACTCTCGGGTAGGCGGTGCCATCGCACTGGCCGTTGAACAGTAAACTCATTTCATGTACATATACTAGGCATTGCTCTCGAGTTCGGCATTTGAAAACGAGGCCAACTCTCTGGTAGAGCTTACTGAGAGAAACCGGAATCCAAGGCAGGAAGCCGTTGACACGCACTGTCTTCCAACCTTGCTTATGTATGAGTTTACTGATTACATCATTGATGCTAGTTTACTCGCATTTGACTTACGAGTATTATTCACTGCTAGTGTGTTGTCCTTTGCTGTTAAATCAATTAACGAAAAAGACCATATATATCACTTGCTGACATAAAGATATTTATTAATTGATTATCGCCTATTTGGTAAGATAATTCATTTCAGTGGTATCGGTGCTGTTATCACAGTCTTCTTTGTATGGTAAGGACAAGGTCTCAAACTAGCAACTCCCGAGACATGGAGAACCAGGATAACGAGAATGTCGAAAACCAGGCGGAAGCCATGTAGCGGGAACCCGTACCTATTTTGAAGCAGTGGCATATACTGCAGCTAGAGAGGCTGCAGATGAGGCAGCTGCTATTGCCGCAGTCGCAGCACAGCAAGCTGAGGAGGAGAGAGCCAGATTAGAAGCTGAACAATAAGCAAAAGCTGCTGAAGATACAGAAAGGAGGGAAGGACAGCACGCTAACGAGCGCACCGTTGAAGAACTTATGGCATCCAGGGCCAATGTTCTGAACCCACCTCCTGCTGTACAACTCAATGTATCCCTAGGTCAAATACGTGACCGGCTGAATGCGGCAGAAATTGCTGCTGCAGGAGCGAGAGGGACTGTTGAGGACACTACTCAGCGAGTAGATGCCAATGCTACCGCTGCATTTGCTAGCCTACCACCCAAGAGTGTAGACTTGGGACTATTGTTCGTTCAAATGCAGTGGCAAATGGCGACCATGTATCAGTCCCAACAGGAGGACAAAAGAATCATAATGTCTCTACTGCGGGACAGAGACCAACTGGGGTCTCAAACCACTGGTGGTGGTGGCAGAGGGCCTAGTAAGCCCAAGCCGAAACCTCCCCAGGACTATGATCCTGAGGGAAACGGAAAATATTACCTGATCAAGTTTCTCGCGGATGTTGAGCAGTGGCTGGAGAACTATCGCCTATTTGGTAAGATAATTCATTTCAGTGGTATCGGTGCTGTTATCACAGTCTTCTTTGTATGGTAAGGACAAGGTCTCAAACTAGCAACTCCCGAGACATGGAGAACCAGGATAACGAGAATGTCGAAAACC
>WELA01012428.1:58738-117279 GCA_009602735.1 Mesotaenium endlicherianum
AAAGGAGGGAAGGACAGCCAGCTGACGAGCGCACTGTTGAAGAACTTATGGCATCAAGGGCCAATGTTCAAAACCCACCTCCTGCTGTACAACTCAATGTACCTCTAGGTTAAATACGTGACCGGCTGAATGCGGCAGGAATTGCTGCTGCAGGAGCAAGAGGGATTGTTGAGGACACTACTCAGCGAGTAGATGCCAATGCTGCTGCTGCATTTGCTAAGCTACCACCCCAAAATGTAGACTTGGGAGCATTGTTCGTTCAGATGCAGTCGCAAATGGCGACCATGTATCAGTCCCAACAGGAGGACAAAAGAATCATAATGTCTCTACTGCGGGACAGAGACCAACTGGGGTCTCAAACCACTGGTGGTGGTGGCAGAGGGCCTAGTAAGCCCAAGCCGAAACCTCCCCAGGACTATGATCCTGAGGGAAACGGAAAATATTACCTGATCAAGTTTCTCGCGGATGTTGAGCAGTGGCTGGAGAACTACCTAGAACTGCAAGATTACGAGAAGGTCAGGCACACCGGTGCGCTACTAAAAGGCAGTGCCGCAGACTGGTGGCTATACTGGAAAGGAAAGCGTAAGGCTCAGCAACTCGGGGACCCTACGTCGGTAGAGTTTGTCAAGAAGTTGCATGAGAAGTTTGATGTCATTAACCAGCAGGAGAAAGCTATCTATGCGATGATCTCCCTGACACTGAAGCAGACCACTTCAATTGCTGAGTTTGCTCAAAAGTTCCAGGAGAACATGATGAAGCAGCCAGACTTGCCAGAACGGTATAGGATAGCATACTTCAGGTTTGGCTTGAAATCCGAAATCTCTGGTCATTTCGCTGAGAAGAAGTATGAGAAACTGGCTGACTTGATCCAGGATGCTGATGCCTGGGATCAGCAGCAAGCGCCAGAGTAATGCTTTGGTGTCTAAGCTTGTCAAAAAGCCCCACGGTTCCTACAACGCAATTGAAGGAGACCAGGCTGAGGATGATCAGGATGATGAATATGATTATGAGTATAATGCTATACAGTCCAGAGGTAGAGGTGGTTTCTCTCGAGGCGGCTATGGAAGAGGTGGTGGTAGGACTAAGCCGGGACCAGCCTCATCAAAATCCATTTGCTACCATTGCCAGCAGTTGGGCCACTACAGAGAACAGTGTCCAGTCAAGCACCTTCCGAAAGTCGGGAGAAAAGACCAGCCTTTAAAAGACAGCAACAGTCAATAATCCAGTCTACTGACTGTGAGGATGCTAGAGATAGTGAGTCGTCACTAGCTGCCCTCGTAGCAGGTATTATCGGTCCTGCTGAACTGGATTCACTATGCATGCCTGACAACCAGATAAAGGAGTCCATCAGCAATATAGACATCCAGAGAGTGCACACTCTGGATGCTCTTGTTCCACCTGATGTCCAACATTTCTTTGCTACGTCAGGAGAACAATGCGAAAGTCAGGAAAAGACAGTCCCCCCTATCCTACTGCATTGCATGATTGCAGGTAGGAAGGTGAGGGCATTTGTTGACGGAGGGGCGTCACATACTTTTATTCACAAGGACTTAGTTAAGCGGCTAAGGCTGCCTACTGTCACCCAAGGGAATAGAAAAATATTCCTTGGAGATGCCTCAAGTATCCCGGGAGGAGTTACAACCAAGCCTATTGAGGTCCAGTTAGGTTATGGCATTGCAGTTCTAATTGAAACGCTTACATTTGAGGTACTCAACACTGGCTTTTATGATCTTGTGCTAGGCAGGTCCTGGCTTAAGAGACATCAAGCTGTGTTGGAGCAGAGATACAGTTGAAGTGAGAGGAGCCAGTGATGGGCATACTCACTTGGCACCCACCAGTGCTCTTCCTCTTGTCCTGTGTGGATGGCAACTGAAGGAAAAGAAGAGGCTTCCAGAAGGATGCAAGTTGCTGAATGCAATGGAGTTCGTCAAAAGTTGGAACCAGAAGGAAAACATAATGTTTTGTCTACTGCTAAGAGAGGTACCTCCTCAACCTGAAGAAGTGGTGGAGAAAAAGGTAAGCCCTCCGGAGCACCCTACTGTTGCAAATATCGTTGCTCAGTACACGGATGTATTTAATATGCCTCCAGGACTACCCTCTAAGAGGGAAGTAGATCATCGGATTGATTTATTACCGGGTAGTCAGCCACCTTGGCAACGCACTTATGGCTTGTCTTATGTGGAGAGCGAGGAGTTGAAAACACAGATTGCAGAGCTTGAGAAAAATGGTTATATTTCTCCCAGTAAATCACCTTACGGCGCACCCATCCTATTTGTTAAGAAAAAGGATGGCAGTATGCGGATGTGTGTGGATTACAGAGCTCTGAACATAATTACGGTAAAGAACAAGTATGCTTTACCTAGAATCGAGGACTTGCTTGATACCCTGTCTAGTGCTAAGGTGTTCAGTAAGGTTGATCTTAAGAGTGGTTATCATCAAATCAGAATTGCTGAGGGGGATGAACACAAGACTGCTTTCTGCACACGTTATGGACACTATGAGTTCAACGTGATGCCATTTGGACTGACTAATGCTCCTGCGACCTTCATGGGTGCTATGAATGACATTTTCAGACCTTATTTGTGCAAGTTTTCCTGGATGATATTTTAATTTTCTCTAAAGATGAAGCCCAGCACAATGAACACTTACAAACAGTCATGGACACGCTGAGAAGAAATTACTTATATGCTAAAATGAGCAGATGTGATTTCTTTAAAGAAAGTATTGATTTCTTAGGCCATGTTGTCAGTAAAGAAGGCATCAGTTTGGATCCTAAGAAAGTCCAGACCATAAGGGACTGGCCAGTACCCCAGTCTGTCTCCGAAGTTAGATCCTTCCTCGGGTTGGCTAACTACTATAGGAGATTTATTGAGAATTATTCCACAAAGGCCAGTAAACTGACTGACCTCACAAAGAAAGACATAGGGTATGTATGGAGGGAAGAGCAGCAGGCTGCCTTCTAGACCCTTAAATACGCCCTTTGTTCAGCCCCGGTGCTAGCCGTGTATGACCCCAGCAAACCGGTGAAGGTGGTCACTGATGCCTCAGACTTTGCCATGGGTGCTATTTTGTTGCCGCCTGCTGACAAAACCACAATGGATGGTAAGGTACGGCAGGAGTGGCATCCTGTATTGTATGAGTCTATGAAATTTAATTTGAGCGGAGATTAATTACTTTGTGCATGATAAAGAGCTGCTAGCTATCATTCATGTACTCAAACAGTGGAGAGCATACTTACATGGTAAAGCTTTGAAGGTGATTACAGATCATCTCGCTCTGACTCACTTTCAGAAGAAGTCCAAGCTGTCGAGGAGGGAGAACCGCTGGAGCTAGATGCTGGAGCAATTTCAAGTCTAGATGGACTACAAACCAGGGAAGTTGAATCCTGTTGATGCACTCTCTAGAAGACCTGACTTGCAAGAAAGGAACTTTAGTCAGCATGCTGTAGATAAAGTCCTGTGTGCACTCACTTCACTAAAGGTGAAAAAGTCCTTCCTTGAACAACTTAGGAAAGCCTACCTTTCTGACCCAACATTTGAGCCCAGCCCCACTACTGGTATGTTTCGTGCTACTGCTCTCGGGTATAAGCTGAAGGGAGGGGTCTGGGTGACTGAAACCACTTCAGGCAGTCTGAAGCTGGTCATTCCTAGTAACGTGGAAATAAGGTCCCTTTTATTGAGTCAAGCACATGACAGTTTACTGGGTGGGCATTTGGGGCAGGCCAAAACTGTTGGCAAACTGGCATAACATTATCATTGAGAGGGTTTACCTCGGGAGGTCTTGAAATACGTTAAGTCCTGTGACAAGTGTCAAAAGAATAAGTCTAGGCACACACCACCGGGGGGCCTCTTACAACCGCTGCCCATCCCAGCTGGCCGCTGGGAAACAATATCCATGGACTGGATGGTCACACTGCCACGAACTGCCAATGGGCATGATTCGATACTGGATAAACTGACAAAAATGGTCATTTTTATCCCCACAATTGTCAAGGTAACTGCACTCAAAACAGCGAGACAGTTCTACAACCATGTAGTATGCCAACATGGGCTACCCTCTAATATAATCTCAGACAGAGACTCGAAATTTACCTCTAAGTTCTGGACAGCTTTAATGGGGTTAATGGGAGTCAAGCAGCTGCTCAGCATAGCAAATTACCCTCAAACTGATGAGCAGACTGAAAAAGCTATTGGAGTTCTGCAAGAGCTACTGAGAGCCTATGTTAACCAAAAACAAGATAATTGGGATGACCTTTACCTCAAATGCAGTTTGCGGTCAACAGTGCGGTGCACGCGTCAACGGGCAAGACTCCTTTTGAACTAAGCCTGGGTAGAGTCCCCAATTCTCCTTTAGATGTCCTAGGGGAGTCTTTAACTCACCCTGAAGGGATTGACAATCCAATCTCCCTCCAGTTAACTCAGGAGTTTAATGACACCCTGTCAGAAGTCCAGCAGAACCTGCACAAAGCCCAAGAAAACCAACAAAAGTACGTTAATCAGCACCGTCGAGAACTGACCTTTTTTAAGGGCGATTTGGTCAAATTGCATTCTCAGCACCTGTACCTCCCTGGTGTGGTCAAGAAAAAGCGTGGACCTGTCTGGGTCGGCCCCTATTCGGTGGTGCGCCATGTCGGTCAAAAAGCTTACAAACTGAACATGTAAGCCGAATATAAGGGTCATCCGGTCTTTAATGTCTCCTTCCTGGAACCTTACATCAAACGTGATACACTGTTCATAGGTCGGTTATGAAAGGGGCAAAGTGCCCTAGTAAAAGCGTAGTGACTCACGAGGAAAGGAACTAGTTGCCATCATACTAGAGAGTGCAGCGGCATATCACTAACAAAGCTTAGGAAAATTACTCAACATTTTGAGTAGCAGGAAACTGCTCACAAATGATGTAGGATGAAAGGCCTTGTCATTACAAACTCGTAGAAATTTAGAGAAGTGAAAACTGATAAGAAACAATGAAGTTAGGCCTATTTATAATTTTCTGCCTAAGTGCTCCTCCTTAGGAGGAAGCTACGGATTTTCCTAAGTGTTTGTCAAATCGTCCCTTCCAGAATATTCGTGAGTAAGCCAGATCAGTCTAATCTAACGTGTCGGGCCGAATTGACGTCCACATATATGCATCGACATTACTAGAATATTCTATCTTAGACGCGCTAGGCTAAACCGAAACTTCTAGGTAAATCGACCTAGTCGGCACTCCGCGTCACCCAAACTTACGTGAAGGTTCGAGTTCATTCTAACGGGCCAGATCGCTCGACGCTGTCGGTCAATCCGACGGTCGCGCTCACCGCGAATTAAGGACAGTCGTCAACCGACCTCAAAATCTATTAAACTTCGGAAATCCATAACTCTCTCAATACTTGACCAAATTCGATGAACTTTATATCAAAATGACCACAAAAATGCACTCTACACTACTATACAATTAAAGCATACTTTCATGAAACTCAAAAATGCACTTTATAAACTTATGACCTTACAGGTTACCTGTCCAACCGGGACCGGTCCCCGCTGTCCGGGACAGCGACCCTGAGGAATATGAGGTTGAGGAGATTTTAGACGCGCGCTCGGTTCGTCAATCGTCTAAATATGTCATGAAGTACCTCATTGGATGGAAGGGTTACGATGCCTCTGGGGACACTTGGGAACTTAAAGACCATTTGACTAATGCCAAAGGGGCGTTGAAATGGTTCCACCTTTGGGCGGCTGGAGCACCTCCCTAACAGTCATTTCAAGTGACACGGGAAGGTGACAGGATGTCCTGTCTCCATTTAAGTTGGAGGGGAAAATATGACAGTTAGTATGCGAGAGCGAGAAAGGGACAGTTATGTGAATCCTAAGTGTCAGCATAGTGACAGAGGGGATAACCTGGCCCACATAAAGCACCTTTAGCTGAAGGAAAAAAGAAAACACATTCATACGTTTATGTCTAGCACATCGCAACTACGTCAACTCCTAGCAATCACCCTGTAAGGTAAACAGGAACGAATATACCATACTAATACGAACTTACTCCCTTCCTGCAACTTCTAGGATAATGGTCGATATCCTACTAACTTGTGCCCTGGCTACATGTGCAGAATGGCTCCCACCACACAAAAGGAGGACAGAAAGCGCAAGGCAGAAGAAGCCAGGAGGACAATGGAGCAATACCAGAATAAGCTGGCGGCGACGTCCCTCACCAGGAGAGAACAAGAAAGGGTCCGCAAACAACAAGAGGCGGCAGAAGAAGCACAGAGGAAGAAGGATCAGGAAGCGGAAAACCTCAGGAAAGCTGAGGAGGAGAGACAGAAGAAACAACAAGAAGAAGCGGCAGCGGCAGAGGAGGAGAGAAGGAAAAAGGCTGAAGCGGACAGGCAGAAGAGCTTGGCCACTTACAGGTATACTGTGGTGGGTGGCCAAAACTTTGATTACCTAATGGAAGCATTGCTGGCAGCCCAGGAGGTCAACAAGCTGGAACAGACAACACTGCTACAGAGGGAAGGAACTGCAGCACTGGATAGGTACATTGAGACACACACTGGTGTGGTCCTCAACGAGGATTATGCCAAGATGGTGGGCTATACAGCAGAGCAAGCCCGGTATTTTGCCGATGATTCAGAGAACAAGCGAGTCCCAATACCGGGAATAGTGGGAGATCAGAGACTCATCAGGATGGTGAGCATGCGGCCCGATAGCTTCAAGGATACGGTATTCTACCTCACACTATTGCCAGCTTACAACGAAGTTGAGAGAAGGAGCTGGGAGTACTTGGCCAGGGAGGCAGGACAACAGATGTTCTCTCCCCACTGGTTCCCATGTAAACTGAGAAAGGCTGAGCATGGACCCCACTACTATCAGCAGCCAACAGACTGGAGGTGGATGACGGTCACAAACAAAAAGCAGGAGTGTGACCGAGCCCAACCAGACGATTTCCACTATAACCTAGACGGCTACCTCATCCTACCACCTCACATTGCCCCTTGGGACCCCAGGCTGAATGGCTGCCTGGGCAATATGAATGCAAAGACCAAAGAGCACAGGAGGAGGGGGAGGGACTACTTCTCTAAGGGAAAGCATGCCTTCGTCAAATGGGCGAAGAATGCAGGCCGGATAGATATCAGCAGGCTGAAGGCCAAGCAACCCCCAGCGCGCCCTAAGAAATGGAGATCAGTAGACTACTCCATGTCTACCAGAGAGCAAGACGACTTAGTTGACGAGACTCCTACTCTCTCAGAGGAGGAGGGTGAGGGGGATGAGGAAGAAGAACAAGGCAGAGGAGAAGCATCAGGAGCTGGTACTCAGGAGACCCAGGGGCAGGCAGGGGCACTTCCTAAAGAACCAAGATCAGGTATAGGGAACGTGATCCCTGTCATGGAGGCAACTGGACCCCGCACTCGCTCCCCCAGCCCACCTGCCCAAGCAGGGGAAGAAGCTGATCTGACTGTACTGGGCAGCAGACACAGGCAAAAATCCCCAGAGGACAGGGGTTTCAGAAGAGGGCTACGCGAGGTGGCCAGAGGTATGCCGGCCTCCCCCTTCGCTCAGGGACATGTACCTCTTGCCAATGTATTTCAGCAACCTACTAGGATGCCTGTCTATGTGGGGATCAACACCCAAGTGGGTGAAGAGCAGGCTACCATCCTTCGTTCTCCTCGAGGTCCAACTTTAGAACAAACGGGGTTCTTTAGAAGGCCAGCTGACAGACCTAGAGGGCTGTCCAGATCTAGGTCCAGATCCCCGTCTCCTGATTCTGAAGCCCCAGGAACAAACCCCTAAGGTGACAGGCTAAAAAGGCAGTCAGTGGGGGAGGCTGACCAGGTTCAGGTCCCTTATTCTGCAGTTTAATGTTGTCGAGGCGACAACAAGTCAAGTTGGAGGGATTGTAATGAATCAGTATATTAGTAGATATAATTTTTAATTAAATATAATAGTTATTTAAGTTCAGCCTACTAAACTTTAGTTGACAATCAGTCTGCTGGACTTTATATTAAAAATCACTTTAATGACTCAGTCGGAAGCAGCATGCTGAAGTCCACTTAAGTCAGCTTGCTGACACATTCTTTGACAGCAAGCTGACTTCCGTACTCGGTAGCAGCGAACTGCCTCGTTATGCATCTAAGTATGATATGCTAGATGAATGGCGAGATGACATCCCTATGATAGATGGCTATTCGGGATGAGAGGAGATGGCGGTGGATTTGGTTAATCGAGGTCCTACCAACGTGGTTTACTCCCGGGTAGGCGGTGCCATTGCACTGGCCGTAGAACAGTAAACTCATTCCATGTACATATGCTAGGCATTGCTCTTGAGTTCGGCATTCCGGAAACGAGGCCAACTCTCTGGTACAGCTTACCGAGAGAAACCGAAATCCAAGGCGGGAAGCCATTGACACGCACTGTCTTCCAACCTTGCTTATGTATGAGTTTGCTGATTGCATTATTGATGCTAGTTTACTTGCATTTGACTTACGAGTATTATTCATTGCTAGTGTGTTGTCCTTTGCTGTTAAATCAATTAACGGAAAATACCATATATATCACTTGCTGACATAAAGATCTTTATTAATTGATTATCGCCTATTTGGTAAGACGATTCATTTGAGAGAGAGAGAGAGAGAGAGAGAGAGAGAGAGAGNAAGTCAATTTATCTCAATGACCAAACGCAATTCAGACGCAATTTTGAATTGAAACCTTAATGAACGCAATTGTATCCCTTTTTTTGTATGCGTAACACATGAAGACGCGATGACTCGCACCAAAAGGTCACGAGTTCCAAGCTCCTTGCATTGTTTCCTTCTCTTTGCTCCCTATCGCCGCCACTGACCTACTAAAAACATGAAATTATTGTCTCTTTCTAAGCAAGCTCATAGGAGAGAGAGAGAGAGAGAGAGAGAGAGAGAGAGAGAGAGAGAGAGAGAGAGAGAGAGATTCGCAACGTAGGCTGTCGGCAGGCGCTAGGCATCGTGCAAGGGCAAGCAAGTGGGAAGCTAAAGTAATGAGCGAAATGTAGCACCAAGAACGAGGAAGAGCAATAGCGATTAGCAATGTTATGGTCGAGAGAGAGAGGGCGTATTCTTGACTTATTGTGCATTCATGACGGGCATTACAAGCAACCTACACTAGAAGCAAGGAAATCAAGAAGGCACAATCGAACAACATGAGCTTTAAGTCACCACGAACGTAGAGAATATCATCACTCTCATGAAATTGAACATACAAAGCTAACATCAGAATGGTGTTAGCTTGCGGCCCAAGGAGTGTGCCCTCACAAACTATGTTTAACTCCTACAAAGTGAAACAAAACACTACCTACTACGGAAGACGCGTCATCGCGTCATAACACACAAATGGAAGTGTACTCTAGTTACGAAAGGGTACAAAACAAAGGACGAACACAGACACGTACGACTCAAGTCAAAAGGTAACCCAACTTCCCCTGACCTCTTACTTTCCCTATCTTCTAGCGAACACGGGGGCTTATCCGTCGGGATTGCTTATGGTACGTCATGGTCTCGCTGTAGAGATACGAACGAAAAGGTTCCTTGAGGTACTTAGATTGCGCGCCAATTGTACTTATACAATCTAAATCGACACTTCCGGTCGCATCCGCGACGTGTCGCATGCGCCGCAACCGGCCACGTGGCAGATTGTTACACTCCTCCCACCTACAAGTGTGCACGTCCCGGCACTTATGCCGCGGCGGCGCGAGGGACATTGTTTCGGGATGATGTCCTTTTTTTATACAATCCAAAGATCGCCGTATGGTCGTACCATCGACGAGTTTTGCACCTCGCGGGATTTGAATCCTCGTCTCCTGCAGACGATTGCGTACGTTCCCGCCCCGATACCATTGGTACGAACAAAAAGGTAACTCGAGGTACTTAGATCACTCGCCAATTGTACTTATACAATTCAAACCGTCACTTCCGGCCGCATTTGCGACGTGTCGCACGCGCCGCAACCGGCCACGTGGTGGATCGTTAAACTAGCCATGGACAGTAGGGGATCCTACTGGGTACTCGCGCCGACCCTTCAGGCGAGCGAACCTGAGGGTCGTCCCCCACACGTGTGGGCGGCAACACCACGTGTGGAGGTAGAGAAAGAGCTCGTGATTTGGGGGGAGCCTCACAGCTGCTCAACAGCAGATCCTCCTGAGCAGACTATGGGTCCCAGTGTTCACCACCACTGCCGACAGTCTAGACCCTCCTCACCTACCACCCTAACCCGACTAATCACTAAGACCACGTGTGGGCGGCAACACCACGTGTGGAGGTAGAGAAAGAGCGCGTGATCTAGGGAGAGCCTTACAGCTGCTCAACAGCAGATCCTCCCGAGCAGACTATGGGTCCTAGTGTTCACCACCACTGCCCACAATCTAGACCCTCCTCACCTACCACCCTAACCCGACTAATCACTAAAACTTGACATCGACTCTCCACCCTCTTATCCTACTACTAGACATTGAAGGTACTCGACAAGGACGGGCATGACAAGAGAGAGAGAGAGAGAGAGAGAGAGAGAGAGAGAGAGAGAGAGAGAGAGAGAGAGAGAGAGAGAGAGAGAGAGAGAGAGAGANAGGGAGAGAGAGAGAGAGAGAGAGAGAGAGAGAGAGAGAGAGAGAGAGAGAGAGTGGTGTTCTTTCGATATATTCCTAGTTGTAGTTTGTAATATACGGATGCGTCTTACATATTTGTGCGTATAGACCATGCGTGTTATACGTGGTTACCAAAATAATACGTCGCAATTTGGCGTAATACGTGAGTGTCAGCGATTTAAACTGGTTATGAATTGGTTATAGATAGGACAATTACTTTATACGAGCTTTATGGCGTACGAGTTTACAACATTACATTTTGTAATGTGCGGCCAAAAGATATTGTACGGGCGAATCTCAAAATAGGGATACACCAATTGTGAGTATCTGTTTACTTATAAAACTAATGTTCTACAAGCTAAGACATAATGTAGATTGTGTTTTTTCTCATTATAATTACTAAGCATGTTCACTGAAACATGTAATTTATTCAAAGGAGTTTTCAAAATAATGACTAGGAACGTAACCTAATGGAAATGGTGAACGTTGCAACACGGAGCATATTGCCATGTTTGTACATGCATAGTGGTTTCCATGGGATGGTTGTGTGTCCGCTCAATGAATCTTGTACATTTTGTCCGCGCCCTCACATAAACACGCATTTAAGCGCTCTCATACGCACTCACACAAAAGAGCTCTCGCACGCTCCTCGTGAATGCACATATGTGCAACAAAATGACCATGTACACGTCGCTCACCTGTAGGCTGAGTTTCACAACATAAGTACACTCATATGCAAACTCGTCATGCTTGCATGCAAATACGCGAGAGAGTACGCATACATGAACGCACATCGTCATGTGTGCATAAACACCATTTTATACGCACATAAGATGTATGGGAATACAATTTTCTCCCCCACATGAGCACGTCCAAGATTTTGTGTGGGCCCGTTGTCCACGCACGCTTATCCGCACGCTTGCCGAATCAACCAGGTGCACCGACTTATATAGCGCTCCCGTGGGAGCTGGCGGGTTACCTCGGCGACGGTGCCAGCAAGTTGACACGCTTGCATGCAAACGCATGTCAACGGCGTCACAATTACTTCTTTGGAATTTTCGTGTCACGTGTCATGTTGGGAGCGGTTTGCCTCTGACAATGTTAGTCCCCGTCCGAGCGCAGCGCGACCGAAACCTGCCGGCGGCCTGGATCGGCCTCGAATAGCCTGGATCCTGTTTTGGATCGTTTCGTACACGTGGGCGATGGATTGTATGGCAATTTGGGCTCAAACATGTGAATGGGTCGCGCTCTCGTACATGCATATTGTGTGAATTTCCGTGACATTCGATCAGGTACGGTCCTGTGGTGTGCAGCAGTGAGAATCTGGTTGCTGGGGTCTGGGCACTGGCCGACTGTGGCCTAGAGGCAGGCACACAAAAGTGCCCTTTTTGGGGGGTGGCATCGCTTCAAATCCTGCCTACACTCTTCACGTAAACTATCCACCTGACTTGCGCATTTTTATTCTTCTCTCTTTCATGCCCTTTAATGCATCGAATCCAATTTTTTGTGAGGGGGCCTACAACTTCCCTCACGGACGCCCCCGAACGATGACGAAAAATTGAAACGTGCACGACAAAAGTCAGAGCCTCGACGGCGTCGACGGCGCCCGTCGCCGTCGAAACCGAGTCAACAAAATAACTAACTTAACAGAATTAACCATCACGAAAACAAGGGGGGGCCAAGCAAGAAGAGGCAACGCGCCCATGTCCGACACCGAAAAAGACGACACAACTCACCTCGACCCGGCCCGCCCCCCGCTCCCCTCCCGCCAGCGGCCATGGCCCGTCAGTAGTCGTCGGGCGTCCCTGCACAAACACAAAAGATAAAAAAAAGAACCATTACGACCTCACAACGAGCATTTATCATGCGCCGGCCCGGTGCAGCCAAACCGAGCATCGACATCGAGGAAGGGTCTCGAACGACCCCGAGCAATCTCGAACACGCTGAAACGATAAGGTAACCCAACGCGCACGTGCGAGACCCTTACTAATTTCCCCCTCTCAAGAGTTACGTGAGGGGCGCCTTACTGACGACCACAAACTAACACTGTATTCTTCGCTCGAGGGTAAATTGAAACTTCGTGAGGGGGCTACGAAATGCCCTTCACGAGGCGACCCCAAACGACTAAATCTGAGCGACAAAATGGAACGTCAAACCGCGTCGACGACGTTCTTCATCATTAGACAAAATAAAAATTGCACAAGAAAAAGCTACAGCCATGGCTGCCACCAAAGAGAGCACGCCAAAGAGTCATGGACGGCCCAACTAGTCTTGCCCGGCCGCACACCCTCTCTTGGTCTCCCACCTTCTGCTCTCCTTGCCCCTGATCACCCCCTAGCCCCATCCCCCATCCCCCATCCTCCCACTCCTTGTCTCGAAATAGGCATGCTCTTTGTCAAAGCGCCCATACCTCCAACCTTTTTAACACGCCTACTTAGTGCCAGAGAAGGCAAATTATAGCCAAGACTTTCCACGGCCGGCCAAGGCCACTCGCTTCTCTTAGGCCGTCTGACAAAAAGTGAGTTAAGGCCACAGCGCACCTCCACTTTATATGGTGCCGGTCCAGTGGACTCAAGTTGAACCCTATCAACCATGTCACACTCCTCGCTTCGCCATGTTTGTCACTCACAGTCGCAAAACGCACACCTGCAACGACTTTTTCTGCATATAGTCGCGAGACGTTGCATACGATCGTGCTGCAGCACATTAGGTTGGTTGCACTGCGCCGCCCTTGTTCGCATCTGAGGGGGCCAAAAACCACGAACTAGTGCTTGATCCAGGCGGTTGAGCCTCTCATACTTGATCATGGTGACCAACATTGAAGGAACATTGTGGGGAGGCGACGAAATGCCATCCACCAAACGAACGCAAACAAAACGATTGCAGGGAAGGACCAAACGACTAAACCACGCATCGACGCCATAATCCCACACAAATCAAGATTTTACAACGCGAGACAAGGCGAGGCCAAGCAAGATGAGGCAGGCTTGGCACAACTCACCTCGGTCCCGCGCGCCCCCCGCGCCCCCCCTCCCGCCAGCGGCCATTGCCATGCGTCGTCAGTCGTCGTTGCACAACAACGTAAAGCATCAACCAAAAAATAACGATTTCGACGCCACACCAAGAATTTATGGCGCGTCGGCCCGGCGCACACGAAGTGTGCATCAACTCCAACTTACGGTTTCGAAGCTACTCGAACACGTCGGACGACCCAACGTCCAATTGCAGCCGCCCGTCATCCCTCCCATCCGCCCCTGGTTTGCGCATTTTGTTCGCGGGAGGTCGCCGTCAGTCCCACGCCCAAATGTGTTGTCGCACATAAAATTTGTTGTCGCGCACGCTCGCGAGGCGTCGCTCCGGGTCGCGACGCGGCAAATTTGCCCCGTCGCAGGCCTCCAATTTTAATCGCATGCAGCCCACAAACAGGCAGGAAATACTACTCGATCACGGTGACCAATGTTGAAGGAACATTGCGGGGAGGCGACGAAATGCCATCCACCAAGCGATTGACGAAAGCATCGCATGGAAGGACCAAACGACCAAACCACGCATCGGCGCCATAAACCGACAATACGGAGCAAAATTTACCGCATCGCAAGACAAGGCGCGGCCAAGCAAGACGAGGCAGGCTTGACACAACTCACCTCGCTCCGGCGCGCCCCCCGCTACCCCCCTCTCGCCAGCGGCCACGGCCATGCGGCCGCCCCTGCACAACACAAAAAAGCAACAACCAACAAATGACGACGACGCCACACCGAGAATTTATGGCGCGCCGGCCCGGCACTCAAAGCGTGCATCAACTCCGACCCACAGTTTCGAAGCTACTCCCACACGTTGGACGACCCAGCGTTCGACCGCGGCCGCCCGTCGTCCCTCCCATCCGCCCCCGGCTCGCAGAATTTGTTCACGAGAGGTCGCCGTCAATTACACGATAAATGTGTTGTCGCACGTAAAATGCGTCATCGCACACGCTTGCGAGGCGTCGCTCCAAGTTGCGGCGCAGCAAATTCGGCCCGTCGCAAGCCCCCAATTTCAATCGCAACGAGACCACAAACACCTAGCTGATACTAATACCATGCAGTTATCCAAACAAATGGGTACCTGCCAGCTTATAAACCAGAATGTAGTGTAATTTGTTGTCTTCAGTAAGGCGCCCCTCACGTAACTCTTGTGAGGGGGAATTCAGTAAGGGGCTCGCACGTGGGCGTCGGACTTCCTTGTCGTTTCGACGTGTTTGGGATCCTTCGAGAACCTTTCGTCGACGTCGATGCAGGGTTGGATTGCGCC
Organism: Mesotaenium endlicherianum; assembly: GCA_009602735.1. Classification (NCBI taxonomy): domain Eukaryota; kingdom Viridiplantae; phylum Streptophyta; class Zygnematophyceae; order Zygnematales; family Mesotaeniaceae; genus Mesotaenium; species Mesotaenium endlicherianum. Next base: position 73,610 of record WELA01012428.1, read on the forward strand.
GGGCCGGCGCAGTATAAGTGCTCGTTGTGAGGTCGGAATCGTCACTTTCTTTTTTTGTGTATAAATGCAGGGACGCCTGACAAGGACTGACGGGCCATGGCTGCCGGCGGGAGGGGAGCGGGGGGGGCGGACCGGCCGAGGTGAATTGTGTCGACACTCCCTCGTCTTTTCGGTTGTCGGACATGGCGAGGCCCCTCTTCTTGCTTGGCCCCGCCTTGTTCTCGTGATGGTTCATTTGTTGATTGTTGTTTTTTCGATTTTGTTTCGACGGCGACGGTCATCGTCGACGTCGTCGACGTTTTGAGTTTTGTCGCGCACGTTTCAATTTGTTGTCATCGTTCGGGGGCGTCCGTGAGGGGAAATTGTCGGCCCCCTCACAAAAATTGAATTCGATGCATAAAGGGCACGAAAGACATACGACGACATAATTCGTCGTATAATAAGCGAAAGACTCAAAACGCCCTTGCGCCAGGTCGTGTAAGGTTTAATCGTCGGTGGACAATCGAGAGTCATCCTCTAGATTGCGTCGAAGTCGTCGCCGTACATGCCCCATTCCTTACCCTCAAGCCTGACTTGTTTTCCTTCTGTAGGACCTGGGGTGGCTTGCGGTCGCCACATCACTGTCACCTTTGTCGTTGATGTCTGCTTATCTCTAATCCGAGGGTGGTTGCAAAGGCTCCTCTTTCGTGCTCTTGATGCATACATATGTCGATGTTAGTGCATGGCTAAGCATACAATGTTGAACGTCGTCCTCCCCTTGATCAAAGAGCCTCCAGAGGGACGCATCCCTGATGACTACAATCTTCATTACGTGCTAGTAGGGAAGACAAGGAGACAACAAAAGGAATTTATGTTGTTGCTCTTCACATTTTTAATATTCCACTGTTTACAAGTTGCTATTTCAAGACAAACATTTGTGAATAGGGCATATGACCAATGACAATTGCCATCAAGAGGAATGATGAAAACTATTGCAAGAGTGTAGATGGCTGAACCTTTTGTTGTGCATCTACTTCACAAAGCATCCCAGCAACAATGTAAGAACATCCTCTACCTCCTACTTCACTCACGTCAAAGCGGAAGAAACTAATCTCCCCTAGCAGAAGAAACTAAATCTCCCCTCGTGGCCAGCAGCTATGCTTCTTAATCTCCTAGGATGAAGCATTTACTTTGGCCTCCACAGCGTCTACTAGCGGGAATTTACCGTCTGTAAGGCCACCAGGTGTGCCTTCCGTGTTCATATCATTCAGACCAAGTTCCTCATTCTGGTCCCAAGTCCTCTCATACTCTTCAACTGCATGAAATCAAATGCTTTCATAGGTCAATTCAAATTCTTATCCTTTGCATGACAGGATACGAGGGCAGACCTCCCAAAGCTGAATACCTGTCAGGCAAGGGTGTTCATCCAACATTGCAAAACATGCACGACAAACACATACACTATTGCCAGCAATTCCAACACTATCCAATGGCATGCTTACCAACGAGCTGCGTATCCTTCTCGATGGACTCCGCAGAAGGAGCGATAAATGAATTTGCAACAGCGTCATCAAGTATCAATGTCCATTCCTTCTCCACTCGCAGTAGCTGTAACACCCAAACGACATAGCGCAATCATGATATGAACAAAAGCATGTGCATCACTGCTCACCCTGCTGCAAGAAGTGGGCCCGATGGTGATGAAGCAGGTACCTGCTGCAGCTGGTCCTCGAAGGCGAGCCACTGCTGGCGCTGCGAAGTAGGTGCACTGTCGCCCATGCTGAAGCCCTGCACTCTCTTCAGACCTGCTCATCCCGCATGCTACAAGCAGGAGTCACGTCCCACATAGAAAACTGCAAATGAGCCACCACCTCACAGCACCAAGTGAATAACGGACTCACTCTCGCTGATGTCTGCCAGGAGGCCTTCCACAGTGGTCACGCGCCCCCCCAGAGTGCCAGCAGCTAGCTCCAGCTCCACTTCGGGCACAATCACACTGGCTGTGTCTGACTGTGCTCCCCCCAACAGGACAGAACAATCACCACCATTAGAGCTGGAGCCGGAGCTGGAGCTGGGCAGCAAGCAATCCCCGTTGAGAGCAGCTGATACACATACCTTGATGACATCACGGCGGAAGTCAGCCACACTCTTCACTTTGAGTGTAATACGCTTTCCTTTGGCGGAGATGCTGCCCCCAGGCTTCACCTGCACGCGCGTCCGCCCGACCACATGCATCCATCTTGGCCTCAGCACAGTTCCCATGCCATTGGCTGCCAGCCAATGTGTAGCTAGCCATTGAAGGGCGGATGGATGGACAGCGGACTCCCAGTACCTCGGAGTTCTTGTAGCCGCACACGTCACAACTGGTGGCCATCACGATGACCTCCTTGAAGTACGGAATGTCTTGTGGTTGGTATCGTCAAGGTTAGCCCAACACACACGCACGTACGCACATGCAGAGGCGTGCACACACACACACACACACACACACACACACAGAGAGAGAGAGAGAGAGAGAGAGAGAGAGAGAGAGAGAGAGAGAGAGAGAGATTGGCAAGGGTGGATACTGGTGACAAACATGCGGGTCTGCGAAGGAGCGGCACATGCACTGCACGTGGCTGGAAAAGTCATCACCTGCCACCCCCCAGCAGAGCATACACAGTTACAGCAATAGTATTGCAGCAGGAATAGAAATACAAGTCTCCCTGTGCAGTCTCTCTAACAACGAGCATACCTCTTCCGGAGCTGAGTACGAGAAGAGGGAGTCAGCAGCACTACCACTAGCGCTGGCTATGGCCATGGCTCTTCTAGCCCCAGTTGCTCCTACTGTGCCATGTGGCAGCTCAGGCCTTATGGTGCCAGCTGGCACGTAAGGCTCTGAGCTGGTGCTGGTGCTGGCAGGGGGAGGCAGGAACCCTGTAGCATCATTCTGCTCAGCGCTCCTCTCATACTCTTCCAGCTCAAGCAGCTCGTCTGCAACGGGTGCGTGCCTGCAAGGTAGGAGTAGACAGCGCTGCTGTAATCATGCGCAGCACCGCCTTGCAGATGGAGACTGCAGCCATGAGCAGCAGCAGCAGCAGCAGAAGAAGGGCGAGGTGCTCCTCACGGATTCTCAATGAAGCTGTTGCCCAGCGGGTCGTCAAGAACAAACGTCAAGGGCATCTGCCCCGTGGCACACTGATCAAGCTTTGCCACAAAAGCATCTATCTTATCGGCCACCACAGCATCCGCCTTCTGCAAATCCCAACCCCATACCAAGAGGCAGGTGTCCACCTCAGGTCACCAGCTGCCTTACAGGGCTCACAATTTCCAGCCAGAGGGGACGAGAAGGGAAAACAGAGAGAGCCGTAGGCGTGGTCATACGCGGCGCTCATCCTGCAGGTGCCGCAGCTCCTCAGCAGCCCTCTTGAGCACACCCTCTACCTGTCTCCCAGCCCCAGCTCCAGCCCCAGCCCAGCCAAATAACGATTAAGAAACATGTGTGTAGTAACTTATAATCAATGGTGTCTTCTGCATCCTGAAGCCTGGAGGAGGCAGAAGGCGGACTCCCAGGCGGGCAGGGGCTCATACATACAGTGGACAGGGATCCCTGCTGAGACTCTGGCGGAATCTCAAAGTCCAGCTCCGGTATCTGCAGGCAAGCAGGCAGGCGCCACACCATCCCCAACCCCCTCAATCAAGCACATGCACATTCTCTTTTCAAGAGACGCCTCAAGGGCAGGCACGGTTGCTAAAAAGCAAGTTCCACTTGCCGCATAGGCAAACAGCACGTCTGCTGATACATTTTTTAAGCTAGTTGTAAGCTATGCAACGTCAAAAATTACTCGTGCTTGCAGGACTCAGCAACTGCAACCAAGTTGAAGACAGGCCATACATGGGGAAGCAAGTGAGCAACTCACTTTAATTGTTGCAGTGTCAGACTTCACCACCTGCCTGTTTAGCACCTACAGAAGTCCATTTCCATTTTGGTCCGTCAGCAGAAAAATATATAGCGAGCATAGGAACAGAAAGATTGAGCCAAAAAGTACAGCTACATGCAAGTAGTCAAGTCATGAAGGGACAACCTCGGTAATCCCAAGACGGACATGAAGAGTGTGGCGGCACCCCTTTGGTTGCAGCTGCCCGGCTGTTTGCACTTCGTTATTTCTGCTCAGCATCACTTGCCAGCAGCTTGAGCAAGCAATCTGCATGTACGTCTGAAACAACATGTAACATTTACAGCTGAACGGCGTCCACGAAGACCTGTTCAAGACGACCTACCTTTCGTTGCAGTGGGGGCACTCAAAAGCCATCACCAACACCTGCACAGACAATCAGGCGGTCCATAAGTTCCATGTTTAACTCTAGCCTACTCTACGAAAAATACAACGAGGCTCCAGCTTTGCTCATAAGCTTCTATATGAAAGCACCTGTCTGAAGTGGGGGATGTCAACAAGCAAAAGTCTAGTTACACCCTGCTCATGGCACCGCATACAAAGACTTGGAATCTCCTCCGCAAGCTGCTCATCAACACCTGAGCTCTCTGGCGATTGCAGTGTTGAATTGTAAGAGACATCACTTATGATGACTTGCTCTTCCTTGTCATCTATTGCTGATGCCATTGGGCTGCCCATAGCAGGCTCTAGAGACAATGCTCAACTTTCACAGATTTATACGCAATCGCTTATGATGAAAAACGCTACTCGATCAAGTATAATCTACATATAGAAGTGGTGCGTTTGGGTGCTCTGCGCTGCAATGTGAACAGAGAAGCTTGAAGAAGCTGCAGATTATCAAATGGTCACACGAGTGTTCGCAATAGACGTCACAGTTTTAAGAGGCCACCGACAAATGCATTGTGAAGGACCTTGACAAAAGAAAAAGTGATTTGCATATACATATAAAATTTTTATATAGTTTGGAGCATGACGAAGAGAGCATGAATGTATTGAGGATGTTGGTGTTGGAACCAGTTGGAACAAACTCGACTTTGGTCACCATGCATTTCCAGGAATTTCGCGGAGAGTCAACTTCATTGCGCGCACCTTCTGCTTTTTATGCACGGATAGTAAGACGACTTACACCACCATAATTGTTACACTTCCGCAATACTTCCTATATGAGTCACAAGATGTCCAAACTGCTATTTAAATTTACAAACAGTCCCCATGAGAGGTAACAAATGCCGGTGATGCCTGTTGGGCAGGCCAAAATTTGCTGACTGGCCGGATAGCAGAAAGCAAGAGTATCAGCATTGCAGATACGCGTAGGTTGAATCATAGGTGGTTTGGTTCTTTACATGAGAACAAGATAATGAGGCGTGGCAGCTCTGGCAGACTTAGCGAGCTTGACTTTTAGGATACGTAGAGCTGCGAGGCAGCTTTGGGCCGAAGGGCACGGCTTTGCCTCCACAGCTGCTGCTAGGATGCATCGAGTGAGCAGCACGGGGAATGCTTCTGGAGCTTCTCGCGCCCGGAAGGAGCGACGCTTCACCTATGTCCTCCATGGGTCGGATGACGCCAAGGTTAGAGTCATATTTGAAAGAGGATACGATTCAGGAAATGCTGCAGACGTTTTCTTAGAACTGAGGCTCCTTAACGACATGCCTAGCAACCTGCATTAAGGGGATGCCACATCTATTTTCCAAGTAGAGGTTGGGCCTTTTTTTCTTGCTGTCACTCAGACCTTTTGAAATGTCGTGTTGACAGCATTGCTCGGGTGTAAATGCTCTGCAAGCGGTGGAGCCCACGACCGAGAGCAGTGGTGGTGCTGCTGCATATGGTTCTTGTCTCTTCACAGGAAGCAGAGACGGGACAGTCAAGAGGTGGGACACTGGCAGGGAACAAGCCTCCTGTGCTGCCACATACGAATCGCACACAGATTGGGTACGTTGCTTCCCTGGCCGGCACTGCGCGTTCATACTCCTGCTGCTGCTCCTGCGGCTGGTGGTGGTGTTTGAGCAACAATTTCTTGGACACAAGTGCAGGGCAGCATGTTGAGAATCTTGTGTTTGCTCTTTAAGCGCGACTTTGCCACCTGGAAAGTGGTGGTCTTTACTGACGAGCAAGGCAAGCAGCAAAGTTGGAGAGTGAGCATGAGAACCAATCCATCCTTGTTGTATCTGTGATGGGATGGGATGGGATGGGATGCGACGGGATGGTGCGGCAGGTGAATGATATTGCCCTGGTGAAAGATAGCCTGCTGGTTTCGTGCTCCTCAGATGCCAGCATAAAGGTCTCTCTCTCTCTCTCTCTCCCCCCTTTGTGTGTGCGTGTGTGCTGCATTTTGCATCTTGACAGTGCCGTGCATGAGAGGGGGAGGAGTGGTGCGGCTGGTGCTGCAGGTGTGGCAGGCATACGGAGAAGGGCAGTGCGTGGACACGCTGCGCAAGCACGGCGACTACGTCACCTGCCTGGCCGCCTCCTCTCAGGTGCTGCTTGGGTTCCTGCCGCCCTCCCAACCCGAGCCCAAGCTTAAGCCACATGTACACAGCAGAGTCTGTCATGCGGGACATCTGATATTTGCTGGGGAGTATGTGGCGGGCGGGCAGACGAGCGTGCTGGCGTCCGCGGGATTGGGATGTGAGCTGTACCTGTGGGACGTGGCCCGGGCCATGGCGCCCCTGAGCTGCACTCTGGACTCGCATGCTGCAGCCGATGAGCCGCTGTCGGTGCCAGCCCCACCACCACCACCACCAGCAGCAGCAGCAGCAGCAGCAGGTGGACACAGTAGGACACCCGTGGCCGTGAAGGGGCACAAGGAGTCCGTGTATGCGCTGGCCATGAACGACGCTGCCACCGTTATCGTGTCCGGTGGCACGGAGAAGGCTGTGAGGGTGTGGGATGCGCGCTCGGGCCAGAAGCAGATGAAGCTGCGCGGGCACACGGACAACGTGCGCGCACTGCTGCTCGACTCCTCTGGGCGGTACGCGCCCCCACCCCCACCGCCACCCCCACCCCCAGGCTAGGCTCACCAGTCACGAGTGCCACCTCCACATCCACTCTCCTCTGCAGTTTGCGTGCTCACGGGAAGCATGCGTGGGGTCGGTGGGGTTGCATGGGCAGCTGGTGCTTGTCAGGCTCATCGGACTCCATCATCAGGTCAGTGCTCAGAAGTGTAAAAAAGGTTTGATGTGCATGCATATATGATGACCATGCCCTTCTCCCTCTCCGTTGTTTCTGGGTGGACTTTCTATCAGTGCCAGCTGATGGCCACAGCTGCCTCCTCATGAAAAGGGCAGGGGAAGGGCAGGCTGTGGGACTTGGGGCAGCAGAGGTGTGTGCACTCGTACGCTGTGCATACCGACTCCGTGTGGGCCCTGGCCGCAGACCCGGCCGCATTCCACCGCGTCTACAGCGGCGGCCGCGACGGCTGTGTATGTTGCCCTCACTCACTCTCTCTCTCTCGCTTTCTCCCTCCCTCTCTCTCTCTCTCTCTCCTCTCGCATGCGCGCGCAGGCTCTCTATGCTCAGCAATGTAGGAGGGGGCGAGGGAGGTGAGCAGGTGTACATGACGGACCTGCACACGCGCGACAGTGTGCTGCTGGTGGCGGAGAGGAGCCCCGTGACTCGTCTGGCCTTGGCCATGCAGCAGCAGCAGCAGCAGCCGTCCCTGTGGGTGGCCACCACAGCATCCAAAGTCAGGCGGTGGCCCGCCACCACTGCGGAGTGCCCGCGCCAGCTGGTGCGCGGCAGCTCGCTGGTGGCGGGCGCCCTGGGGCTCCAGCGCGCGCGGGCATCCCTGTCCCTGGATGGCGTTCCCCCCCCTGCACCTGTGCGTGCCCCTCTTCTCCTCCTCAACCTCTGGCCTGGTGCCGCATACGCTCCATTCTCGGTGCAGGACTGACTGACATGTGGGGTGGGCGTGAGGGTGCACCAGGTCGCGCTGCACAAGGAGGCACTGGAGGAGATTGGAGGCCATCCGGCCATCGTGCAGCATGCTGTTCTGAATGACCGGCGTCACGTCCTCTCTAAGGTGGGCTACCCTTGCCTGCCTCACCTGCTGCTGCTACGAGAAGCAGAGGTACCCACCCTTCGTTGGTGCGTCCTCTAGTTTTTGTTGCTAGTCTCATAAGTGTGCCATGTGGCGGGGATGGGAAGGGTGCAGGACAGCGAGGGGCGCGTTCAGCTGTGGGAAATCACGCGAGGCGCGTGTGTCCGCGATTACGGCATGGTCTCCTTTGAAGACGTGGAAAAAGGGCTCTTTGAGAAAGTGAGTGGAGTGGAGTTGAGTGGTGTGCGTGCCTCTCCTGTGCCTGGGTCAGGAAGTCACCTGCATAAAATAGATACCGACATGGTTCGGTTGGGGGGGGGGGAGGGCGCAGGTGAGTGTGCCCTCGTGGTTCAGCGTGGACGTGCGCCTGGGCATGCTGAGTATCCATCTGGAGACGCCGCAGTGCTTCTCCGCTGAGATGTACGCTGCCGACTTGCAGATGAAGGGCCTCTCTGAAGAGTTCAAGGTACGCGTCCCTTGTGGACCTCGCTTACTTTCTCGTCTTGCTGGGAAGAGGAGAGGAGGGTGGGGTGCTGATGGATGGATGCATGTCCCCCCACCCCTCCGCCCTGTGATGCAGATCAATATTGGGCAGGAGACTCTCAAAGGTGTGCTGCACCACTGGCAGCAGCAACAGCAGCCGCACAGCAAAGAGCACGAGGTGCCCAATGGTGGCCCGCCCCATACGGCCGCCACAGTTTCCCCAGAGGGTGCGAGCGCCACCAATGGTCCAGCAGACGACAACGCGGAGTTGCCTGCTGCATTCGACTTCTCTAGGTCCTGCACTCCATCCATAATGACGGAGGGCTCCGAGGGCGGGCCTTGGCGGCGCAAAGCCAGTGAGCTGGATGGCAGCGAAGATGCGCGGCAGCTGCCCTGGTGGTGCATTGACTGCGTACTCCACAATCAGCTGCCCTCCCAGAACCCTGCAAAGTACGTGCTGCTTAAGCAGAGCAATGCCTCATGCGCCCCCCCTGCTCCCTACCCCTCCTGGTTTCTGAGTGAATGATGGACGGAGTGGGCGGGCGGGGCAGGTGCAGCTTCTTTCTGGAGCCGGCGGCGGAGTCGGGGTTGCAGCCGCTGGCCCAGGGCAAGCTGAGTGCCCCGCGCATCCTGCGCATCCACAAGGTGGCCTCCTACGTGACAGAGCGCCTCTCCAGCCCCGACGCCTCCCCCTCTGACCCCCCGCAGGCTGGAGCAGGAGGTAGCATTGAGATCATATGCAATGATGAGGTACAGGTGTTTTGCATACTCTAGTACCACAACTCCTTGACGCTCTTAGCCCATGGGGTAAGACCCTAAGCCGCCAAATTATTGACCAGTTGACTGCGAATGACTGACTGGCCCAAGAATCCGGTTCCTTGCTGCTGCAGGTTCTTTCTCCAGATATGAGCCTGGCCACTGTCAAGGCCTACATATGGAAGAAATCAGACGACTTGGCTCTGTCATACCGCACTGCCCGACCCCAGCAGCAGCAGCAGCAGCAGCGGTAAGGGATTATGGACGGTGGCGCAGGGCCAGGGCTGCTGACACGGATGGACTTGAGCAAGTTCTAGATAGATGTACATTCCAATATAAAAAGTTAATGCTCGAAGCAGCCCTGTCCTTGTTTCATGGGGGGTACCTTTTTGTGGACATGCCTCATGAACTCAGCTATGGTGAAAACGTTCAAGTTGGGGCCCTGCTTGCTTATTTGTAGCTTGCTACATGAAGCTCAAATCAGCATAGGTAAAGCTGGAAATTAGTAAGGGTGTATGCCGCACAAGGAATTGCAGGAACTGCAGAGGAGGTCATGGAGATGGAGCTGCAAGGCGACTGTAATGTTGAAATGCTTGCTGCAGGATGAGCTTGCTTGCCAGTCGTTGCCGTGTCACGAGCAGCTGCCGCATCTCCCTGGGAAGCAGCAGCGCCTGCTTCTCCAGAAGCTCATCCTCCTGGATTGACGTGGGAAATTGTGAGAGTAGCTGTCTTGCTCGCTGGGCTAGTTGAAACGCTGAAACAAATGACAGCCGGCAGACACAAGCTATACATCATGAACGGACTTCGGCCCAACTCAAGAGATGCCGCATTGTCATGAGCAAGTAACCACACTGACGGCTGGAGTGGGTGGACAATATATCCAAGAGCGTGGCTGCTGAGATGGATACATGGGTGTACCTGCAGCCTGCACGCAGTGTCGGCTCACATTAAGATTCACTTCATGAGCACTGCTGCCTGCCCGGAGGGTGGACTCCAAATGCGTCAGCTCAGCGTCTGTGGTGGCATGCAGCAGCAGCGCGCACTCATACGCTTTTGCGGCCAGCCCCCCTGCCAGTGGGAACCATGCCCCCTCGCTTGATCAGACAGACCAGCTGAAATTGAGCTGCACGTGCCATTTACATTGTCCAGCAGCAGCAGCAGCAGCAGTGCGAAGAGAGTGCCAACCCGAGTGCACCCACAAGGGGGCTTCTGCCGGCAGCAGGCAGTAGAGCAGGTCCTCCTTGCGCCGGCGCTGCACTCTGATGGGCTTGTGCACGTCATCCATCAGGTCCTGCATGCATCCCCCCCCTGCCATCAGCTGCCTAGCGCACGCACACTCCTTGGCCATCCATGCCTCGGTTTTAGCACGCTTTCTGACCTGCACACACGCGTAGAGGTGTGTCTTGTTGGAGGGGTTGACCCGTGGCACAAAGCCATAGAGCAGCAGGAAATCCAGCGTAGAATGTGCGCCGTACGAGATGGTGGCCTCCTGCTGTGGCCCCAGGGCTGATCCGGCACGCACTTCAAACACTCCTGTTGGCTGCACCCACAGCCTCCCACGTTCAGTGTATACAATCTCACATACTTGGAATGCCATGCCACTAAAAGCTGCACAACGGAGGAAGTGCAGCAAGAGAGGGAAGGAGCGGACCGTGACATGCCAGGGTGCAGCATGTAGTTGAAGCGCAGCGTGCGAGCGCCACTTGTACGTGGACGACATCATTTTCCCAGGAGCAGCAGCGGCAGCATTAGTGGAGTGGTTGAGCAGGTCGGCCACGGGCACCAGCGCCTGCTCAACCACGCCTCTCTCCGCTGCTCACTCAGTCTGCTCTGCTTCTCTTTTGCAGTTGCTCCTGCTTCTAAGCTGCTGGCAATGGCACAGTGTCCCGAGAGAGAGAGAGAGAGAGAGAGAGAGAGAGAGAGACAGAACAAGTTCGAGAACGCCAATTGCCTGCTGAGCAGTGCCGCCCACTGTGACACAGAACGACCTTGAGCGCACGCAGCCCACCGCCCACTCAGCATCCCAGCTGTTGCTGCCACCTGGCCATGCGTGGGCCACAGCTTGCACAGTGTCCCTCAAGTGTGCAGCCGTGGCGTGCGCGGCATCCACGGCGTACTCAGCTTGCAGCTCGCGCACCTCTCCTTCACTCCACCGCATCACCGTCTGCATCCGTGCATGCACCAGTGTCTCATCAAAACGCTTCGCTCCTTGATTCTCTCCAGCCTTTGCAAGAAAAGGGCCGGAGTATGTGTTACCTCAAAGTGAAGAGGAAGAAGAGGCGCGTACGAGGACCAAGCGGAGGAAGGGCAGTGCACAGCTTGCAGTAGCTTCAGGGCTAGCTCCTGTGTGCTACTCGCCAACAGTACATTGTCCATGGGCACTGCGAGCAGCACACTACCAAGCGGCACGTGCTGCTGCGCTACCAGGCCTCTGTGCACTTGCCCACCTTCATCGTCAGCCAGCCAAGCTTTCAGGGCCACTGGTGCCAGCTTGGGCTCAACTCCTAATCTCTGCCACACAGCCTCGAATGCTTGCTGGCCTTCTGCTGCAGGTCCTGGTGCTGATACCACACATTTTAGCTTGTTTGTTCGTGGCCTCTTTGCTGGCCATACCATTCGTTCAAATTGCCTCCGGCCTTGCTCATAGTCAAGCTTAATACATCTTATTGGCTCATTGGTCCTTGCATTCGAAGGCAACCACGTCCATACTGAAGTTGCAGAAGTCAAATGTAATGGTAGACATTTTAGCGACTGTGTCATCACAACCCGGCTCTAGTTTCCTCTGCTCAGAGTTGCAGCTGCTGGTGACCGTTGACGATAGTGGGCTCTTAAGTAGCACTGCACTGTAGGCGTAAAGACGAATGTTTTATTAGCTGCTCATGCGTCCTATGGAAATTGCTCGAAGTCGGTACGTAGACTTGACTTTCTTCAATGGCATCCAGTGGCCCATTCAAATAAGGTCATTCCGAGGAAAAGTTTCAACATCGTAACTATAATTTCACTATATATGCGTTAGCTTATGACCGAAAATTACAATCGCGTTGCAAGAACGTCAGTCTAGCACTAGTATTGCTTCACTGTAATTACTAACAATCTCGTCAATATCATTATTCCCGGCAAAGACCCCTAGGAGCTCCCCTTACTTCCTCACTCGACAAGCCTCGTGTTTATTCTTTGGGTCGCTTCCCAGGCTCCTTCTTTAGCAACTTCGTCTTAACAGCTGAAATCGGCCAAGACGTAGGGAAGAGTGCCTCTCATGTCTTCTGCTTGCAGCTATGCAAGTAGCTGCTTCATATTGGTTGGTTCACATTTAATTTCTTTGCAAAGGCCAGGGGAAGGCCCACGTCCAATCTGCCCCTTCCAATCGCGCTGGCCCCTCAACAAGGGCACTTTGGCTTTGACTTCAGTGCCAAGTAACGCAGTTGGGTATAGGAAAAGTGGGGGAAACACGATAAGGTGTGCTGCGTCAGGGGCGACAGCAGTTGAGGAGGACTACTATATTATTCTGGGTGTGCCGACTACTGCAGGAAAGGAGGAGCTGAAGCGAGCCTATCGTAAGCTAGCCCTTCAGGTTCTTTCCTTGTCTCATACTCCTTCACATTATTCTATAGGGAACCAGCAGGAGGATACGAGCTCAATATAACCTACAATGCATGGCTTATTCCAGCCAGTCTGGATTTGAATCGGTCCTCTTGGATTTGTGACATCACTGATTGCTTCATTCCTCTTCAGCTGAATATCATTAGTAGCAGCACAAAGAAGGGGTGGATTTTATTTTGCAAAATTGTTTCAAGTGTGGGTCTTGCTGTTATTGCGTGCTTTTTTCTAATTGTCCCTCTTGACTGTCCTTCAACTGCACCTGGAGCAAGGAGGTGCTATCCAGAGATGCAATGCTGTATACCAGGTGGAGCATAAACCCATACCCGCAAACGTGGCGTGAGTGTGTGCGTGGGTGTGTGCAGTACCATCCGGACGTGAATTCAGACCCGGCAGCAGAGGGCAGGTTCATTGAACTGAGCACTGCTTACGAGGTAATGTTATCCTCGTGTGCTTACTATACTACCAGTCAGATCTGCAGCAGCTGCCTGCAGGTGCTGACGCTGTGGAACACTGGGGGTGTGGGGGCAGGTGCTGGCAGATGAAGAGCAGCGGGCCGCATACGACAAGTATGGCAAGGCCGGGAAGCCGGCCTCCGCGTCTCCCTCGGGTGCCGCCTCTGAGGCCTTTGACACGTGGGACGAGTTCAAGCCTCACAAGCGCACGTATGCTCTCCCTCCTCTTTCTGCTTGTGGGTGGATGTGTGCAAGTGTGCAGGGACGTGTGCATTGCTAGCATATCTGAAAAGTGGCGATTGGCCATAGATTTAGAGGTATTGACATGGGTGGGATGGGGAGGTGCTGCGTGCAGGTCGCGCAAGGGCAGTGCCAGGGAGGCAGCAGCCGCAGCAGTGCCAGGTGGCAGCAGTAGCAGCAGCGGAGAGGCGCAGCTCGGGGACGTGGTGGAGTACCCGCTGTCTGCTGCCGCACAAGCTAGCCACGGTGACGGCCGCTCCAAAGGTGGGTGTCCGTTGCCGCTTTTGCAAATGGTTCGCTGTGCATCTCGGCTTCTCTCTAGGCCTGACAAGTGTCGCTGTTGTTGGGAGTTGGTGTGGGCGCAGGCGTAGGCTTTGTAGTGGGACGCAACCAAGGTGCCTCTCCGCATACTGCTGCTTCCCTTGCATCCAGTGCGCGTGATACGTATCCTTGACATGCGCCTGATACACAATGTAGACACATCATCTGACACCCAGGCATGAACCTTCCATCCATTGTTGACAAACTCCCAAGCGGGATGAGGAACAGCTGGACATAGGTACACGCGACCATGAGGTGCGTCATGTCTGACTCTTTCTTTCCATCTTGTACTGTGTGCATGACGAGTGTCAGATCGAGGAGACAAGCATAAGCTTCCGCCAGAGGTTCCTCCCTTCACCCCCTCATCTAAGCTCCTCCCTGATGGACAAGCCCTCCATCCTCCAGTCTCGTTGAATGTTTTACTAGAAACTGGATGCGAGAATGTAGGTAGGCATGCGAGCTGATGGCTGAGGGTGGTGTTTGTGGGGCATGTAGAGCCTGGAGCTGGTGGAGCTGGAGGTGCTTTTCTGCGAGGAAGGGAGTACTGAGTGGCGTACAGACCCATTGGAGAGCGCTGCCTTTGCTCGCCTCTCAGACCTCCGGGTTATCCGCTCCGTAAGTTCTGGCTTCAGTTGCAGTTTTTTAAACAAGGTAGAGAGGACTTAGGTGGAAGAAGCATGTGCAGATGACAGCATGGTATTCACCTGCTTGTTGCATTCTTAAGAAGATTTAGCGTGTTTATGCTTGAATCTGGAGCGCATGCAGGAGTTTGACCGCAGGCATGATGCATGGTCGCTGCACGACGATCTTTCTCCAGGTTGCGGAAGCGCGATCTACGAAGAAGAAATCATCGTCTGACGGGGAAATACGGGTTCTAGGGCGTGCTCAAAATCTTGAGATTGAGGATATTAAGTGGTGTTCAACATTACCACCGAGCCAACATTGATGTGTGCCCACATCTTTCCAAAGGCTTATATACAACTCGTGAAGCTGCATTCTTGCTTTGGTTGGCAATGTGCTTATGCGTGACCTTTTCCACGACAGTATCTTGCAAGTCAAGCACACTGGGAATTTTGGTACTTTACCAACTCTTTCTTCCCCTTTACCTGGTATTTATCAGGACGTCCACTCACCACATTTGGATTGGCATGTTCATGTCATGTATATACTGTTTTGCATGTGTCATATCAATATTTCTGCAGTATCTCTAATCGTGAGACTTTGCAAGCAATGTTCAAGTGAGCATGTTTGTTACAAATCATATAGCGGACCTCATATACATTCTTATAGATAAGTTTGCAAGCCTATACGACATTCCCAACTTTGAACGTCGCCTATAGTGGATTATACTCATATATCATTCTTTATCAACATCAATCATCATGGCACATGGTTTCTGTGGTTTCTCACATAAGAATGGTCATGTCAAAGATTTTGCTAGAGATTAGAAAAGTTGTCTTAGGTGTAATGTCTTCCTTTTTGACACTTTAGTGGGTCAAAGACAAAGATCAGATGTTGTGTCTTAGGTGTTATATGTTCCCTCTTTGATACTACAGTGGGTCGAAGACAAAGATCAGACATTGTTTAATCGTAGTGTCAATGACCCATTCGAAGCGATTGTCCTAGAAGAGCTTCTTTGTAGGTCTTTTTAAACTTACTCACTGAATCAGGAGTCACTAACCTAGAAATATTAGAGTCGCTATGAGGGGTCACCAATCAAGATAAAGGAGCTTGTCACGTCAGGCGTCGCTAACGAAAAAGGCAGCTTGTTGGAATGCGTCATTAAGTACTGTTAAGTAAAGAAATAGATTAGAACGTCGAAATTTCGAATCCCAAGCTGGAGATTCCTCACGGTTAAATTGGGCAGATACCAGGTGTCATGCCCCTTATTTCGTCCTGTTTTGTAAACCCAGACTGCAGCGCACTGCAGCGAATTGCAGCGACCAGCAGCAACCATCAGCAACAATCAGCAACAATAAGCAAGCATGCTTCCATTCACTTTCACTACGACACGTGCATGCAGGTCATGCACTTGGCACTTCCTTGACTATCGCATGTGCCATAAATCTCTGCAATTTGTTCGACTTTATCAAAGTGCTTATTGTCGTAGGGCTTTTTGTCGTAGTGCTTTCTTAAGGTCCAAGCTGCTCCAAGCTGCTCCAAGCCACTTCAAGCTGCTCCAAGCTAACCCATCTTAGGTTCATGTGTTGAGGCTGGTTGCGGCTGGTTGAGGCTGCGGTAGTCTATGGAATCGTGATAGCTTGGCTGAGCTGGCAATTCTCAGTTCCAAAATCGCCGGACCCGCTCCCGACCAGAAGTCGTGTCCGTCTGAGTCCGTATCAAGCCCAGTCCAGGTGGGTGATAGGGGTGGATGTGTAGTGAGCTGGAAGCACGACTGCGTGTCTCGCTCCCTACTGCTTCAGTGTCCCTATCGACATTGACGTGAAGGAAGCGGTGGGAAGCGGCCCATCGTTATTGGCCGCGAAGTCGACGAAAAACAAGTCGCAATCGGAATGCCGTGCCGGTCCCGCGCATTGACCAGCAACCAACGAAAGCAGTTTTCTCATTGATTCGGCTGATGGCATATCCTCATTCTTTTATTCTCTTCGTTATCCGCCGCATCTCAACCAATTCTTTCATGATATGTCCCAACCTTTCATAAGTGCGTTGAGCTAGGACTGCACGAGCTCAAGAAGGCTGTTCGACTTTCCTGACCATACTCCTGTCTGTAAACGATGTAGTCTTTGTGGGAGGTTGGTCGCTAATCAGCGCCCTCCTCCGTTAGTCTTCCTCTAAATAATCATCTATATTGATTTTATTAGGGGGCTAATCGGACATCTTTTAAGAAATCTGCAATGGTCATGGGGTCGACACGGGTTGCCCAGCCTGTAGCACTAGCCCTCGATATCCCAACGAACCGTAGGCTTAAGACATTGCGTGCTCCTTGTGTCATTCCCGCCTCTGTCATTCCGCCTTTGGTGGATGCTTCTCTTGCCGGTGCAAATGACTTCAGCGATGTGTTTGGCCCAGTAGTATCTTCGCAGCCGGTAACGCCTCATCCGCAACAGGAGTTACCGAGTACTGTAGTCACTATCTCTGTAGAGGTTGAGGAAAAGTACCTATCTACATGGGCTCCTTTAGACTCGATTTCAAGTGGCAATCCGCCAGTTTTGTCCAGCCGATCGCACTCTCTTGTTGGACCCGAGGTTCCGCCTCTCTTAAGTCAATGCCGGCAGCAAAGTAAACTATGTAACTTGTCCGACAACAATAAATCTGGCCTTGGTGTGCGAGAGGTTTTACTGGGACAAGTAGGCAACTCCACATTGAAATGCTCTGAGACCTACGCAAGTGTTGCATCCCTCTTTTCTGAAGAATCTACACAAAACTTGCAAAGGTTAGTTTATTCAGAAGCGGGTGTAGTAACGGAGGGGTGTTTATCTAGAGTTTCCTCTGCTGAAAACAGTTTGGCAAACCATGCGGAGAATGGTGCCACTCCAGTTGAGAAAAAAAAGATTGGTCCAGATGATTTTGAGCTCTTACGAGTTGTTGGGCAAGGGGCATTCGGCAAGGTATTTCAAGTACGAAAGAAGGATAGTGGCGAGATTCTCGCCATGAAAGTCATGAGGAAGGACAGGATAATAGAAAGGAATCACGGGGATTATATGAAGGCAGAGAAGGAGATATTGACCAAGATGGTGCACCCATTTATTGTTCAATTGCAGTACTCTTTCCAGGTATACTTGGTTCATCCCTTGATGCTAGTATAATTTTATGCTGGTGTCATGTTTCTGAGATATTGGAGTACTGCCCAGATCCTGAACTGTCATCATGCGTATTCATCTGCAGACGAGGACGAAACTGTATCTCTTGTTGGAGTTTGTGAACGGCGGCCACTTGTTTTTTCAGCTATATCGACAAGGCACATTCAGGTCGGTCCTTAACTTTCGTCTCGGCATGCACCATTTTACTTTGTGTCATCTTAGAGCTTGTTATTATGCTGCTTGGTGCTCCACCAAAATTTGGTGTCGTGGCCTCCTTGTGGAGTGTCTGAAGTTGCTTCTCTGTGCCTGCACTGCAGCGAAGAGTTGGCGAGGATTTATACGGCGGAGCTGGTATCAGCAGTAGCTCATTTGCACAAGAATGGCATCATGCACCGCGACCTCAAGCCTGAGAATGTTCTCCTCGACTCTGAAGGCCATGTAAGAAGCACTCAGGCACAGCAGTGTCTCATGTCAATTCGATTTTCAGAATAGGACTAGTTCTTGATGTCTCCTGGGAAGTTAAGCAAGGTGGCGGGGATGCTGGGAGGTGCAGGTAAAGCTGACAGATTTTGGTTTGGCCAAGGAGGTAGACGAGTTGGATCGCTCCAACTCGCTTTGTGGCACAGTGGAATATATGGCCCCTGAAATTTTGCAGGCCAAGGGCCATGGCCGCGCTGCTGACTGGTGGAGTGTGGGCATTCTCCTTTTCGAGATGCTCACTGGGCAGCCCCCCTTTGCTCATAACAATCGCCAGAAACTGCAGCAGAAAATTATCAAGGACAAGATCAAGTTTCCATCGTTCCTTACGGCTGAGGCGCACAATCTGCTGAAAGGGGTGAGTCATTCCTGACATGTGGGCTCAGTTAACAACGGTTGTGTGGTCTGCTTTCTCCCTTCCGTTCGGCCCAATGAAGTAAGGCAAAGGTCGGAATGCCTACTTGCTAAGCATGAACTTGCTTAGTGACCCACGGCAGGGTGGTGCTTGTCACTGACTGGGCAGTTGCTGCAGAAAGATCCGGCGAAGCGCCTGGGCAGTGGAGCCAATGGCAGCAACGACGTCCAGAAGCACAAGTGGTTCCGTGCCATCAACTGGCGCAAAGTGGAGGGCAGAGAGCTCCAGGCCAAGTTCAGGCCTACCGTGAACGGGAAGATCTGCACGGCCAACTTTGACGACATGTGGACCTGCATGCCCGTGCAAGACTCCCCTGCTTCTACCCCCACGGGGTCTGCTGCGTCTGACCTCCTGTTTCGCGGCTACACCTACGTGGCCCCTTACGTCTGGCTCCAGGACGTGCACGCTGAGGAACAGGTAGCAGAGGATTGTGGGGATGCAGCATCCGAGGATGATGATGCTGAGGATGATGCTGCTGTGCCTCCTGGACTTGAGGATGACGGTTTGTATGACTTCCAGCTGGACTAAAAGAATGGTCTGCCACCAACTGTGTGTATGCCCTTGCAGAATTGCTGCAGGGCCCATCTTCAGGACTATTATTGCACTTTCCTGTGGGCTCTGCTGTGCCTCTCATTCTTTCGTCTGGTAGGTCCCATTGACCTCTCAAATGAGCTATAAGGTTCTTACTGGACCAGTAGAGAACGCTCTTAAGGTGGTCATTGCAGCTTATAGTGCATCTGACTGAGACTGTTTTGTGATTTTACACCCTCTTTCACAGGATATTATGTGAAAGTACTCTCGAGGTATGGCGTAGCTGCCTGGTTCTTGTGTAGACTTTCCCTTTTCTCCTACAAATTCCCTAGTATAGTTAACCAGGGACGAGTAGCTGGAGGGATTTTAATTCATGGTAAATAGGTACATTGCTTGGGTATGGTAAGCAAATCAAGCTGCTACCATTTTTCCAAGTTTTATATAGCACCTGGTGGTAGCTTGTCTTTATACCAGTAGGGCAGATATGCAGTGATCATCATGTGGCTTGATCGACCAACTTGTGGATTATTGTGGCCAAATGTGGGCGTTCTCACAGAACATGTCTGAGGACGTGATGGCAGTGAAAAGTGTCATATATTATGTCACCTTCTTCCTCTATTACTGGTCAGAAAGTTATCATGCGAACTTTAAAGTGATGTGATATAGGGTCAAGGCATATTTGAGTTTCTATATCCTGAATGTAGACCAGGACATTGATTGAGACACATTCTAATTCTACCCTTTCTCACCTGCTGGTTTCCTTCGAGAGCTTCCACCACAAACTATGTGGTTGCCCTTTACAGAGGAATGAAAAGAGCTAGTGTACCTCTCAATCCACATTCTATCAATAATCTCCTATATCGTTCAATGTGATATCTACAAAGAGGGTTCAGTGCATAAGATCCTGATGCATTAAAGGATACTTAAGTCACAAATTCCAACTGTAACCTGTTACTGTGTCCCCATGCATGGACCATTCACCGTCACCTGTAATTATAGATATTCAAAGCCTACGCATGTAAAGCTGCCTACACTGCTACAAGAGAGAAACCTAGATATACTACAAAGGAGGCGTTGAAGCTGCCTGGAGGAGGTCCTTGAGGTCGCTGGCTCCGAAATGCACCGTCTCTGCACAGAACTCGCACCGCACTTCCACCACACCTGCAGAGCATCACAACATCCAATAGAAATGATTCTTGCAACTCGACCTGTTCGCTCACCTCTACAGTTCAATGAGCCCATTGTCCATAAGCGGGCACTTCAATTCATGCAAACAAATTTGGCGAGTACCTCTCTCGTCAAGCAGGGCCTGGATATCGCGGGAGCCTAGAGATTCGACAGCTTGCAACATGCGCGGCCTCAGCTCCTCCGTCTTGCACGGTCCGAAACCTGGCTTCATCTGCACCCAATTCCCTTGCGGAGTCAGCTTTGCAAGAAGTGCGTGCCGCCAGCACATGCACCCAGGCCAGCCCAATGGAGGTAGAGGCTTACAGGTGATGTGGGCTCATCCATGCCAATGCCGGAGAGAAGTCGCTGAATTAGATGCTGGGGCGAGAGGTCCTGGGATGGGGTGGATAAATTAGGCATGGCAAGCACATTCTCCTCCACTTGCTGCAGAGTTGCGTCGGAGCAGAAGGGCAATACCTGCACTCTCCAAGCAAGCCAGCAAGCACTGGTCATTGAGTAAGCGTGTCTCTTCGCTCTGACACGCTGCATCAACAGTTGTTTGCACCCAGAGAGGGGATACAGCTGACGTACTTGGACAAGAAAGCCGCGTGCAGCGAGGCAGTGAGAATCTCTTCCTATGGACACGCCCAGCGAGAGGGCTGAGTTAATCTGCCATAACCCACAAATTGTTAATGAGCAGGGCACCTACGGACAGAAGGCCACAAGCGGATGCATGGCTCCACTCCAACACTCACCTGCTCACTCTCAGCGAGGTAGTGCGCCAGATCCTCTGCCACCTCGCCCGTTTGCAGCGGCACAGTGCCTCTGCCACACACATGTCGAGCACTCGTTCTCTATTATGCACACCTCCGTCTCTCTCACATGCATGCTCGTACAGTCATCATCATCTGAGTCTGCTTCAATATTTTCTTGTTCGGCCTCTTCAAATGCAGCATAGTCTATTCCGATCTTGTCACCAGTGGGAGCTCAAGCTGCAAAGCGCGGGGGACCGAATGGACAGGAAGAGTAGTACGAGTAAGGCTCCACCCATTCAGGATGGCTGCGCACTACTGTGAGCACGCCCGCGCCCACGGCTGCTCCCACGTCCATCTGCGCTCCCCTCCCTCCCTTTCACGTGTCTCCTCCGAGATCAGCACCTGGCATGCTGACTGACATGCTCGTCCACCTCACTTGTGCATATTCAAGAGGGAGGGGAGGGTCAGAAGGTCCACCTTGCCATTGGGCTTGAGGGGTGGATCACAAGCAGGATTTGCCACATAGCCCTTGACAAAGTTATCCGTGGTAGCCACAGCTGTCATCTGACCGAGAGGCCCCCGGCCTGAGAACATTATCTGTGCAGCAGCAGCAGGACACTTTGCGGCGGTGAGCGGGGTCTTGGGGGCATGGCACCTTCCTCTAGTGCGAGATTGGAAGGCGCATGAAAGGAAGCAAGATGAGGTATCACCTGCACGGTTTCACCAGAGCCATCCTTAAGGGCAGCCATAAGCAGAGTGCCCATCAGGAGGCGGCCCAACGCTGCGGTTGCCTGCCCCCATACTCAGTGTTCATAGTGCTGTTAATTGCTGACGTTATAGGACACTCTTTATTCAATGACCTTCTAGGACAGGCCTTCACGTCATGGAATAAAAAGACTAGAAAGACATACCGTAGGTGCAAGTTTGTGGCGCCTCTGCGCCTCGCGCACCAACTCTGTTGCATCTAACGCAATAATTGACACCTGCAGCTCACCCCTTGTAGTCCCATACAGTGTAGACCATCAGCAAAAAGAAAACTGTGCTGTGCTTGTGTTTATCCAGGGCTGCAGTACATTAGACTCCATACATGCACGAAAAGAAGAAGTCTCAGCTTCCTTGTATGCATGAGAGCAAAACGGAACTGGACAGAGGGAGTCATTTGTGCGATGGCACACGCACTTCTGCAGTCGAGGATAGGCAGCGGAGGAGCACATCGTCTGAAAAACGGACAGTATCTTCGGCTTTATCATTGCTCATTTCTGCAATGACCTGGCCATCAGATAGTTTGTTGGATGACCTACAGCGACCTGATCTTGATGTGGCACATGTTCGTTGGCCATATAAGCGCTGTCTAACTCTCAGCAGGCAACTGGGGTGCCTTTCATTTGCAAATGCAAAGCTATGCGGCTGGTTGCGCCATTGGTTCCTTCCTGTTTCCAGCACAAGCAGGAAGAAGAGCATATATTTTGTCAACTCCTCGCATCCTTTCTTCACGCACGTGATTGGAGCGGGTCCTCACAAGCTCACAATGAACTTACCAGCTTCTGGCCTCAGATGTTCGTATCTTTGTACAAAAACTTGTGTGGTAAGGTTCGTCAACGCAACTGAAGCCATTGAAATCACTATTTCTCACGATCAGCTGACGCAGCGCAGGAGCAATACAGCACGGTCCTACGATAATTTAGTGCGTAGAGGTGCTTTGATGGTCCTGGAGCCTGGCATACTTATGACGATTAGCTGTGTCATTCCTGCGAGTCGAGGACGAGTCTATCCCCAGCAGCAACCCTTCACAAATAACAATTTGACTACTCGCGATCCGTGGCTTCACGTCGAGCTGCTTCTTGCAGAAGACGTACGTATGTCCTGCCAAGCCCAGACGTTCTGATCGGGTTTGGTCGGGTTTGGTAAAAACTCTGCGGGAGCTTGCTCATTGTGGACCTCGGTCCACCTCGGTCCACAATTGCAATAATAGGTCGTACACATATTTGCTAGTACACGTAACCGGAACGTACAAGGCAGCTCAAGTCCACCAGAAAGCAGGGGACGGAGATCCGGAGGAACGCGGGAAGTCTGGGGTCTTGTCGGTCGCGTCGCAGGGGGCCCGGTCGCACGGGCAGTGTCGGACTTGGGGCTAATAGACCCCCACGGTCCACCACACTTTTTGATTGCAGCTTGGCCCAGCACGCACTAGTGCATGCGCACTGGTGCGCACCAGTATGCATCAGAACACACGAATTATGCCCTTGCAACGGCGTATAGCTCCGTCGAACGGGAGGAACGGCTGTAACGGAGGGGTAAAGTTACGTAGTTTTGCCATGTTCAACATACCATGTGGCTTTTAACATGGACTTCTTCATTTGTACCTAGTTCAGTTGCCATTTCCGTTTCCTGATCAAAGCCATATGTCATCAACGATCATCCAGGAAACTTTTGCTCCGAGCTTCTAGTTCACGGTCATCACTTGCTATTAAGTCTCGTCAGTTACTTGTACTCTGTTAGGGTACATATTTGGACTCTCTTGTCGTGTCTACCCTGCACTACAATGCAGAGGCTTGTTTTAGGACGACTAGGACTAAGAGTGGCACAAGCTCGTTCACGATTGCTGCCTTCTTCTTCGTCTGTTGTGACTTCTTCGTCCCTTCAGGCATGTCACCTCCTACTTCTGCTCAACCTTACCAAATTCGTTACGAAAGAAGAATTTGCGTTTGAAGCTGCTACGTAATTCAACATCATCTCTCATATTTCTGTGGGCTCCTTACGAATGACAGGGGACCGCATCTTCTTCAGCCATTCCCCTTCACAAGTACTCCACTGCGCTGAATAGGGTAAGTTTGGGGGCGGTAGCTTCTTATGATCTTAACCCGTTTGCAAGCTTAAGTGATGCTTAAGTGAAGTATGTCTCAAGTTGCGTATTAGTCTCTTCCAGTCAGTAGGTCATGCTTTGAAGTACCTGCTTTGTGCAGCATGGACATTCTCTTCGTATTTCAATAACGTCATGGCAGACCTTATTGTCATAGCTGTGGCATTGTCCATGGCCATGGGGTTACATATGCTTTCAGTGAGACACTATCATTAAATCAGGGCAGAGCTACCAGTACAGTACTTAGTGACAGCATTCAGCATACACTTGTTTAATGCCTGAGCTCTCATCTTTCTTCTGTTGGGTTGCAGCACCGTGACACTCCCGATAACAACTTAAATGTATCATTTTCCTTCACAGACGTCAATATGAAGAAGGTACGTGCCCTATGGACTACGTTCACATTGGGGCATTGCATAATCACTGCTGCAGTTGCCTTTGTCTGCTCACTGAGATGGAATAGGTGTTCCTGGAGCTCTTTAGGGTTAAACGTAAATAATTGCAACAAGGTATGGCCATGACCTCATGAAGAATAGGACGAAATGCTTGAGGGGCCTATTTGAACTCTTAGATCGGCTGAAATCTGGGGTTGAGGGATGCCAGGTGAAGGACATATTATCGCACTACCCGGCAAACTATAAGCAATCAGCCGTCATCCCTCTTCTTGATCTAGCACAGCAACAGCATGGAGGTTGGCTTCCAGTGTCTGCTATGAACGAGGTCAGCGCGCCCTCCTGAACATCCTGGCCTCATGGTATACCACCTGTGACCTGCCCCCCAGACGCTGATGCTGACATGTGTTAGGCGGGCATGCTTTCTTAACTCAGGTAGCGAAGCTGCTGGGTATGGCGTACATTCGTGTGTATGAGGTGGCAACCTTCTACACTATGTTCAATCGCCAACCCGTAAGTCTTCCTGCTCCTCTCCACGTGCAAGACTAAGCTGCACAGCTTCTGTCTGCAGCCCACCAGTGGGCTTCGTGAATATACGTGACTCAGGTTTCTGTCCCTCGAGCCCTCTGTCATTCTTCAGCTGTTGTTAGCACTACCTTCAGGCAAAACGTAGGTCTTTAGCAGTAGGGTAACGGAAGGCATGATCTAGAAGGTAACATCCATACTTTGTGGACTGTGGAGGCAATTGCATTGAAGATTATAATTCATAGGCGCACATAGTGTGCAGAGACTAATACCTGATTGAGGATTGGGTGTGGCACAGGTGGGGCGCTATCACGTGCTTGTGTGCGGGACCACGCCATGCATGCTACGCGGCTCACGGGAGGTGGAGGAGGCGGTGCTCAAGCATCTGGGGGTCACCCGCGGAGGTTGTCGACCTGCCGCCCGCCCTCCCTGCGCATCCCCTGTTGCATTGCCCTCTAACATTGCTCACTGGGTCCTAGAATTAGCTGATACTATCACTCTGTGGTCCTGGTTACTGAGAAGTATGATATGCTTTTGTTATTTTTGTATGTCCAGAAATAACCAAGGATGGGTTGTTTTCCATTGGAGAGATGGAGTGTATGGTAAGTCCTGCCCACTTCCCTCCTGTCTTCTCTTGTTGTGCTATTGGTAAGGATGGGTAGCGCTTGACTGCTTCTCCTTGTAATGGGCGATCCTACTGCTGCTGCCGCTGCTGCTGCTGCTGCTCATATGTGTGTCACGGCGATGCATGCAGGGGTGCTGTGTCAATGCCCCTATGATTGCAGTGGCAGACTACTCAGGCGGGGCGGAGAAGTATACCTACAATTACTATGTGAGTTCTGCTACACCCACTGCAAGTTGCATCTGCGCCTCTTCTGTCCAGTAAGCCTGTTGCAGGGGTGCAGCCCTTCATCAAGTACCTGGCTTGACATGCCGGGCGGGCGGTGTATCGTGCAGGAGGACCTGACACCGGAGTCAGCAGTAGAGCTTGTGGAAGCTCTTCGCCGAGGAGAAAGCCCTCCCGTATGTCCCATTACACACCTGTTCCATTGCTGCTGTCAGCACCTATGGTGGGGTGAAGAAGCATGGGCCCCTGTGTACTTGTGGGCTTTGGGGTTTTTGTGGTTTTTCACCTTCTCGTCTATGAAGTCAGTATTAGTCAGTATTAGCCTCATTGTGGTCTGCGCATGCGTGTAGCGAAATGTATGTGATTTTTACTTGTTTTGCACGAGTGCTGGCTTTGTGGTTGCAGGCAGGAACAAGGAATCCAGGTCGCATCAGAGCTGCTCCTGAGGGTGGTCCCATCACTCTTCTAGGCGAGCCCAAGCCTCCTACGTGTCGTGATCTAGCAGCTTGCTAATCCCTGCTACTCTTATCCACAGTCTTGTTTAGCTTGTCGATAGAGTCTTCTGCTTGGGGGGTCTACTTGCTACCTTCTCGGTATGAGTTGTGAGGGAAAGAAGTGAAAAAGTTGCAGCTTCAGTAAACTACAACATTCTCTTACATGCTCTCTCCATTCTAGTATACTTTCTTTGGTGAGCACTTTGAGAAATAGATAGTGCTTTTGCGGCTTACCCAATCTGCCTACATAGGCAGTACATAAAATGAAGAGAAATTTGATATACTTCATGCGTAAGCTCTTGCCCGGCAACAACTGTCCACTTCGTCAATATATCTTGTTCTTCAGCCACAAAATGCTTAGAACAAAGTCATGCAAAATGTATTTCAGTACTTAGTATACCTTCCTATCTGTTTGTCTTAAACTATAGGCAAGTAATTCGCAACAATTTTTTACTGAAGGAGCTAAGGTGCTTGTGTTACCAACAAAAAGATAAGAAATGCCAAGACGATCAGGGTGCCTCCCAGCTGTACCAAAATTTGGCAACTAATACAGTTTCACAGCCAATTAATGCGGAGGCACTCGGCACATGACGTGGACTACAAGTATATGTCTCCAGCATGTAGTACTATGTATGCCAACTAATTTTTGAAAAACGTTTCGTCCAGTTTTGTGAAGTAAATGTCTCCGATAGATAAATACGTCATCCCCAAGCCCTTCATGTCTTACTTGTTTTGCCTCGTGTCAAACATGGGCATTTTTCTAGGTGCACCCTTCAATCAAGGTGAACTTTATTCATTCGACACCATTGCCACCAAAAAATGTGTACATAAGAACTTTGCCTCTGTGGGCATACAGATGATGTTTACACACAACGACCACACAAGCTTAAACAAACAAACACACTTTTAGTGTCAAGGCCAGAATTTCCAAGATACACTCTTTTTGATCGACATACATTGGCCTCCTGTTCACTTAAAACACATTCCAAACAATCGCATAATCCAAAAGACCATCTAACCACATAACCAACTGTGGCTAGGTATCAATGGCTCAATGCAAACTTCATGATCAGGGTTTTTTCAATGAAACCTTCATCAGAGACGGCAGGAAGGCCTCCGACCCCCGTCAGATTTATTACATATGGACGCCATGCACTCTATATGATGACAAAGTCTTAGTAGGACGTGAAACCCAAGGACTTCCGTCGAGCGCAAACCTCCACGGTGCGGCGACGTCATGGGCACTGGCGTAGTTGATTCCCACACGCGGCCCAGCCAAAATGGCACCAAGACTCTCAGGCCCATCCAGAAGCTCTAGGCCACCTGCCCATAGAAGCAACAATTGGACAGCAGTAGGAGTGTTGCCCTATTGTTACGATGATCTACTATTGTGCAGGCACTGGGCCAGACCGAATACGACAGCCAGCCACCCACCTGGTGCATAGAGAGGGTGATGAGACCAATCAGTGGTGAGCCCCAGGGCTTCTCCCACCTGCTTGCACCCTCCACGACCAGCGGAGTGGCTCAAATCAGCAGTGCTCCCCTCCACACAACTCAGCACCACAGTGCAGGCTGTATCTTTGAATCACTGTTTGGTCAAGCTTCGCTGATGAACAGATAGGAAGAGGAGCCCAGGACTCCAGGTAGGCTGTGCAGCAACAGCTGCGCCCACTTGAAAACTGCGGGAGAACCACGTGGAACAGACATCCCACTCAGAGGAACCTGGCAAACTACTACTCACTCTGCCAGGGCCGGCGAGGAGCTGCGGAGAGCAGACGTCCAAACCACGGCGCCTCTTCACCTCCTCCAATCCTGTTCCTTCTCCCATCACAGCACCCTCCTCGTCACAAGGGGCCTAGACGAACTTGACCAAGGAAAGGGGGGGCAGGCGAGGGGAGCGCAAGGGGGTGATGGGAGCACCGCAGACAGGCGCGCAAGCACGGATGAGGCAGGCAGCCCCCACGCCCGGGCGGTCGGCCGTTATGTTGAGCATGTTGTGCAGGCCGTAGCACAGGTACACGTACGCACACCCCGCTGCCCCAAACTGTGCACATCCCCACGTGCGGCAGGGTGAGCGTCAGCGTCACTGTCAGCTTCTCCACCTCACGCTTTGCGCTCTAACAGGACAACAGCATGAGGAGAGTGGCACAGATGGTAAGCGGTTGGGGGGGGGACTTGCCAAAGGGGCGGTGCGGGCAGTGCATCCGAAACGAGCGTGGCAAGCAGTGTCCCCCTCCCTGTATGCCTCCACCTGTCACTGGAACCAACCCTCCCTCTTGATGAGAGAGAGAGAACACCAGGTCCGTAGTTGCTTAGCTCAGCTTTTGTAGGAGAGGGCTTGAGACTACTTAGAGGTAGGCATTTACTTCAGTAATTTGGAGGACAACTGAGGCTCGGCGCAAATGCTTGCCAATCAGGAGAGGGGCAAGCTCAACGGGGTCGCGCTGACAGAAAGAAGCAGGGAGCAGCCCATATGGCAGCCCCAATGCGCTGCCATCCACAGACACACTGTGAGGCACCGATGCTACAACTGCGCCTCTCTTTCTCCCCTCCCTCTCCTTCAGTTTATCCTCTTCTTCATTTGGACCAGAAGTGGGCCTCTTCTTAACGCGCTGTATCCTATTTCCCTTTCCCCTTCCCGTGCTCGCAGCTGTCACAGAGCATCCAACAGTCTGCTCTTTGTCAGTCGCTGAAAAAGCTCGATTCAACCCCTTGTCTCGCAATTTGGGGCCAAGATGAGACGTGTTTCTTTTGCTTTTAAGATCTGCACACTCTACCATACTTTTACCACTTGTCCCAGTACCACACTTTGACAGGTTTTTGGAGGCCAGCAGCAACTTAGTGGAAGCCTGTGGTTGCAGACAAGTGTCACAACCAGTTTGTTTCACCGAAATTGCTGCTGATAAATTACCCGTGTCCGCATTCTGAGAAGCTATCAAACGTGCAGAAGCTCGTGTTGTTCGACCTATCTGAAGTTCCATCAGAAGCCGGACTCCGCTTACAGCTAACCTTGATAGATTGCGTGCATGCAACCAATGAGCAATTGTAGATGCTGCTGCCACAGACATCCCCACATACTCTTATGTACGTGACAAAGACTTCCGTCTACAATCCGGCAGCATCCTCGTATTGCACCCACACGATCCCTGAGTACAGAAGTCCCATTTAATCAAATTTCGTTGTTGATGGCTGATGTAGTACGCATGAAGGTAGCATTTCGGTGCATGGGGGGGCATTAGATAAACTTTGATATGCCTCGCAGTGCCTCGCAAGTCGCAGTGCCTCGCAAGTCGCAATGCCTCCCGTCCCAGCTAGCTTCCTTCGTGTCCACTTGGCCCCACGCCTGAAAGCGTTTATAGGGGACACGCTGGGGCACGCTGGGGGAGCGCTGGGGGGACCAAGGACATCTCGAAGTGCCTCGACCAGCCTCGACATAGCGATGTATGCGTTCACACTACGAACCACTACGTACAATATCGAACAGTCACGGCGAGTGCTGTTACCATCTCTTATCGATGGAATTCTGAGTGTGACAGCGCATGCATACGGGAATAATAAGTACCTTGGCTTCTTTCTCACAGGGACGTCATTTGTAGGTGTCTCATGTAAATTGTTCATGACAGTCCGCGTGGTTGTTCATTGTGGTTCAAGCACCGCCTACGCGAGTGTGGGGATAAATTATGGGTTCTACTGCTGTTCCTAATAGTGAAGGAGCGGAGGCCTCTCGTCCAGGCTCAAGTGTCGATTCTGTAAGTCCAGATAGCATGTCTAGGTATTTTGCAAGCTGCCATGCTCATGAATCACACGATACCGTCGCATGCTCCTCTTGCAGCGTGATTGTCGCTTTTTTATGCCGATTATCGTCTAGTAACTGGGCCTTACGGAGCCACTTATGCCTATCTTGATTTTTGTGGCAATAAACAAGAAGCGGACCGCATATTCTGAATCACAGCATACACGATCCCATGCTTCATAGGAGGCTCTTAAGGGTGCCGGATTTGTTTATTGGGGGAGCCTCAAAATGCCCCACGGAGTTGACATGCTGCCTAAGTTGGGCCACGTTTCCGACATTTTGTATCTGCATCTGCATTGTGTCAGGTAGCGCGACAAGAGGCAGCAGCAGAGGGCTATGAGACGGTGTTTGTGAAGGATAATGTGTGTGTGCATCCTAGCCAGGCTGTGAATGAGCGCATAGCAGGCCGCTTGCAGCTCATCAAGCAAGGGCCCTCTCTCTTCATGGTAAGCCGCCTGTGTGCGGGTTGGTCCGGAAAGGCATACACCTTCTCATATTGTGATGCTTGGAGTGCCCCTCGTCCACACCCGGGTGTGACTGTTGGGCTGGAAAAGTGATGAGCACCAAGCTGGACACCATTTTGTCGCTTACCAGACAGCTGTAGCCATAAGGTGCATGAATGACCACTGCTTTCAATGGCCTGAACTCTCTACTTGTTGGTGGGGTGGAAGACCTGGATTCCGTACAACAACGCTGGAGTTGCGGATGACAAGGGCAAGGCCCTGTCTCAAAGAGCAGCTGACAGAGGTGAGCCGTTACTTACTCACTCTCTCTCTCTCTCTTTCTCTCTGGCATAAATTTGTGAGATTTGAGACTCAGACAGAAAGAGAGAGGCGGAAAGAGGGTCATCATGCAGGCCGCAGGAAGAGGGCCCCTTGCTCTCAGAAGCGTGACAGGGGGCTGGGGGGAGGGTGGGGCGCAGACAGGTACCTGTACACCATCAGAGCGGTGTCCGTGGCGGAGATGCGCTCCATCCGCCGCCACACGCCCGCGCTTGGCTGGCACTACATCATCATCGTGCTCACCAACGGTAGCACCACTCATGCCCCCCATCGCAGACATGGAGGCATGCCCACCAGGTTGAGACGAGGAGCCCTCTCCGTGTGCTGCTTGCCTGCCTATGAGCATGCGTGTGTGTGGGCGTGCACGAGCAGGGCTTGCGTTTGCGCCCCTCTACTTCCACAGCGGAGGTGTGAAGGAGTACCTGGCCACGCTGAAGATGCATGCGGTGCTGGTGCGCTCCGCAGACGACGCCAACGTGTACCTGGTCAACGACATCCAAGATCCTCTGCAGGTGTTTTCTCTTTCTCCGCCCTTCCCCTCAAAGGATTGTCAGGAGGGGCATATGTGTCTAACGTGGATAGCATTGCCGACAAGGGTGCTCCCTTCTCCGGGCGTGCAGAAGAGCCTGCATTCACTGGACATGGCGGAGGCAGTGGCGGGGCCGGTGGCCCCCTCCCCTGCTCCTGTGGAGGAGGAGGAGAAGGAGGCGCAGGAGGAGCAGCAGAAGGACGATGAGAAGGTGCAGGTGGTGGCGGTGAGGAGGGAGGCGCTGTCGGTGCAGCAGCAGCTGCTGGAGCGCTTCTCCATGGTCACCAAGGCTGTGCGCGACACGGGCGCGCACCTCCTGCTGGGGGTCAGCGATGCCGCGGGCAGCGATGGGCTGCTGGGCGGGCGCGACGCGCTCCAGCGCATGCCCCACCCTCGTCCCGCCCGCCTTCCACCCCACTCGCAGGGGGGCCCTCCGCACCTGAGCAGCAGCGTGCCCTTGCCCTTGCAAGCGCACGCCCGCGCTTCCGAGAGGCCCTTGGCGTCGTCGGAGTCGGAGTTGGCCAGCGGCAAGGTACACGCCACCTCCCCACCTCCCCAGCCTCTCTCCTGCCCTGTGTCTGTCTACTGTCTGCGGGGGGGCCATGTTGGGGTGGCGAGTTGGTGCAGCTGCTGCTCACGTCTGTTCTGCGAGGGGTGATGGGGCGCAGGCGAGCGCAGACACAGCAGCGGGCACCGGCGTGGGCGCTTTTGAGCTCGTGGACGCCAATATGCAGGTCCGTCGCATCGCTCTCGCCTGCTTTGCCCCCCCGTAGAGTATAGAAATGACGTCATCCATTCCTCTCTCGGTCTCTAATCTCTCGGTCTTGGGGAGGACAGATGGAATCGCAGGCACTGGTGTACGCGCGTGCACGGCCTCCCCCTCTCAGCGCTGAGGAGGTGAGCTCCCTCTTTTTCCCTCTCTCTGTCTGTCTGTGTATCCTCTGTGTGTGTGTGTGTGTGTGTCTGAATGTGTGTCGCAGAGCATGCTGCAGCGAGCTCATGGGGCAGGGAGGGGGAGGGGGGAGCGGGGGGGGGGCAGTGGGCGTCGTTTGAGGACAGCGAGGGCCGCGTGCCGGACCCCAAGGCGCTGCGCAAGCGCGTGTTTCAGGGCGGTGTCGCCGCCGACATGCGCTGCGAGGTGAGTCATAGCATGCGTCGTTGCTGCTGCTGCTCCTCTGCCACTCTCTTGTCGCTCACCAGCTGCACTCTTGTCTCTCGAAGCGCTGACTGGTACAATGGGGGTGCAGGTGTGGAAGTTCCTGCTCGGATACTTCCCCTTTGACAGCACACGGGAGCAGAGGGCGAAGCTGGTGGCAGAGAAGAAGGAGGAGTACACGCTCCTCAAGGCCCAGTGGCAGAGTGTCACCCCTCAGCAAGAGCGCCGCTTTGCCAAGTTCCGCGAGCGCCGCAGCCGAGTTGACAAGGATGTTGTAATTTCTCTCTCTCCTCACTCTCCTACTTTCCTTCCTCTCCCCCTCCCACTCTCTCTTGTGCGTATATGCGCCCGTGGGAGTGCGCGCATCTTACTTACTGCGTATCGCCGGGTGTGGTGGGGAGGAGCAGGTGCGCACAGACAGGGCACAGGCCTTCTACGAGGGCGACGACAATCCGAACGTGGGCACTTTGAGAGCCATCCTCATCACCTACTCCTTCTACAACTTCGACCTCGGCTACTGCCAGGTATGTATGTATGTATGTATGTATGTATGTATGCAGCTCTTCCCGGATGACCTGCCCAGCTCCTGGGCAGCATAAGCCGTCGCATGTGGGTGATGAGATGGGATGGGTGGGGTGATACACGTGGCGGGCTGGCGGGCGGGAGCGAGCAGGGAATGAGCGACCTGCTGGCGCCGGTGCTGTACGTGATGCGCGACGAGGCGGACGCATTCTGGTGCTTTGTGGCGCTCATGGAGCGCATGGCGCCCAACTTCCACCGCGACCAGAACGGCATGCACTCGCAGCTCCTCGCGCTCTCCAAGGTGCCTCCCCTCCCCCCTCCTCCTCCTCAGCAGTGGAGGCAATCGCCCTTGAGAGGTGCGTGACCCTACAGCCGCCGTGGGTGGGGGTGTGCAGCTGGTGATGCTTCTGGATGCTCCGCTGCATCACTACCTCCAGTCGGTGGACTGCCTCAATTACTTCTTCTGCTTCCGCTGGGTGCTCATCCACTTCAAGCGGTGCGTGCACTCCCATCCCTTTGCAGCTTGCTCGAAGGAAGGTCATAGCGCGCACTTCACTCTGCATGCATGCGCGCATCTGGCGTGCCACTCTTCCATGGGACTGCTCGAACAGCATGCCCCCTTCTCAAAGCACGTCATTGCGGATCGCGCGTAACGTATGCGTGTTGCGACCTTGTGCAGGGAATTCAAGTATGAAGATGTGCTTTGCCTTTGGGAGGTTCTGTGGAGTCGACACCTGTCCGAGCATTTCCACCTGTATATTTGTGTTGCAATCCTGAAGCGTCATCGCAGGAGCATCATGGATGAGCAGGTGCTACACCCTTCATGGACTTTCATGCTCACCTTCACATTTTATATCTAGAAGCTCACATCTTGGTCCTCAACCACGGCGACGAGCAACGCGCTCTTGCTTCTTGGACTCATCTACTGCCTTGGAGTCTTCTCTCCTCTTACTTTGGATATTGAGGCGTTCATTTGTTGGGTGGATGGTCCTGTGCGCAGATGGAGTTTGACACCCTGCTCAAATACATAAATGAGCTCAGCGGCCACATCGAGCTAGAGTCCACTCTGCGAGATGCGGAGGCTCTCTGTCGCTTTGCTGGCGAGCGTGGTGTATCTTGCATGCCCCCGCCCCCTTCTTCCCCCGACCATATTGAAACTTACACCTAGGGAACACACAGAAGTGCAATGGACGTAGTGAATCACATGATTCACGTTGTTGCTCCACCATAGTGGCGTCTTGCTTTCTCATCCTCCATTTGGGATGGGTTAGGCCGTGTATAGAAGAGTGAGTTAGTGCTACTTTGTAATTAGAATTAAAATGTATATTATGTTGTTACTTCATGTATGCTTCAGTTAAGTGGTAGTCAATTTTCTTACATGCAGAAAGAGGCCGGCAGAGTGAACCCCCCTACGTGGTAGACTTTCAGGTAGGACAAAGATATAGAGGGGAAGGCAGAACCAAGCGTGTTGTGTTGCACGGGCAAATTCAGTTGATAGTTGATGAAGATGTATATATGTAAAGTTAGAGTCTCTCTTTGGTTGTTTCGCTTGCTCGTTTAACAAATTTGTGGGCTCTTTGCTTAGATAGTGCTATCTTTACTCTTTATGCGTGTATACTACACATGTGTTCGTGCCAGATGCCGCAAACTCCTATTTCACTCGCATAAGTTGGTGACTTATATTTCTCTTGCTTATTCATGAATTTGTGAATATCACGAAGTCCTTTTATCCACACTCTCATATATAGGTACTTCAAGGATTCAGCAAAATGCTGGAAGTGCTCGTCTACCTATAGTATTGCAAAACAGATTTTGATCAAAGGTTGTAAGCGAGGAGCATATGGCGCGAAAGATTTACAAATCTAGAATTGTATGCAGTGTGTTTTCTTTTAGAAGCTTTTTCCGTGTGAAGCTTCGTCCTAGAGCTTTTTGGATTTATATTGTGGACGCGCATTTAACATCGATTTACTATCGAGCAAGTTTTGCTGGAGCAGAGTTTGGGCTTTAATAGCATGTCCTCATATGTCTCTCCAAGGGCAGCCTCCTTCCAGCTCCATTCTTCAGGGATCTCCTCACCAATTCCATTGTCTTCTTGCATGCTCAGGGGTAGCACTTGTGCATCCTCCTCCAAAACAGAACCTGAACTTTTGACCTCACTAGCACTGCCTCCATCACTGTCAGAGTCCAGAACTTTAGACTTTCCTTTCTCCTTCCTATCTGCTGCTGCCTGTGCTTGTTTGAAGTTGCTCCTTTGTGCAGGAGCTGTTATCTTACACACACCTAAAGGCCTCCCTCTCTTTCTCTTCCCGCCTACAGAAGAAGGCTCCTCACTCTCATAAAGCTCCTCATCAGGCAAAGATAACTCTAGTCTAAGAGGAATAAGAGGGTCTTCTGAATCAGGCTGTGAGGGGGGTTGTCAGGCACACTCGGAATTTTCTTCTTGTACACACCCGCTGCTAATACTTGCTCAAAATCGTCATCCGCTCCTATATGAGCCTCTAAGACCTCACTAGTGAACTTCGAATTTGTTCTATTAAATGCAAACAAAACTTGGAAGAGACTCTCACCCTTCTTACCCTTTATTTCTTTTTTTACCTCTCCTCTCAACAAGACCTCTTCACACTCATCAGCAAAATGCTCAATCGCTCATTGTCGACCAAAGAAAATTGCGCTCACATAGATGTATAACCCTACCATAGTACTCCCCGAACTCTCCCCTGCAGCCATGGCAGACAAAATGAAGAAAGACAACAAAGAAGAAGGAGAAGGACTTAGCAGACAGTCGCGGAAATTGGCAAATTGAACAGACATTGTGCAGGTGAAAATCGTTTTGATCCAGATTTTGGATCGTGCGTTTTCACCTGTACCTTCGTCAGTACTCGTCGCTTTTGGTCGCAAATATAATCGCAGGTTCCTTGCAACATTCCCAATCGTTTGAGCCTATTTTCATAGAAAAAGAACAAGTATACACTAAATGCTAGCCTAAACCAAGGATCTCTCTAAATGCACCAAAAAATGTGTATTGCACCAAATGTGGGTATGGGCTATCTAGTGTTAAAGAGCCTATGCTTTGCCTTCACGTATTAGACACTTCCTCCCCCCGAGTGTGGAACCAGACATACTTGCATGCAATCCCAACCTGCAAGTGCTCAACATGACGATGCAGCCGGGTGTGCGGTGGCCTCGCCTAAATTTACTCTTTGGCCTAACCACTCCATCTTTGAATTGGTGGGGGGGTGATCCACTTGAGTGGGATGAGGCAATTAGACCCGTTGATTTGTGGGACGTCGCCCGTGCACCAAGAAGCCTGCGGGTTTTAAAGCTGGACACCCGTTACATGCTCACGCTATTTGCTGGGCTGATGGAATTGGCGGCTCTCGTCAGTGTGCATACCTGCTGCACTTGCGACCCTGAGGGCAATTGGCTTCAGTGTTATGCCCAGTACGCTCAGCCTACATACAACAAGATCACAGACGGTGACGCTAGGCAGTTGTGGAGAGTTCAGGGTGGTGCCCATAGGGATCATTGACTCCAAGCCAATAAAGAGCCAATAAGTAGGTTGGTTTCTTTGTGCAGGGCTCCTGCACGAGAATAATCGTACACACACTTTTAGCCCACTTGCAAACACCGGATCGGTATCGGCAGGGCGATGCTCTTGGACGTCGTATCATTTGCGTGTGCTGGGTGTTTCAGTTTATACCTCCACTTTAATAGTATTTCCCTATCCCGCACATGAATTGTCCACGCGGTGTCTCTTTGTGCAGTTGTAATGATTGGTATGCGGTCACCAGCATCCAAAATCCAGGGCTTGATAATTCATATGATGTGCTAAGTGCTTGCTGGTCCTTTGTGCTCCCACTTAACAAGCGTGGCAACCTTATCTTATACACCAGTGTCTGGCTAGTTTCATCAGGCTGTTCAACACATGCGGCTGAAAGTTACCGCGTTATGCTCGCACCTCCATGATGGTTGGTGTATCGTGACCTGCGATCTATACATATGCACTCTCATAAACTATGCAGCTCATACACAAAGCTCAAAATTTCATTTGGCAGCCGCATCAGTGCATACTTGGAGTGGGTGTATGGTTGCCCAAGGCTTTTGTGGTTTGTGCACACTCGCATATGAGTGGCTCTTCAACTGCATTAATGCATTGCACGTGAAGTATTGTGCTTATTGCCCTAAGCCGCATTGTCCTCATGGGCACTAATAGCCATTCTTAAAACAAGTTTGACTGCTTGTGTAATTACATTCCACATCTTCAAGTGCAGCAGAGTAAGACTTACAATCCACATCTTGAGATGCACCAATTCAAAAATCTTGAGTATTACATTCACTGGTCCATTGCTCACAATTGTGGTATAGGGTCCACTACCGTTTACTAAGGGCCTGAACCTTGAGCCCACGCTAAACCTACTGCTCAAATTGCTCCCTACCCCCACACCTGGTAGACCCACTTTCAGCCTGTCTCTCTCTGCTTGGAGTGGTCTGCGAGGTGCTAACTCATGCGACACTTCTATCCTACTTTTAAATGCCAATCTTGGTACTCTCTAGGATTTTTGCTAACTTGTCTCCAGTTTACACTCTGAGACCGATATGGACCCAAACGACAAAAAACACCCCAGGCGTCGATCTCCGGACCGTCTCCGCCCCCGGCGGAGAGCGAATTTTCTCCTCTCCAACCTGAGCGACCGCGTAACCTAGCTTGTAATATCGTCGTGGACGGGCTGATTCTCCATTTTCCATCGTGGAAGTTGTGTGGGAACGTTCCATCGCTTTCACCGCGAAGAACATTTCATTGCCGGAGCTCTGCTTTTCTTACCAGCTCCTCAGCACTCCTCAGTGACACATTCTGCCTCTCACAACGTTTCATCACACTTCAACTTAGCATCCTCAATAGGTTTTAGCTCTCACACCATTCAGACTGTCATGCATATTTGCTCATCCCGTGCCCCGATAGCACGTCAACTTCCATATTGCTCACTCTATTAACGAAGAATTTATGCGACACTTAGCACTTGCGGCCAACAACTGGAACTTTTTGTAAATGGCTGCTTCGGAACACCCCTTGCATAGACTCTCGGAACCTGTTGTGCATCAGATACTGAGCCAAATATTTGAGACACAGCAGAGGCACTTGAATGTCTGTCCGCGGGTGGATGCAGGAGTAGCCCGCAGCACCATGGCAAGGACTGGAGCAAGCTCGTGTTTTCCTCCTTCACGGAGGCCCCCATAGTGTGGCACAAGCGCTCAAGGGCCAACATAGCATTGCACCAGCTTCGTAGGAAGCCTAACATATGCAGACTTCCGGTTGACTTACAATAGGCCAGCATATAGATGACATTATTTATAGACTCTCTGGCGTCTGCTTTCCCCATCATCACCACCTTACACCTTGTCTTGTCAGAGTCATTGGAAGTTCTATACTATGCACAACATTTCATAGCTCTAAAGACCGGCCTCAAGAAATTGAATTTGCTCATAAAAACGTCCACCCTTCACCCCACACGTTCGTTCTCCCAGCATCATGTGGGACTTGTCAGAAGCCGTCCACATGCGTTTGATCTCAGTCAACACTTGTCTTTGAGAAAAAATACTTGGGACACTTGTGGTATGCATCCGGACTTCCATATTAGAGGTCTGTCGCCACTGGTCTGCTCCGTTATAGACCTCCCTGACCTTGAGCACTTCAAGATGTGCACAAACAGCCTAACGTGGCCCTTACCGCACTGGCCACAAGCCTGTAAGGCATTCAGATGCCTAGTGCTCAAGAATGCCCATGTCACACGCGATGACGTCCTGGACTCCATAAGAAACATGACTTCGTTGGTGGAGCTGGAGATTCGTGGCCTCAAGGTATTTTTTGCGCAACCCATCGTGTGCTTGGGCTTAGGGTTTAAGGTTGACCTCAACTTGTGCATTTTATGCGAGCACACGTACCCTCATGCTGTGAGTTTAGTGCCACATGTTCACATCGTCACCGTTCTTGTTGGCTGGCTTTTACTCACTTCCGCGACGGATCCAACAAAGACTTGGACATCATCAGCAGTGTCGTGCGTTACGAGGTCGGGTGCGCAACACAGGTACAAGCAACACATCATATGCAAGCAAGCTTTGCTGCAATGAAGTCTATAATACATGTGGCTTCATAGCCACAAAGGGAGTCAAGTCTCAAATGTTTTTATTAGGGGAGTGTGTACTCTTCAGAGTGAGTACCTCAAAACTGTAAACTGGTAGGAAAACAACTAATGAAGTATGGCCCAAAGGATCACTGGAAGCACATCATGATCTTCAAGAGTAGTCCCATGCAAGGGTTTAAGCTGTGACTTTGCTCACCACTTGTGAAGTTCTTCAAGTGACTGGAAGCCAGGAGGGCTTGCTCTTCACAAGAGCGTAACTAAGTGGTCCTGAAAACACAAGAGATTTAAAGTGTAAGCTTCACTGAAAACCTCTATTACTTACACCTGGCATAATGAGGACTTCTAAAAAGATGTCTCTCTAGGGACATCTCTAGTACTTATACTCCTGAAAATCCGGCGTGGTATGCGGCGGATCCAATGCATCTAGTCACTCTAGGAGGCTCTTCCATGTCCACTAATGTGTACAAGGCATGTACTAGCACTCCTATAGGCTAATCATAACTCAAACCAATCAAAGCAGGGCACGTAGAATATGCTATGTGTCTCTCATTGGTGGAGCTTACCTTGGGTGATTCTACCTAGATAGCGCCTCAAAAGTGAATGTGGAACTTGAGGAAGCTTCCTCTAGGAGTAAGTGATGCAGTCACCAAGTTATAGCCTCAGTGATACACTTATACTATGGAAATGCAAGACTTATGTAGTCTAAGGGGCTCGCGGATTTGTGCGTACAAGCTAGGGGTCTTTGGGATTACGAAGAGCCAACAATGTCACCTTTGGGGACATTGAGTCACAAGTTGGCCCTTGGGAAAGTTTCGCTAGGGGCCGGTAGGTGACGCGGACTAGATCGCAAACATCTCGCTCGATACTTGACCAAATGACGCGAAATTGGTGCCATTCGGAAGATGCTTTGACGCGCTACACTTTGGCGACTTGGAAATCTAGAAAAGGTCAACATATAGATGCGTAAGGTCAATGCAAAGTTGGTCTTCCTAGGTTGATGGTTCACACAAGTGAAGCTCGATTTTGTACGTCAACCTCGACTCAATAAATCATGACAGCTGTCGTGCGTTACGAGGTCGGGTGCGCAACATAGGTACAAGCAACACATCATAAGCAAGTAGGCTTTGCTGCAATGAAGTCTATAATACATGTGGCTTTATAGCCAAAAAGGGAGTCAAGCCTCAAATGTTTTAATTCCCCCCCCAGCTCTCAACTTCCAACTGATGGGCTGTGTACGCTGCCTAAGGCTAGCTCAGAGCAGTCACTGCAGAACCAGTCTCCAGCTGGCACGCAAACCAGCGGCGGGTCAAGGCAGCGGATGTGGAAGCCGAGGTTGCAGCTGTCGCAGAGCAGCATCTTGGCCTCCTGGCCGGGACTGTGGCAGATTTGGCACGCCCAGTCCTTGGGCGGGCGCGCGTCGCGGGGACGAATCTGCAAGTCAAGGTTAGGAAGGTGGCATGGTCCACAGTTCTTTGTGTGGTCCTTGTGAAGACGGCCATCTGCGCCTTCCAGCTCCAGGACTCCTGACGCCAAGACACGCTTGACGCTTAGGATGACCGGTGAGCTGCTGATGTCGAGGGTGTTCTTCGTCTGATGTCGCAGGTACACGAAGTCACCTGCGGAAAATTGCAACACCAGCGGACGATATGCTCCTCCATGAGTCATGGCATACCTCAACGTATCGCGATGCTGTGCGATGCTGAGGTTATCCATGGCCATGGGCATCAGGCGCTGGAAGAGCTGCGCACGCTGCCCGATAAGAGCGCTCCACGTCTCCGGACTGTCCAAGTCCAAAACGGTCTCGGCCACGGTCCTGGCTGCGGTGGGCAGGACTGGCTGGCGGCCGTAGAGAAGGAAGTAGGGACAGTGCGAGGCCAAGGAGGCCTGCTTACTGAACGTGTACCCCATAGCCAACCATGGGAGGGCGTCGTCTCAGTAGGTGCTGTCGTGGACCAGGCAGTACTTCCGCAACCCAAGCTTGACGGTCTGCACCATACGCTCTGCAAGGCCGTCAGTCTGAGGATGATCACGGAAGGTGGTGCGGTGGTCGATCATAGAGCTCTCCAGCAGCTTCTGAAAACTGCCCTGGAACTCCTTGCCCTGGTCGGTCAGCACCTCAACGCAGCCGCCAAAGCGGCTAAGGACCTGTTCAAGGAAGGCCTGAGCGATCCCCTCATTGGCCTTGCTGGGCAAAGGCACAAGCTCGATCCACTTGGACATGTGCTCAATCATTACCAAGACGTAGAGGTTGCCTCGGCGAGACTTGGGCAGCTCCCCAGCCAAGTCAAGCGACCACCTGTAAAACAGCCCCTGAATAGGGAGGGGGCTGAGAGCGACGGTGCGGGCTGTGAAGCTCGAGCGCACATGGTCGCAGAGAGTGCAGCTGCTGACGACGTCGGCGACAACCTTAGTCATGCCTGACCACCAGTTCTCGGCCTGAAGAAGGCTGAGCGTGCGCTTGACACCGAAGTGTGCCAGTGCCTCGTGTACCCGGCGCACCATCTGACTGCGTATAGCAGGCTCAAGAACCACCAGGACGGAGC
This sequence comes from Mesotaenium endlicherianum, assembly GCA_009602735.1. NCBI lineage: Eukaryota > Viridiplantae > Streptophyta > Zygnematophyceae > Zygnematales > Mesotaeniaceae > Mesotaenium > Mesotaenium endlicherianum. The sequence goes on from WELA01012428.1 coordinate 115,101, forward strand.
CGTCCGCCATCACCCGTCGCACGCACCCCTCTATGAAGACGAAGTCGCGGCTGCGCTTCAGGAGGCGCTCGCGCTCCCTCGTGGTGACGCCTGGAACCATCTCCTTAGAGATAACGTACTGCAGCACTGGGGCGTCCTCCCAAACGTCATCAGGCGACCGCTGCCAGCTGTCCTGCTCCTCTGTTGCTGCCAATGCCAAGCGCCGCGTGTTGACAGTCACCATGGCCAGGCTCGTGAGCCCTGCAAGTCGCACCTCGCTGTCCACCGTGAAGGCCAAGAATGCTGCTGCGTGCCACGCCACAGGCTCGTCCTTGTCATGGCGTGCCACAGTCAGGTCCCTTGACGATGGAAGTGGGTTACGGCTGAGGCCGTCAGCGTCCATGTTAGTGGACCCAGGGCGGTGATGCACGTCGGTGTACTCCTGCAGAATGAGCGCCCATGCATACTTGCTTGTCAGACGCTCCGACGTCATGAGCCACTTGAGTGGCTGATGATCGGTGACCAGGCGAAAGTGGGTGCCGTAGAGGTAGTGCCTGAAGTGCACGATCGCCCAGACTGCTGCCAGGCACTCCCCCTCGTAAGAGCCGTAGTTGCTCTCGGCGCGGTTGTTGCTGCGGCTAGCGTAGGCCACCACGTGCTTCAAGCCCTCATGCTCCTGCACCACCACCGCGCCCAGCCCTGCCTGCGACCAGTCGGTGTGGAGGATGAAGGACTTCTTGTAGTCGGGCCACCGCAGCACCGGTGCGCTCACCAACAGCTCCTTGAGCTTGTCAAACGCCGCCTGCTGCTCTAGCCCCCACACATAAGCAACACCCTTCCGCAACAATTCGTTGAGCGGCTTGGCCAGCTCGCTGAACCCTGGCACGAAGCGCCGATACTAGTTGGCGATGCCAAGGAAGGCCCTCAGCTGCGAGAGATCCGTGGGAGGCGGAATGCCCGTGATGGTTGAGATCTTGGCCAGCTGCGGCGCCAGACCGCTTGAAGAGAGCAGATGCCCGAGGTACTTCACCTCTCGAGTCCCAAACGTACACTTGTCGGGGTGGCACTTGAGCCCCGCGGCCTCCAAGCGCTCCAACACAGCAGTGATGTGGGCCACGTGCTCCTCAAACGTCTCACTGAAGACGAGCACGTCATTGATGTAGCACCGGGTGAAGGGCAGCCCTGCCATCTCCTTATCCATGACCCTCTGAAAGGTGGCCGGCGCGTTCTTCAACCCAAAAGGCATCACCACCCACTCGTAGAGGCGCTGTGCTCCCCAAAACGTCGTCTTATGCTGATCCTCCTTGGCGATGGGAATCTTGTTGAAGCCCTGGCGCAGGTCCAGCACTGAGGACCAAGTGCAGGTGCCAATGTCATCAAAGATCTTGTCTGGCGTTGGCATAGGGTACCTATCCTGCTCAGTGACCTTGTTCATCCGACGATAGTCACCGCACATCCTCTTCTCGGACCAATTGCTTGAGGCATCCTTCTTGGCTGGCATGACCGTGGGCGCAGCGTAGCGAGACAACGACTCCTTGATGAGCCGACTCTCCTCCAGCTTGCCTGTCTGTGCGCCAATGAGTCCATCCTTGAAGTGGCTGTAACGATATCTCTTCAAGAAGATAGGCTCCTTGGATGTGAGAGGAATCCGCATGGGATCCCCCTTGTAGCGCCCGAGGTCGTGCATGCCGCTGGCGAAGCTGACGCTTCGTCTCCCATCCAGCAGTGTTGTCAGCTGTGCCGCCTGGGCGTCAGTGAGAGTCCCCCCCAGCTTCCATGTAGGCGCAGCTGGTGAGGGCTCTTGCCCTGCAACCGGCTCCTCCTGCCCTGCTGCTGGCGTAAGCGGTGGTGCTGCAGGTGTTGCCTGCCCTGCAGCTGTCTGTGCGCGGCCTGCGATGGGTGCCTCCGCCTTGGCAGCTGCTGCCAGCTGCACTGCACCGCCTGCCTGAGGTCGCGAGCTAGGAAAAAGAAATGGCGACTGGAACTCCTTGGGTCGCTGTGAGGCCTCCTCTCTCCTGCGTCCCCCCCCCAGCAAACCCGAAGCGTCATGGGCCGGCGGCGGGGACCGATGGCGTGCGCGAGCCTGCGGGGCAGGCCCCTCGCGCTGGGAATGCCACGCGGTGCCGGGCGGAGCCTGGCCGTCATCGTCAGGGGAGTCCTTGTCCATGGCGTCAGCAGGCCGAGGCAGCTCTGGGTGGCG
>WELA01012428.1:120979-132035 GCA_009602735.1 Mesotaenium endlicherianum
CTGCCGCAAGGCCTGCCGCAAGGCCTGTCGCAAGGCCCGCCGCAGTGCCTGCCGTGCTGCCTGCCGCATAGCCTCCTCCAAGGCCTGGCGCGCAGCCTGCCGTAGGGCCTGCCGCAGAGCCTGTCGCGAGGCCTGTCGCGCGGCCTGCCACGATCCCAAGGCTAGCCGCTGCTGGCGTGGCGGATGACGCTGTCATGACGGCTGGCGCGGGTGCGGATGCTGGCATACTTGCAGGTGCAGGCGCAAGCGCGGCAGGCGCAAGCGCATGCGTAGCTGCCAGAAGCGCAGCGGCTGCAGCTGCAGGAACGGCTGCAGCTGCTGGCGAGCATGCGGTGCCGAGAGGTTGCCACGTGGCGCCTCCTGGGGGCTCTTAGAGGGGTCGCGTCGTCAGATCGGCGTCGGCGCCAGTCTTGGTTCCCCCGTGCAAGGCTCGCGGCGCCCTCCCCCTGGTGCGTCCGCTTGCTGAACCCCCGGCAGCGCAAAATGCGCAATTGCCGGGGTTTTGTGTGCAGCCAGGGTTTAAGCCCTGGCTGTGCGCACTCGTGCCGGCGCCGTCGGGACCCCGCAGGCTGATCTGACCGCACAACGACGTCGGGGTTCCCCCCCTTGACTGAGGATGGCGGTCGTGGCCGCCAGACCTGTGCTGGCTGGGCCGGGCTGTGTGCGCATGCCAAGTGGCGGCACGTGTGCGCCAGGGGTAAAACTCTCGCTGCACGCAGCTGCGGGCGCGCCGTCGGCGCCCTGTTTGGGGATCCTGCCGCACAGCGCAGTTGGGGTGGCCCCCCCCTGCCTGGAGATGGCGGACGCAGCCGCCGTCGCTGCGCTGATCGTGCCGGGGTGCGTGCGCGCGCCACGTGGCAGCACCTGTGCGCAGCTGCCGTGCGCAGCTGTGGCGGCTACTGCGGAGCTGTTGTGGCGTTGCCAACTGTGCAGTTGGCCTGGCAACGCAATGAGTGGCGTGCGCGTACGTGTGAGTGCGCACGCGGGCACGCTGCTGTCGGCAGGATCGGCCCCACCTGTTGTGCCGGCGACAGGTGACGGCCTATGCTGGTGCCTGCCGTCTGCAGCAGCCAGCAGGAAACGGCTGTTCCGGCTTGTGCGCAGACCTGCGCACGGGCATGCCGTGCGTACGGCAAGGGCCACGGCCAAAGTGCTGACGGCACCCGTGTGCGCCGTCCGGTGAGCTTGTGCCCGCGTGCTAGCTGTCGCTGCGAGGGCCGAGGTGAAGCCAGCTGGCGACAGCAGGGCAGCGCAGGCCAGGGTTTCCGTCGGAGCCCGGGCTGGCGTGCGTGCGGTCTCGACTGCGGGCGTGCCTACGTCGGGAGATGTTGCGACCGCGCAAGCCTGTAGCCTGCCGTCTGGCAGCCTGTCAGAGCGTATGCTATAGCTGCTGACAGGTGTCAATGTGGTGTGCGCAGGGGCTGTGCGGGCGCCAGCTGTCAGCGCTGTGGCGCAGGACGGTGGAGCGTGTGCGAAGAGCGCTCCGCACGCGTCGTAGCTATCGGCGTCGAAGAGGCCACGGAGTCTTGCGATCTCCGTGTTGGCCTCCACGAGGGCGTCACTTACGTCGTCAAAGCTACAATAGTCGGCTTCGGCGGTCAGCGCGGCGTCTGTTGTGGCCGTAGCTGCCGTCATCGCGGGGCGTCCACCCGCGCGAGGGTTGCGCCCGCCCCGTTGTCTTGCTGAGGCGAAGGACCGTCACGAGCGCGCCCGTTCTCAATGTCGCGCTTCTTCTGCAGACACACAATCTGCAGGTGGCCGGCCTTGCCACAGTAGGTGCAATTGCCGGGCTTGCCATTCAACGCGAGCGTGCAATTTTGGCGTGAGTGGCCCGTCTTTCCGCAAGACCAGCAGGGTTCACTTGTCGTGGCGGCCATAGAAATGTGGCCACGCGTAGCTCCGCGCTGCTGCGTCTGCGGGGACAGCTGAGAGCGCTGAGGCTGCTGCTGCTGCTGGGGCTGGCGGGCAGGCGTTGTGCGCATCATGGAAGACGGCAGCACCAAGGCCTCCTGGCGCAGGCCCGTAAATGCGAGGCCCGCACGGTCGCTAATGCTGCTCCGTGCGGCGGCCACGCTGTGCTTCTCAACGGAGAGGTAGGCCTGCTCCAATGAGTACTCTGAACCATGGCGGTCAATGAGGGGGACGACAGCCCTCTCCCTCAGACGCGGCTTGACGGCGCGCAAGAAGATCTCCGCGGCCTCCCAGTCGGTGACAGTGCCGACGTCGCGGCGTAGGTGCACCAAGCGGCGGNGCCTGGCCGTCATCGTCAGGGGAGTCCTTGTCCATGGCGTCAGCAGGCCGAGGCAGCTCTGGGTGGCGCGCTTCCGCGTAAAGGGGGGCCAAGGCCCGTGTCTGAAGCAAGATCCATGTGAGGACGTTGGCGTCAATCGCCTGTCCTAGGAGGCAAATGCGGTTTACCTCTGTGAGACCGTCCAGCTTCGTGAAATGTGGCAAGAAGCCCATGGCGCGTTCCATCTCCGGCGGGCGGGGCCAAGCGAACATGCCAGGCTCCAGATCAATGACCATCCCGCGCTGAGCGCCCACAAAGGCAGCGCTGTCGTAGCGGCTGACAAAGGTAGGGAGCGCGCGAGTAACGGCGTGAAATAACTCGCACTGCGCCTGCGAGGGATGTGGCAGCACCGTCACCCGCTGCGCCAGCCGCGGGGCATTGAGGATGGAGTCGACATTGCGCGTGTGGCGTGGGTGGGTGGCTGCCAAAGCCTCGAGCGTGCCCGGCATCGCCAGGTTGGTGAAGTAGGCGCGGACGCGATGCGCGAACAAGCCAATCTGGGCAGCGTTGATGACGGCCTCACGACCGACGTAGCTGCTGCAGAGGGCAAAGTCGACACTGATGTCGGGCCTGTGGTCGTGGCGGGCGTCCACGTTCTCTAGGACCCATGCAAGAGTGTGCGGCGGCTGACGGTCCTCCATCATGTTGAGGACGCGGAGCAGGTGCCAGAAGAGGGCCGTGCGAGGGTCACTGAGTGCCCGGCCACGCCCAACTCTTGAAAATCCCTGACACACCCAACCTGCGATGATGAGATCGATGGGGCCGGGAACCGCTCGTGGCACCGAGCCATCTGCCGACGGGCCACCTGCTGAGCCTCGAGAGTGGGGTCCACATAGACGTAGCGGCGCACGGGAATGCCGGCTTGCAAGGTCGCTAGCAGCCCTGTGGCGATCCCGGCAAAGAGCTCCACGAGCACGATGCCGCCGGGCCGCTCGTCGAGCGGATCGGCACAGATGGGTATCGGCAGCGGGCGGCACCCCATGGCAGGATTGCGAGGCTGCGCGGGAGGCGGATAGGTGCGCTCGGCACTGTGCTGATGTGGCGCCATGCGGAGCGCAGCCACGGCGCGCTCGACGTAGTCGCGCGTGAGGCCTGGAATGCGGTCCGCAATGGGCAGGGGACGCCCCTCCCGAGCGTGGGCCTGATAGGAGCGCCATCTCATGCGGGCGTCCTGCAAGGCCTCCGGCGGCACAGAGCGGGCCTGACGCCGGGCCTTGCGAACGTACAGCTGCTGCCATCGGCCACGCTGTGCGAGATCGTCTTGGTGCGAGGCTGCATGGGCCAACTGGTCCAGAACGGGCCGCTGAAGCAGATAGGGATGCGGATCAAAGTAGGCGCGCTACCGCATGGCCTCAGCGGGGACTGTGCAGACCAATCGCTCTGGGCTGTCAGCCATCTGCCGTGGCCGGACGAGCTTGCGCGGGGCCCGCTGGACTTGTGGGCGGGACTGCCCTCGCGGAGCTAGCTCTACGCGGGGATGCCGGAGATGCAGCATAAGCTCTGCTCGTGTGGCTGTTGGGAATGGGTGGCGAGGAAGCGGCCTGCCACCTGTGCGTGCCACCTTCTGAGCGGGCGATCCCGAGAAGCCGTCGCTTGCAATGTGGCTGCGTGGGACGCTGGCGCGTCAAGCTGCACGGTCAAGGTACAGGGCGTACTGCGCCTGTGAGGAGGAATGCGTGTCGTTGCAGTCTGAGAGGGGGCGCAAAGGTGGCGTGCCTCCTCGCTCCCGAGTGTTGTTGTATGGGGGCGTGCGCTCCCTGTCATCGTATGGCGGCGTGATGGAGCGAGATCGTGGCTCGTGAAGAGGAGTGACCTCTCGCGCCTCACGCAGGGGCGTGAGCAACCGTGAGCGCCTCGTCTCGCGGAGCGGAGTGGTCTCTCGGGCAGGCCCCATGATGGGCCTGGTACGGTGTGCGTATCGCAGGGGCGGATGGGCGCAGGTAGACGGGCCTGCGCGCGGCGGGTCGCGGATGCTGCTTCAAAGCTCCAGCTGACGTACAGGAGGCGTGGCAGTGCTGGAAGAAGCAGCTGCCGCGCGAGCGGAGGCAAACAAGTGCCTGACGCGGCACTCGTTGCTCGTGGAGCAGTCATGGGACAGGGGACGGCTGGGTCCAGCTGCGGTGGCGCGGGCCCAGCTGGACCGGGCCGCGGCCTCCTGCGGCAAGTCGCTAAAGCCAGGCGGGCCTGTAGGCCTGCGCCAGACGTGCGTCGTGGGCGTAGGTGGCCGGGACTCCTCCAATGGCTGCGCAAGGTACTCCTCCGCAGACTCCTTGGGAAGCTGCGCCCACTGCTCCTCCTCCTCCTTGTTGCTGTCGAGGGGTAGGTTGTCGGACTCGCCAGGATAGGCGGCTTGGTGCATGGCCTCCTCCTCTGATGCCGTGATGCAAGGCCAGGAGTCGCCAGTCTGGTGCGATGCGCGTTGGGATGGCGGCTGAGAGTCCATACTGTATTCGATGGCCACGCCAACGGGTACATCGTGGCATACGCGGACGTCTGTCCTCGTTGAAGGCCCGCTGCGAGAGGGGGCAGCCGCCGCTGTGTCACGAGCAAGGATTGCGGCAGCGATGGCAGTATGGGCAACGGCGAGAGCCTCGGTGGCATCCTCCGCCATCTGCCACATCCTGGCGCGATGCGCTGCGCAAATGCGTATCTGCTCCCTGGCCTGGGCTGCCAGGATATCCGCCTGCTCCTGTGGTGTAAGGTGGAGCTCTGCGCTAGGCAGGTCCGGCTCCTTATCCTGCGGCTCAAGCAGGTCCTCTCCTACAGAGATCTTGTCGTCCTCAGGCCCTCCCTTATCGGTCTGGACCACTGGCCGGCCGTTGCCCAGCCCCATGAAGCCGTAGAGAGCGAACACCGCTGGGCGACGATCGACGATGTCGAGGAGCAAGGATGCCGTGCGCGTCCCTCCCGACTGCCAGTCAGGTCGATAGAAGACCCGCTCTGCCCAGTTGTTGAACGCGGCGCCAATGGGAAAGAGCACGTCCTGCCCTAGTAGAACGTCAAAGGAATTCAAAGGAGTGACAAGCGCATGTCGATGGATGGTCGTCTCGTCTACAGTGCCCGGGCAGAGAGTAAACTGCAATGCCAGCCTTGTGCGGCCTGTGACGGACTTGGAGGTGCCGACCGCAGTGTTGATGCGCGTCGGCGAGTCCTCTAGGTCGGCCAAAGAGAGCCCCAGCCGACAAAAGTAGCGCAGGCTGATGAGGACCGGCTACGCGCCCGTGTTGAACATGATGCGCTGCGGCGCCTGGGTGTTGACGAGCACGATCCCCTGCAAATTATCCAAAAACGCGGCGTTAGAAGGGTTGATCATCCTGCGCTCATGCGCAAGGCGCGCTGGTGCGCATCGCACCGCGGTTGCGGCATTGGCTGTAGGCCTGCCAATGGCAACGCGCACAGTGTCCGCGTGTGACTGGAGCAACAGTTGAGCGGCTTGCCTCGTCGCCTCCATGGAAACGCCGAGCTCCGCGATGGAGACCGCCGGCATGCGGTGCAGTGCCAGCGAGATGACTTCGGCGCTAAGCTGCACCGTTGTCATCGGCGAGGCAAGCACGCGTGACGCGCGCTCCGCTGGGGCTGCTGGCGTCTCCAGCACGCAAAACAAACGGGGCAGGCGCGGCGCCTCCTCCGTCCATCGTCCCTGGTCTAGCCCGTCGCGCTTCTGTGACGCCGCGGGCCGGCCGGCTGGTGCCACGAGCGTGTGCTCGCGGCTAGCGCAATCGACCGCAGGGCGGCTGCCGAGAGTCTGCGTGCGTGCGCAACAGGCCGGAATGGCAGCTGCTGGCGCAGCCGCCAGGCCTGCCGCGCANAGAAGCGCAGCGGCTGCAGCTGCAGGAACGGCTGCAGCTGCTGGCGAGCATGCGGTGCCGAGAGGTTGCCACGTGGCGCCTCCTGGGGGCTCTTAGAGGGGTCGCGTCGTCAGATCGGCGTCGGCGCCAGTCTTGGTTCCCCCGTGCAAGGCTCGCGGCGCCCTCCCCCTGGTGCGTCCGCTTGCTGAACCCCCGGCAGCGCAAAATGCGCAATTGCCGGGGTTTTGTGTGCAGCCAGGGTTTAAGCCCTGGCTGTGCGCACTCGTGCCGGCGCCGTCGGGACCCCGCAGGCTGATCTGACCGCACAACGACGTCGGGGTTCCCCCCCTTGACTGAGGATGGCGGTCGTGGCCGCCAGACCTGTGCTGGCTGGGCCGGGCTGTGTGCGCATGCCAAGTGGCGGCACGTGTGCGCCAGGGGTAAAACTCTCGCTGCACGCAGCTGCGGGCGCGCCGTCGGCGCCCTGTTTGGGGATCCTGCCGCACAGCGCAGTTGGGGTGGCCCCCCCCTGCCTGGAGATGGCGGACGCAGCCGCCGTCGCTGCGCTGATCGTGCCGGGGTGCGTGCGCGCGCCACGTGGCAGCACCTGTGCGCAGCTGCCGTGCGCAGCTGTGGCGGCTACTGCGGAGCTGTTGTGGCGTTGCCAACTGTGCAGTTGGCCTGGCAACGCAATGAGTGGCGTGCGCGTACGTGTGAGTGCGCACGCGGGCACGCTGCTGTCGGCAGGATCGGCCCCACCTGTTGTGCCGGCGACAGGTGACGGCCTATGCTGGTGCCTGCCGTCTGCAGCAGCCAGCAGGAAACGGCTGTTCCGGCTTGTGCGCAGACCTGCGCACGGGCATGCCGTGCGTACGGCAAGGGCCACGGCCAAAGTGCTGACGGCACCCGTGTGCGCCGTCCGGTGAGCTTGTGCCCGCGTGCTAGCTGTCGCTGCGAGGGCCGAGGTGAAGCCAGCTGGCGACAGCAGGGCAGCGCAGGCCAGGGTTTCCGTCGGAGCCCGGGCTGGCGTGCGTGCGGTCTCGACTGCGGGCGTGCCTACGTCGGGAGATGTTGCGACCGCGCAAGCCTGTAGCCTGCCGTCTGGCAGCCTGTCAGAGCGTATGCTATAGCTGCTGACAGGTGTCAATGTGGTGTGCGCAGGGGCTGTGCGGGCGCCAGCTGTCAGCGCTGTGGCGCAGGACGGTGGAGCGTGTGCGAAGAGCGCTCCGCACGCGTCGTAGCTATCGGCGTCGAAGAGGCCACGGAGTCTTGCGATCTCCGTGTTGGCCTCCACGAGGGCGTCACTTACGTCGTCAAAGCTACAATAGTCGGCTTCGGCGGTCAGCGCGGCGTCTGTTGTGGCCGTAGCTGCCGTCATCGCGGGGCGTCCACCCGCGCGAGGGTTGCGCCCGCCCCGTTGTCTTGCTGAGGCGAAGGACCGTCACGAGCGCGCCCGTTCTCAATGTCGCGCTTCTTCTGCAGACACACAATCTGCAGGTGGCCGGCCTTGCCACAGTAGGTGCAATTGCCGGGCTTGCCATTCAACGCGAGCGTGCAATTTTGGCGTGAGTGGCCCGTCTTTCCGCAAGACCAGCAGGGTTCACTTGTCGTGGCGGCCATAGAAATGTGGCCACGCGTAGCTCCGCGCTGCTGCGTCTGCGGGGACAGCTGAGAGCGCTGAGGCTGCTGCTGCTGCTGGGGCTGGCGGGCAGGCGTTGTGCGCATCATGGAAGACGGCAGCACCAAGGCCTCCTGGCGCAGGCCCGTAAATGCGAGGCCCGCACGGTCGCTAATGCTGCTCCGTGCGGCGGCCACGCTGTGCTTCTCAACGGAGAGGTAGGCCTGCTCCAATGAGTACTCTGAACCATGGCGGTCAATGAGGGGGACGACAGCCCTCTCCCTCAGACGCGGCTTGACGGCGCGCAAGAAGATCTCCGCGGCCTCCCAGTCGGTGACAGTGCCGACGTCGCGGCGTAGGTGCACCAAGCGGCGGTACATCATGCGGATCGTCTCGTTCTTGTGTCGGAAGAAGTGGTGCAGCTCGTACACCTTTTCTTCAGTTGCAGCCTGGAACTCTGTCTTCAGGATAATCCAGAAGGCTTGCACTGGGTCAGCCAGCGAGGTCGCCACTGGTGGGTCACCACAAGCTCGGTACGTGTCCGGAGCTTGGTTTCCTTCTCGCGGAAGGTATCGCGGGCCTCGTGAGAGAGGTAGCGCATAAGCGTGTCAAAGACGTCGCGCTTCGTCAGCGTGGGCGTCTTGAGCTTTGNCGGTCCGCAATGGGCAGGGGACGCCCCTCCCGAGCGTGGGCCTGATAGGAGCGCCATCTCATGCGGGCGTCCTGCAAGGCCTCCGGCGGCACAGAGCGGGCCTGACGCCGGGCCTTGCGAACGTACAGCTGCTGCCATCGGCCACGCTGTGCGAGATCGTCTTGGTGCGAGGCTGCATGGGCCAACTGGTCCAGAACGGGCCGCTGAAGCAGATAGGGATGCGGATCAAAGTAGGCGCGCTACCGCATGGCCTCAGCGGGGACTGTGCAGACCAATCGCTCTGGGCTGTCAGCCATCTGCCGTGGCCGGACGAGCTTGCGCGGGGCCCGCTGGACTTGTGGGCGGGACTGCCCTCGCGGAGCTAGCTCTACGCGGGGATGCCGGAGATGCAGCATAAGCTCTGCTCGTGTGGCTGTTGGGAATGGGTGGCGAGGAAGCGGCCTGCCACCTGTGCGTGCCACCTTCTGAGCGGGCGATCCCGAGAAGCCGTCGCTTGCAATGTGGCTGCGTGGGACGCTGGCGCGTCAAGCTGCACGGTCAAGGTACAGGGCGTACTGCGCCTGTGAGGAGGAATGCGTGTCGTTGCAGTCTGAGAGGGGGCGCAAAGGTGGCGTGCCTCCTCGCTCCCGAGTGTTGTTGTATGGGGGCGTGCGCTCCCTGTCATCGTATGGCGGCGTGATGGAGCGAGATCGTGGCTCGTGAAGAGGAGTGACCTCTCGCGCCTCACGCAGGGGCGTGAGCAACCGTGAGCGCCTCGTCTCGCGGAGCGGAGTGGTCTCTCGGGCAGGCCCCATGATGGGCCTGGTACGGTGTGCGTATCGCAGGGGCGGATGGGCGCAGGTAGACGGGCCTGCGCGCGGCGGGTCGCGGATGCTGCTTCAAAGCTCCAGCTGACGTACAGGAGGCGTGGCAGTGCTGGAAGAAGCAGCTGCCGCGCGAGCGGAGGCAAACAAGTGCCTGACGCGGCACTCGTTGCTCGTGGAGCAGTCATGGGACAGGGGACGGCTGGGTCCAGCTGCGGTGGCGCGGGCCCAGCTGGACCGGGCCGCGGCCTCCTGCGGCAAGTCGCTAAAGCCAGGCGGGCCTGTAGGCCTGCGCCAGACGTGCGTCGTGGGCGTAGGTGGCCGGGACTCCTCCAATGGCTGCGCAAGGTACTCCTCCGCAGACTCCTTGGGAAGCTGCGCCCACTGCTCCTCCTCCTCCTTGTTGCTGTCGAGGGGTAGGTTGTCGGACTCGCCAGGATAGGCGGCTTGGTGCATGGCCTCCTCCTCTGATGCCGTGATGCAAGGCCAGGAGTCGCCAGTCTGGTGCGATGCGCGTTGGGATGGCGGCTGAGAGTCCATACTGTATTCGATGGCCACGCCAACGGGTACATCGTGGCATACGCGGACGTCTGTCCTCGTTGAAGGCCCGCTGCGAGAGGGGGCAGCCGCCGCTGTGTCACGAGCAAGGATTGCGGCAGCGATGGCAGTATGGGCAACGGCGAGAGCCTCGGTGGCATCCTCCGCCATCTGCCACATCCTGGCGCGATGCGCTGCGCAAATGCGTATCTGCTCCCTGGCCTGGGCTGCCAGGATATCCGCCTGCTCCTGTGGTGTAAGGTGGAGCTCTGCGCTAGGCAGGTCCGGCTCCTTATCCTGCGGCTCAAGCAGGTCCTCTCCTACAGAGATCTTGTCGTCCTCAGGCCCTCCCTTATCGGTCTGGACCACTGGCCGGCCGTTGCCCAGCCCCATGAAGCCGTAGAGAGCGAACACCGCTGGGCGACGATCGACGATGTCGAGGAGCAAGGATGCCGTGCGCGTCCCTCCCGACTGCCAGTCAGGTCGATAGAAGACCCGCTCTGCCCAGTTGTTGAACGCGGCGCCAATGGGAAAGAGCACGTCCTGCCCTAGTAGAACGTCAAAGGAATTCAAAGGAGTGACAAGCGCATGTCGATGGATGGTCGTCTCGTCTACAGTGCCCGGGCAGAGAGTAAACTGCAATGCCAGCCTTGTGCGGCCTGTGACGGACTTGGAGGTGCCGACCGCAGTGTTGATGCGCGTCGGCGAGTCCTCTAGGTCGGCCAAAGAGAGCCCCAGCCGACAAAAGTAGCGCAGGCTGATGAGGACCGGCTACGCGCCCGTGTTGAACATGATGCGCTGCGGCGCCTGGGTGTTGACGAGCACGATCCCCTGCAAATTATCCAAAAACGCGGCGTTAGAAGGGTTGATCATCCTGCGCTCATGCGCAAGGCGCGCTGGTGCGCATCGCACCGCGGTTGCGGCATTGGCTGTAGGCCTGCCAATGGCAACGCGCACAGTGTCCGCGTGTGACTGGAGCAACAGTTGAGCGGCTTGCCTCGTCGCCTCCATGGAAACGCCGAGCTCCGCGATGGAGACCGCCGGCATGCGGTGCAGTGCCAGCGAGATGACTTCGGCGCTAAGCTGCACCGTTGTCATCGGCGAGGCAAGCACGCGTGACGCGCGCTCCGCTGGGGCTGCTGGCGTCTCCAGCACGCAAAACAAACGGGGCAGGCGCGGCGCCTCCTCCGTCCATCGTCCCTGGTCTAGCCCGTCGCGCTTCTGTGACGCCGCGGGCCGGCCGGCTGGTGCCACGAGCGTGTGCTCGCGGCTAGCGCAATCGACCGCAGGGCGGCTGCCGAGAGTCTGCGTGCGTGCGCAACAGGCCGGAATGGCAGCTGCTGGCGCAGCCGCCAGGCCTGCCGCGCA
>WELA01012428.1:146452-158554 GCA_009602735.1 Mesotaenium endlicherianum
CTGCATATGCATTAGTCTCTCTAGCTAGCTGGTCAAAGAACCACATGGGCATGAATAAGCACAACACGCCAAAGGGGGACAGACCTCTAAAATTCTTGGCCGAGATGCCTTGAAGCCCATGGTGATGGTCACTAGAGGGCTTCAATAACATGTCCTCATATGTCTCTCCAGGGGAAGCCTCCCTCCAGCTCCATTCTTCAAGGAGCTCCTCAGCAACTCCATTGTCTTCTTGCATGCTTAGGGGTAGCACCTGTGCATCCTCCTCGTCCGAATCAGATTCTGAACTTTCGGCCTCACTGGCAGTGCCTGCATCACTGTCAGAGTCCAGAACTTTGGACTTTCTTTTTTCTATCCTATCTGCTGCTGTCTGTGCTTGTTTGAACTTGCTCCTTTGTGCAGAAGCTGTTATCCTACTCACACCTAAACGCCTCCCCCTCTTTCTCTTCTCGGCCACAGACGAAAGTTCCTCACTCTCATCAAGTTCCTCATCAGGCAAGGATAACTCTAGTCTAAGAGGAACAAGCGGGCCTTCCGAATCAGGCTGTGAGGGCTGGCTGTCAGGCACACATGGTACTTTCTTCTTATACGCACCCACGGCTAAACATTGCTCAAACCCGTCGTCGGCGTTAAGATGACCCTCTACAAACTCAGCAGTAAACTTTACCTTTGTCCCATCATACTCAACAAGACTTGAAAGAGAGTGTCATCCTTCTTCCCCTTCATTTCTTTCTTTACCTCTCCTCTCAAAAACACTTGTTCACATTCATCACCGAGTTGCTCATATGCCCATACTCGTCCGGAATAAACTGAACTCACAAATATGTACAACCCTAGCATAGGACTCCTAGAACTCTCTCCTACAGCCATGGCGGACGAATTCAAGAAGAGCGACAAAGAAGAAGGAAGAAGCAGTTGCTGTCAGTCGCGGAAAACTGCAATTCGAACAGACATCGAACAGGCGAAATTGATTTCAATCCAGATTTTGGACCGTACGTTTTCACCTGTACCTTTGTCTGTTCTCGTCGGTTTTGTTTGCAAATTTAATCGCACAATCCTTGCGATGTTCCCAATCGTTTGAACCTAATTTTGTAAAAAATGATTAAATATACAGAAAATGCTAACCTAAACCAGGGAGCTCTCGAAATGCACCAAAATATGTGTGTTGCACCAAATGTGGTTCTATGGGCTATCTAGTGTTGTGACTTTGCTCACCACTTGTGAAGTTCTTCAAGTGACTGGAAGCCAGGAGGGCTTGCTCCTCACAAGAGAGTAACTAAGTGGTCCTGAAAACACAAGAGATTAAAAGTGTATGCTTTACTGATAACCTGTGTTACTTACACCTGGCATAATGAGGACTTCTAAAAAGATGTCTCTCTAGAGACATCTCTAGTACTTATAGAACCCGGCGTGGTATGCGGCGGATCCAATGCATCTAGTCACTCTAGGAGGCTCTTCCATGTCCACTAATGTGTACAAGGCATNGCAAGCGCGGCAGGCGCAAGCGCATGCGTAGCTGCCAGAAGCGCAGCGGCTGCAGCTGCAGGAACGGCTGCAGCTGCTGGCGAGCATGCGGTGCCGAGAGGTTGCCACGTGGCGCCTCCTGGGGGCTCTTAGAGGGGTCGCGTCGTCAGATCGGCGTCGGCGCCAGTCTTGGTTCCCCCGTGCAAGGCTCGCGGCGCCCTCCCCCTGGTGCGTCCGCTTGCTGAACCCCCGGCAGCGCAAAATGCGCAATTGCCGGGGTTTTGTGTGCAGCCAGGGTTTAAGCCCTGGCTGTGCGCACTCGTGCCGGCGCCGTCGGGACCCCGCAGGCTGATCTGACCGCACAACGACGTCGGGGTTCCCCCCCTTGACTGAGGATGGCGGTCGTGGCCGCCAGACCTGTGCTGGCTGGGCCGGGCTGTGTGCGCATGCCAAGTGGCGGCACGTGTGCGCCAGGGGTAAAACTCTCGCTGCACGCAGCTGCGGGCGCGCCGTCGGCGCCCTGTTTGGGGATCCTGCCGCACAGCGCAGTTGGGGTGGCCCCCCCCTGCCTGGAGATGGCGGACGCAGCCGCCGTCGCTGCGCTGATCGTGCCGGGGTGCGTGCGCGCGCCACGTGGCAGCACCTGTGCGCAGCTGCCGTGCGCAGCTGTGGCGGCTACTGCGGAGCTGTTGTGGCGTTGCCAACTGTGCAGTTGGCCTGGCAACGCAATGAGTGGCGTGCGCGTACGTGTGAGTGCGCACGCGGGCACGCTGCTGTCGGCAGGATCGGCCCCACCTGTTGTGCCGGCGACAGGTGACGGCCTATGCTGGTGCCTGCCGTCTGCAGCAGCCAGCAGGAAACGGCTGTTCCGGCTTGTGCGCAGACCTGCGCACGGGCATGCCGTGCGTACGGCAAGGGCCACGGCCAAAGTGCTGACGGCACCCGTGTGCGCCGTCCGGTGAGCTTGTGCCCGCGTGCTAGCTGTCGCTGCGAGGGCCGAGGTGAAGCCAGCTGGCGACAGCAGGGCAGCGCAGGCCAGGGTTTCCGTCGGAGCCCGGGCTGGCGTGCGTGCGGTCTCGACTGCGGGCGTGCCTACGTCGGGAGATGTTGCGACCGCGCAAGCCTGTAGCCTGCCGTCTGGCAGCCTGTCAGAGCGTATGCTATAGCTGCTGACAGGTGTCAATGTGGTGTGCGCAGGGGCTGTGCGGGCGCCAGCTGTCAGCGCTGTGGCGCAGGACGGTGGAGCGTGTGCGAAGAGCGCTCCGCACGCGTCGTAGCTATCGGCGTCGAAGAGGCCACGGAGTCTTGCGATCTCCGTGTTGGCCTCCACGAGGGCGTCACTTACGTCGTCAAAGCTACAATAGTCGGCTTCGGCGGTCAGCGCGGCGTCTGTTGTGGCCGTAGCTGCCGTCATCGCGGGGCGTCCACCCGCGCGAGGGTTGCGCCCGCCCCGTTGTCTTGCTGAGGCGAAGGACCGTCACGAGCGCGCCCGTTCTCAATGTCGCGCTTCTTCTGCAGACACACAATCTGCAGGTGGCCGGCCTTGCCACAGTAGGTGCAATTGCCGGGCTTGCCATTCAACGCGAGCGTGCAATTTTGGCGTGAGTGGCCCGTCTTTCCGCAAGACCAGCAGGGTTCACTTGTCGTGGCGGCCATAGAAATGTGGCCACGCGTAGCTCCGCGCTGCTGCGTCTGCGGGGACAGCTGAGAGCGCTGAGGCTGCTGCTGCTGCTGGGGCTGGCGGGCAGGCGTTGTGCGCATCATGGAAGACGGCAGCACCAAGGCCTCCTGGCGCAGGCCCGTAAATGCGAGGCCCGCACGGTCGCTAATGCTGCTCCGTGCGGCGGCCACGCTGTGCTTCTCAACGGAGAGGTAGGCCTGCTCCAATGAGTACTCTGAACCATGGCGGTCAATGAGGGGGACGACAGCCCTCTCCCTCAGACGCGGCTTGACGGCGCGCAAGAAGATCTCCGCGGCCTCCCAGTCGGTGACAGTGCCGACGTCGCGGCGTAGGTGCACCAAGCGGCGGTACATCATGCGGATCGTCTCGTTCTTGTGTCGGAAGAAGTGGTGCAGCTCGTACACCTTTTCTTCAGTTGCAGCCTGGAACTCTGTCTTCAGGATAATCCAGAAGGCTTGCACTGGGTCAGCCAGCGAGGTCGCCACTGGTGGGTCACCACAAGCTCGGTACGTGTCCGGAGCTTGGTTTCCTTCTCGCGGAAGGTATCGCGGGCCTCGTGAGAGAGGTAGCGCATAAGCGTGTCAAAGACGTCGCGCTTCGTCAGCGTGGGCGTCTTGAGCTTTGCTGCCGCAAAGTCAGCTTGAAACACCAAGATGGTATCTTCCAGATCTCAGGTGCCTGGCCTGCCGCTAAAGCGATACTCGGACCTGTCAGTCTTGACCTCTTGGTCACCTTCCATAGGATACCAGGAATCGTAATGAGCCCACTGGGACGGTGGCTCAGAAGCAACTGCCGTGCGCTGGAGCGCGGGTTGCTCCTCTCCAGAGGGTTCAATGATAGTGCTCAGATCTGAGGCTGAGTCTTCTTTACTAACCCCTTTGTAATAAGGCCGATAAGATAGCCCACTACGTGTAGGCATACGCTGAAGATTGTAAATGCTTGTAAGCAAAGCAAAGAGAGATCTTTTTAGAAGTAAGGGAGTGTGTACTCTTCAGAGTGAGCACCTCAAAACTGTAAACTGGTAGGAAAACAACTAATGAAGTATGGCCCAAAGGATCACTGGAAGCACATCATGATCTTCAAGAGTTGTCCCATGCAAGGGTAACACTAGATAGCCCAAGCTAATACACACTTTTTGGTGCAAATATAGCATAAGTTTGCTATTTCTTCGAACTCTTAATAGTACTCCAATGATGTCTTGAGACATAGATTTGGAAAAGTATAAGTCTCACCTTTCTGGTCATATGACTTTTTATTTTTATAATTAATTTAATGAATTATTAATTGAATGTAGAGACAAGTGAACACGATCGCCTATTTTTGGTCAATTTTCAAGAACCTCTTGGGGCTAGCTCTTACAACTCCAAGCATTTGGATTTTGGCCAGAGGTGGCTACACATGTTCTTAGAGGATGTACCAAATTTCAGACATCTAGTCAAAGTATCTTATGAGATACAATTTTTATCGAAGTTGCTCCCTAATATGCGACGCTTTTTTTTTGGGTGCATTTAGAAGCCAAAAGTGTGAAATGGCTAAATGAACTGTTGTGAAATCAAAGTAGGAGTTCATATATCCATACTTTGACCACATCTTATTCATTGCATAAGAATATTAATTTTATTTTATTTTTAATTTTAAAAATCAAGAAATGAATGAAAGCAATTAATATTTCACTTTTACCTATAAATTACTCAAATTACAATGTTATAGAGAGTACAAAATTCAAAAATGTCAACTAAGCATAAGACATCTAACACACTCTTGGACACAAACACATGGCATCATACATCTTACTTCATAAGAGAATTGCACCATTTGAAGTCATGCTAAAAAGTCGTCGATATGCTATTCCTTTGCCTTCACCTCTCGTGTAGGACCTACATCCAAGTGGTCTATAGCTAGGCAAAGTAATAGGCCCCTTTTGAAGCTTTTTCCAAAAGTGCTTTTGACTGGGAAGAGCATGCAGGCCCATAGCCATGCACAAACCATGAAACACAACAATTTCAGTGGTCGTGCAAGGAATCCAGCCCCTAACATTATGGTCAACTGCATATGCATTAGTCTCTCTAGCTAGCTGGTCAAAGAACCACATGGGCATGAATAAGCACAACACGCCAAAGGGGGACAGACCTCTAAAATTCTTGGCCGAGATGCCTTGAAGCCCATGGTGATGGTCACTAGAGGGCTTCAATAACATGTCCTCATATGTCTCTCCAGGGGAAGCCTCCCTCCAGCTCCATTCTTCAAGGAGCTCCTCAGCAACTCCATTGTCTTCTTGCATGCTTAGGGGTAGCACCTGTGCATCCTCCTCGTCCGAATCAGATTCTGAACTTTCGGCCTCACTGGCAGTGCCTGCATCACTGTCAGAGTCCAGAACTTTGGACTTTCTTTTTTCTATCCTATCTGCTGCTGTCTGTGCTTGTTTGAACTTGCTCCTTTGTGCAGAAGCTGTTATCCTACTCACACCTAAACGCCTCCCCCTCTTTCTCTTCTCGGCCACAGACGAAAGTTCCTCACTCTCATCAAGTTCCTCATCAGGCAAGGATAACTCTAGTCTAAGAGGAACAAGCGGGCCTTCCGAATCAGGCTGTGAGGGCTGGCTGTCAGGCACACATGGTACTTTCTTCTTATACGCACCCACGGCTAAACATTGCTCAAACCCGTCGTCGGCGTTAAGATGACCCTCTACAAACTCAGCAGTAAACTTTACCTTTGTCCCATCATACTCAACAAGACTTGAAAGAGAGTGTCATCCTTCTTCCCCTTCATTTCTTTCTTTACCTCTCCTCTCAAAAACACTTGTTCACATTCATCACCGAGTTGCTCATATGCCCATACTCGTCCGGAATAAACTGAACTCACAAATATGTACAACCCTAGCATAGGACTCCTAGAACTCTCTCCTACAGCCATGGCGGACGAATTCAAGAAGAGCGACAAAGAAGAAGGAAGAAGCAGTTGCTGTCAGTTGCGGAAAACTGCAATTCGAACAGACATCGAACAGGCGAAATTGATTTCAATCCAGATTTTGGACCGTACGTTTTCACCTGTACCTTTGTCTGTTCTCGTCGGTTTTGTTTGCAAATTTAATCGCACAATCCTTGCGATGTTCCCAATCGTTTGAACCTAATTTTGTAAAAAATGATTAAATATACAGAAAATGCTAACCTAAACCAGGGAGCTCTCGAAATGCACCAAAATATGTGTGTTGCACCAAATGTGGTTCTATGGGCTATCTAGTGTTGTGACTTTGCTCACCACTTGTGAAGTTCTTCAAGTGACTGGAAGCCAGGAGGGCTTGCTCCTCACAAGAGAGTAACTAAGTGGTCCTGAAAACACAAGAGATTAAAAGTGTATGCTTTACTGATAACCTGTGTTACTTACACCTGGCATAATGAGGACTTCTAAAAAGATGTCTCTCTAGAGACATCTCTAGTACTTATAGAACCCGGCGTGGTATGCGGCGGATCCAATGCATCTAGTCACTCTAGGAGGCTCTTCCATGTCCACTAATGTGTACAAGGCATGTACTAGCACTCCTATAGGCTATTCATAACTCAAACCAATCAAAGCAAGGCACATTGCATATGCTATGTGTCTCTCATTGGTGGAGCTTACCTTGGGTGATTCTACCTAGATAGCGCCTCAAAAGTGAATGTGGAACTTGAGGAAGCTTCCTTTAGGAGTAGGTGATGCAGTCACCAAGTAATAGCCTCAATGATGCACTTATACTATGGAAATGCAAGACTTATGTAGTCTAAGGGGCTCGCGGATTGTGCGTACAAAGCTAGGGGTCCTTGGGATTACGAAGAGCCAACAGTGTCACCTTTGGGGACATTGAGTCACAAGTTGGCCCTTGGGAAAGTTTCGCTAGGGGCCGGTAGGTGACGCGCACTAGATCGCAAATATCTCGCTCGATACTTGATTAAATGACGCGAAACCGGTGCCATTTGGAATATGCTTTGACGCGCTACACTTTGGCGACTTGGAAATCTAAAAAAGGTCAACATATAGATGCGTAATGTCAATGCAAAGTCGGTCTTCCTAGGTTGATGGTTCACACAAGTGACGCTCGGTTTTGTACGTCAACCTCGACTTAATAAATCATGACAGCAGAATGTCTGGGCTCACTTCTCTCGACGTAGGCCCACCGCTGCCACATATCTGCGAGGTAATCCACCCTGGTAGCCATGCCGTGTCTTCTTGTGTTGGACGTCTTTCTCACCCCGAGTGTTGGACTAGACATTTTTAGCTGCACTCCCAACCTGCGAGTGCTCCACATGACGATGCAGATGGGTGTGCAGTGGCCTCGCCTGGAGTCACTTTCGCACCTGAACACCCTATCTTTGAACTGGCGTGGGGAGGATCCTCCTGAGTGGGATGAGGAGGACAGACCCATTCATTTGTGGAACGTTGTATGTGCACCGAGAAGCCTACGTGAGTTACAACTAGACACCTGTAATCTGCTCCTGCTGGTTGCAGGCCTCACGGGGAAGCCAGAATATGAGACTGTGCACATCTGCTGCACTTGTGACCCTGAGAGCAAGTGGCTTTATACTATTGCCCAGTACGTCCAGGCTACATGCAGCAGTGTCACAGACACTGATGCTCGAGTGATATTCAGAGTTTAGAAACCTGGCTTAGGGATCAGTGCCTGCTTACACTTTCACCAGTGCAGGCGTAGGTCAAGCGATAGGGCGTAATGTGCCTAAGCCAGATGTCAAGTGAGTAGTCCATCAAACCATCGCCTCAGAGAGGTTTTCTCTCTGATGCTGTTTCTTAACCCTCTAATGTTGCATAATGACTACCATTTGTGTGTGCATAAGTGCAATATTTGGCCCTGTATATGACGTCCCCAAGTGAGAATTTTCAAGTGCTGCCTTTAAATGGTACACAATAAGGAGGAAATGAGCACCAACTTCTCATAATTCACTCCAAGAGCTCAATTGAGGTACATTCTTTCTAATCCTAGCGGCAACTGAGGCAACATGCACTGTAGCCCTCATCTTTGGTCCCTGTCCACCTCGTCCATCGTCTCTAGCTAAAGTCTCGCTGCAATATGCAGTCACTAGCATAATGGCCGCTAAGTTATTACATGCAATATTCTCTGCGCACCCTTGCACGAGCTTCATTTCATGCACAGACTTTGGAAATCTGATCACAGTCGTGTCAGAGTAGTTATCACTGTCTATGGTTGTATGAAACTCCTTTGGTGCTGTAGTGAAACAGATAGATAAAGTACTTAGTAAAACAGAATACTTTATCTATTCAAGACAAGGATCTTTGAACACAAGTGGTAGCTTCTTAAAAGGGAGATGGCTTCTTGAAAGTTAATATATTTCTGGATTTTGGCAAGTACAAGAGTGATTCTGGAATGTCTTTCTATGTTCTAGCTCTTGTTTATATACTTGCTACATAAGTAATTTCTAGGAAAATGTATGTTGATGTGTTGGCATTCAACACATCCCAAAATTTGCCACCTCTTTCTAGAATAATGTACACATGTCCTTTTGACCTAAAAATGGCACATTTGACTTTTGCCACATGGAGTTCTTCTAGGTCTTTCCTCTAACTTCGAAAATGCCTTGGAAGGTTCAAAGGACATGAACCAAGTTACTAGAGTACCTATTCACACTTGACTCCACACGATACTACTCCAAATATATTTGCAAACATTAAAATATAGGCAAACTAATACATAATAACTCAAATCACTACATCACCCCCCCGATAGAAAAAGCGACGTCTCGGCGCGTCAAGTCAGGTCTTACACATGTGGAGCAAACTAGTCAACAGTTTCAAGTCAGATGCCACACATGTTGAAGAGGACTAGTCAAAGGCGCCAAGTCAGGTGCTACACATGTAAGGTAGACTAGGCAAGGTCGTAGGTGGTGTGACCTTATTGGCTAGCCTACTCCTTAATGATAAAGAAAATTGTACAAGTTGGCCTAGAATCTGCGACGAATTCAAAAATTCATAGCGGCCACAGAACTGCTTCAAAGCTAGAAATTCGAGTGCCAGACGGACCGCGTCGGAGAACTCTACCGGGTCACCAAATTTGAGTGCATTTTCATTTCTGGAGTGTCGTTGAGAGCTGAGAGAGTAGGCAATCCAAATCTGTGCAGAAACTTCTGAAAATCATAAGTCCTTGTATACTTCTCCAAATTCTGCAAACTAAGTTTCAAACTGGGCGCTGTAAGATGTTCTACCAGAGTCTTGAGTTTCAAAGCATTCCAAGTTCAGGGGAGGGCACAATGTCAGAAGGCATATTCTGCCCTAACAATGCCAGCAGCCTGACCCCCTTCTACTTAGAGCATCATATCTCTCTCACCAGGTCTCCAAAGTGAGCAAACTTGGACTCTAAATGACCGGCTACTTATGGACTACAGCCAGGTTAATATTCAGAATCTATTATGCAGAGACCTATCACCAGTAACAGTTTTAGTGTTCTGTCCAGAAACTGCAAGAAGAGAAGAGTGTCTAATGTCAATGTTTCCTCTTTCTTGTTCTTGCAGGCTGCCTCCAAGGGGTCTTCTGCTGCTTCTTGATGGTGGCAGGCTGCCTCCCTGAAGTCTTTGGGCTTCTAGTAGAGAGACTTGGGGCTGGTCCAAGATGGGGGTTGGCGGCATGGAAGCGCTTCAACTTTCTCTGAACTTTGTCAAGGTAGTGCGCCGCCACCCAACTATTCTCCGAATCTGGATATCCTTTCCACTTGATCAAGTATTGCTGCTGTCTCCTGAAATTTCTCATAGCCACTATGTCTTCCACTTCGTACTCCAAATGATCATCCACTATTGTTGGGGCTGGTGGGGTTGTCACACGTCCTGGGAACTTGTTGTCGGGTTGCACATATGGCTTGAAGAGGGAAGCGTGGAATACGGGGTCGATGTGCATAGTCTGGGGAAGTTCTAGCTTGAAAGCAACGGGGTTGACTTGCTGGATAATCTTGAAGGGTCCCAAATACTTGGGAGAGAACTTGCTGCCGGCAGGCCTGTTGTTCAGGAAAATATTTTTGGATGATAGTAACACGTTGTCACCCACTCTGTACGTAATTTCTCTTATGGATCTGTTCGCCACTTTTGCTTGAGCATCTTGCGCGTGTTGTAGAGCTTTCTTCGCTGTTGTAAGGGCTGCTTCTAATGTCTCCAAAAAATATGTGGCTGCAGGTACTTCATCAAGGCCAGCCGTGAAGCTCAGTGGCGTGGTCGGATGGAAGCCATAGTTGAGAAAGAATGGGGACTCTTGGGTAGAGGCCTGCGTAGTGTTGTTGTAGGCAAACTCGAGGGGGGTCAAGTACATGTCCCAGTCTTGCTCGAGGGTAGACACGTAGGCCTTTAGAGAGGTCTTTAGGGTACGATTCATACGCTCGGTTTGCCCATCTGATTGTGGGTGGTAGGCAGTAGACATATCCAGCGATGTACCCAAGTTCTTGAAGAGATTTTTCCAGAAATGGCTTGTGAATCTTGGATCTCTATCTGACACAATTCTTGATGGTAGTCCATGGAGTCGGAAGATGTTGTCAAAGATGAGTCTTGCAAGTTGTGGTGCTGTAGCCTTAGTCGTCGTGGGAATAAAATGAGCCATCTTGGTAAGTCTGTCCACCACCGTGAGTATTGCATTATGGCCTCGAGGTGTCACGGGCAAGTCCACGATAAGGTCCATTGAGATGTCCGTCCATTGTCTTTCGGGGATTGGTAGTGGTTGGAGGAGTCCTCCCGCCTTTTGCGATGATGGCTTGATTCTTTGGCATGTGTCACAGCTCCTGCAGTACTCCTTGACTTGCTTAGACATGCCTGGCCAACAATAAGTCCTAGCTAGAACGCCCGTGGTCCTTAGGATTCCAAAGTGTCCTCCAAGAGGGTTGTCGTGTGCTTCTCGTAGAAGCAAGAGCCGGAGGTCTAAGTCATTAGGAACACATCTCTGGCCCGAGTCTTGCCTCACCCAATAATTGCCTTCTTGCTTCTTGTATGGGTCCAAGGCTGCTTCTCCGGTCTTGTAGTAAGGGTCTCTTTCATAGGCGGCTGAAAATCGAGCTTCCAGCTCTGTCTACAGGGATGTCATCACGGCGTTTAACTGCAATCTTGAGAGGGGGTCAGTCGGGTTTGTCTTGCCAGGCTGAAACTGAATCGTGATGTTGTATTGTTGCAAGTATCCGCTCCATCTTGCTTGTCTCCTTGAGAGATACGGCTGCGTCTGGAGGTGCTTCAACGCTTCGTGGTCCGTAGTGACCAGCACCTTGCGTCCTTCAACGTAGCAGCGCCAAACCTTCAAGGCATGTACAATCGCCAATGCCTCTCGCTCCGTGGTTGTATAATTTTGCTCGGCTGGATTTAGCTTCCTTGAGTCGTAGGCGATGGGCTGCAGTCCCTTGCCTTGGTCTTGAAGCAGGATTGCTCCTATTGCATAGGAAGATGCATCGGTGATGACGTGGAAGGGCCAATCTGGGTTTGGACTTGGGAGTGTGAGCACCGGGGATGTGGTCAATCTTTGCTTTAACTCTTGAAATGCCTCTTCCTCTTTCTCGGTCCATGTATATAGCCTGTCCTTCTTGAGTAGATCTGTCAGGGGGGCTGCTATGTGCGAGAAGCCTTGGATGAATTTTCTGTACCAATTGGCAAATCCCAAGAATGACTGGAGTTCTTTCTTGGTCGTGGGGGTTGGCCATTCCTCCACCACCGTGGTCTTCTTGGGGTCCATCTTGATGCCATCAACAGTCACGTGGAGACGTAGGAACTCCACTTCTTGTTTGGCAAACTCACACTCTGACTCCTTCGCAAATAGCTTGTTTTGCTTTAATACTTCAAGTACCTCTTTCAAGTGTCTCGCATGCTCTTCAAGGGTCTTGCTGTAGATAAGGATGTCATCGATGAATACCACCACAAATCTGTCCAACATGGGCTGAAATATGGTGTTCATCATAGTCATGAAAGTTGCTGGCGCGTTGGTGAGTCCAGATGGCA
>WELA01012428.1:158561-209984 GCA_009602735.1 Mesotaenium endlicherianum
GATGGCANCAAGGCCATGAACTCAAAATGCCCATATCTTGTCCTGAATGCCGTCTTCTCTATGTCCGATTCTGCGATGCGAATCTGGTGGTAGCCGCTCCGTAAGTCAATCTTCGTGAAGTACTTGGCTCCAACCAGCCGGTCCATGAGCTCATCCATGCGCGGCAGCGGGTATCGATTCTTGATGGTGATCTTGTTGAGGGCGCGATAGTCCACACACATCCTCAAGGTACCATCTTTCTTCTTGACAAATAGCACCGGGGCTCCAAATGGCGACTTGCTAGGTCGAATGAAGCCATGCTCCAGTAGCTCCTTGATTTGCTTCTTGACTTCGTCTAGCTCCGTGTATGACATTTTGAACGTAGGCCGAGAGATGGGCTTGCTTCCGGGCTCCAACTCTATCTTGTGGTCTACGAATCTTTTGGGGGGTAGGCCCTTGGGCAATTCCGGGGAGAACACTTCTTTGTAGTCCTCTAAGACTTCTTGTATCTCCTTGGGAACGGGGCTGCCTTCTTGACTCTCGATGTCTTTCTTGATGTCTTTTGGCGTGATCAAGGCCAAAAGAAGCTCGTGTCCCTTCCTCACAAGTCTCTTGAGTTGGAGGGCGGACAATAGTATCTCGTGTGCCGGCTTCTGGATGTCTTGGGTCTGGATATTCTGGATTGCGCGCAAAATACAGATTCTTGAAGTGATGTCATTCTTGATCTTGATAGTACCGGTCCTCCAATCAACTTGGGGGTTGTGCTTGGTCAACCAAGGCGTCCCTAGGATGACGTCGTACTTGCCCAATTGCATGGGGGAGAACACTACTCTATCCTTGAAGGACTTGATAGAGAGTGCCAAGGGGTACGTCTTCTTGGAAGGGGTAGTATAGGAGAATCCATCGGGCATCATAATCTCCTCGTCGTGGTCAAGAGTTCGCATAGTAATACCGTGCTTGGTGGCAAAATCTGCAGCAATGAAGTTGCCTTGAGCTCCGCTATCCACCAAGATGTGGACCTTCTCTCCTCCAAGGTAACCTCTCAAACTCATTGGGGCTGGAACGTCGTCTTCAACGGGGGTCTCCACCTCACTTGGCGTGTTGCCTTCTCGTGAAGTGGGTCTTGGGGTGGTAGGCTCCTGGCCTACCGGCGCTGTCCGTTTTTTGACAACTTTTTGGGGCATGAAAGTGCACGATGGCCCTTTTCCTTGCAATAAAAGCATAGTCCAGCCGTCATGAGAGCTTCTTTTTCAGCCGGGGAGAGTCTTGCTTTCACTCCTTGCTGGTTTCTTGCATCATAAGTGTCATTGGAGGGTCTTCCACTCTTCCGGGCAGCCGCGGGGTCCCTTTTAATAACTCCGATTTCCATGGGTGTGGGTCCAGATTCGGATGTGGAAGGGGCTGCGTACACCCGCGTCGTCGGTACCCGTGAAGATGAAGGCACGGAGTGCTTGAAATCCAAGGTATCCACCTTTTGGGCCACTTCAATGATCTTTGAGAAGTCCGTCAAGTCGCGTAACTCCACTTCCTTTGCCACCTTGGGTTTGAGGCCAAAGATGTAGCGGTCAATCTTCTCCTCGAGAGACATGTTGGGGATCTCAAGAGTGAGGGCGTGAAATCTGGATGTATACTCTTGAACGGACGTCGTTTGCTTGAGATGGTGGAGCTTTCCTCGGGCAATCTTCTCCGCATTGATGGGCATGAATTGCTTCTTGAGGGCCTCACGAAAATCTGCCCATCTTGCATATGATGGTGGGGGCTCTTGGCCGAGCATGGGGTGCGCCATAGCTTGATATATAGCCGCTTGATAGTTACGCCACCATGATGTTGCTGCTCCTCTAAGTAAGGTAACGGCAAAGGGAACGTAGTCCTCCTCGGGTACTTCAAGGAATGCGAGGTACGTCTCCACTTGGTAGAGCCATAAATTCAGGTTGGCACCTTTCCCGGGGTTGAAAGTGTCGGGTTTGCCGGGCTTGATGAGTTTCCTTGCTCTCGTTGGCTCTTGTGGAGGCGCTTGAGCCGGGGCTGGATTTTGAGCATTGCTCGCAATAGGGGCAACCATGGCAGCCATAGCTTCTCTTGACGCTTGCACGGTTGCTTCATAGGTGGCCAAGCCCACTTGGTTGTGGACGGTCATTAGGAAGGCTGCCCACTCATTTGCGGGAACTCCTTGTGGTGGGGTCAACTTTGCTATAGCGGCTGCCACGGGATTTGACGGTGCTCCTCCTTGTGGTGCTTCTTGTTGTTGGAGATTTCCTTGAGTAGGCTCTCCCATCGACGCTGGAGGAGGGTGTGCTCCTCCTTGTGGTGCTTCTTGTTGTTGCAGATTTTCTTGAGTGGGCTCTCCCATCGGCGCTGGAGGAGGGTGTCTTGGAGAGGAAGGGCTTCCTTCGAAAGCTTGCTGTTGGTCTTGAGGATCGGCCATCTTCTTGTGCTACCAAAGTGCCTAGCTCCGATACCACTGTAGTGAAACAGATAGATAAAGTACTTAGTAAAACAGAATACTTTATCTATTCAAGACAAGGATCTTTGAACACAAGTGGTAGCTTCTTGAAAGAGAGATGGCTTCTTGAAAGTTAATATATTTCTGGATTTTGGCAAGTACAAGAGTGATTCTGGAATGTCTTTCTATGTTCTAGCTCTTGTTTATATACTTGCTACATAAGTAATTTCTAGGAAGGTGTATGTTGATGTGTTGGCACCCAACACATCCCAAAACTTGCCACCTCTTTCTAGAATAATGTACACATGTCCTTTTGACCTAAAAATGGCACATTTGACTTTTGCCACATGGAGTTCTTCTAGGTCTTTCCTCTAACTTCGAAAATGCCTTGGAAGGTTCAAAGGACATGAACCAAGTTACTAGAGTACCTATTCACACTTGACTCCACACAATACTACTCCAAATATATTTGCAAACATTAAAATATAGGCAAACTAATATATAATAACTCAAATCACTACAGGTGCCCACTGCTTCATGCACACTCGCATGAGCTCTTTGCGCGCCTGTTGCCTAGCACCACAATCCTCACTCTAATCAACATCACGCTTATCGAGCATTGCGGGAGTGGCCTGATGGCTGCAAAGAGCCTTTGGAACACACCCATGACTGCCTGTGCACTGACACTGCACGTTCTCGCATTCATAAAACAAATAATATTCAGTTTTTTTTGTATGATTGCAACTGCTTACAATTGTGGTGTAGGATCCACTCCCATTGTGTGGGTCCTGGACCTACACCTACTGCAATATCAACAACACAATCTGCGTCCCCACCCCTTATACATTCTCATGGTTCTCACCTTGTCTGTGACGGTGTGTACGTCAGTTGACAAATCATACAACACCTCTATTCTATTTTCAATCGCCAGTCTTGGTACTCTCTCGGATTTTTGCGTCATTGTCTCCATTTCAGCCCCAGAGAGCCTACCAGCATGCTCACATGTTTGTGATTACAAATGTGGCTATCGGAGACGGGCACCATCTGCTCGCTCAACCACATGTTGAATGCCCTGACGAGAGCCAAGCATGGCAGGTTGCCTTCACCAACCACCTGCTCCAGCCTCTCTTCCACGAAATGGCCAAAATCTAGGGCACACGTCAACGTCTTGCTGTTCCCCTTCACGTGCTGCTGCCTGCCTTCGGACAAGGTTATCAGAGCTGCCCAGTCCTCGATACTAAGATGCCCTTGGGCTCGCGGCTTACAGCTAACAAAGCTGCTCTAGCCCCTATGCACAGGTCGCTTTCGCATGCAGAGAGTAAGCTTGCCTTCAGAGGGTATGCCAGACTGTGCAGCTTTGCCCATTCGGCCTCGATTCTGGGCATATTGAGCCATTTGACAGCTGCCGCTCTGCCCCGCCTGTGGTCCTCCATGCTCACGCCTTTGTGACATCCAAGAATGGCCTCCACAAGTGCCACTCCCATGAGTGTGCTCTTGTGTATTGCCTGGTGTATGGGCTCGTTCCCCCCCTGCATCTGCCATGCGCTTCGTGGCCATGTGGTTTTGCTTGTGAGAACTGTGTCTTGCCGGTGATTGTACTTCTCCTCGTAGGCATCTGCGATGCGCCCTTCTAGCCATGTAGACAAGCCTACGGGTATGGCATTTCCTAGGTGATAGAGCTGTCGGTTGCTGTTGTCCATGGAGTCTGTCCACCCGCTCGGAGAATCCTGCAGCGCCTCCACGTCCGCTACCCCCAGCACCCGTAGGCGACAGTTTTGACTTCCCTCCTCGACTACAAGCATGTGCTTGGCATTCACTCCTGTGATGGTTGGACATACGCAGTACGACTTGAACGGCGTTGTCTCGTTCACTCCCGTCACCCACACTCCTCTGTACTTTCGCCTGCCGTCCGTCCAGCTGATGCTGTGCACAGGAGCACTGGCTTCCTTTGTGGCAAGTCACCTCCTCGGCTAATAGTAAGTCCTTGGGATCTACGAACTGCATGCCCACTATGATGACTCTCTCCCGCATCTGTGGCTGTCCAAAGGACAAGCTCTGCACCCTCCAATATGCCCAATTGTAACCCAAGGAGTGCAATCTGTCTGCCACTTGTGCTATGTATGGGATGCCCTCTGTTGCCCCTCTCGCCAATAGTCCTGGGACGTTCTCCACCATCACTATGGGTATTCTGTTCATCTGCAGTAGGCGCCAGAGGTGAACTAAAAGTCCTGTGCGCCTCACTGTACACTCCTTTCCGGAAGTGCTACCTCTGTTAGACAAATCTTGACAGGGAAAGCCCGCCAGCACCACCTAAACCCCTTTTGGTACGGCTGTGACACTCACTACGTCTGTGTGCACGTTAACCCCTGGAAACTTCTCCTTCAACAACTCCTGACAACTCGTCTTGCTCTCGACCATCATCGCTATCTCGTGCCCCCGTGTCCTTAAAGGGCAACTCAAACCCCCCTATCCCCAAGAAGATTCCACACACTTTCAACATCTTCCTCCTCCTCGACGTGCCTGCATCTTCCATCCGACGGTCCATCCTGCCTCCCCCCCTACACATGCGGTCTGCTATGAAATGTCATGACGTGGAGGGGTGCCGGAATTCTATTGTTCCTTAGCTTCTCCATGGTTGCGATTTTTCTTAAATTCTCGAAGTTGCGCAAGACTATAACCTTCCATCTGCCTTCTAACCTCTCAACCCTTGGAATGAGGTGACTGTCATCCAGAGACACGTGGTGTGCCCTCACCTTGGCCAGTTCCAGGTAATATATTTCCTCGTCATTCTCAAACAGGGAGGCAAACTTCCCCTCCTCCACCTCCAAGCACAGATCGTGGTACCACACATTGGGGTGGTTGTCGCCATGCTTTGTTACACCCCACTCCTCTTCGGAGGGAATAGGTGGCGCCTGGAGATACGATGCACTCCTCCCCAAGCTGCACCTGCATTTAGACAAGCAACCGTATGTCAAGGACTGCTCTCAGATACTCGTGGCGGGCATGCTTGGGACGGCTTGGTTGCCCACACTGACTCACACAGTAATCAACGACGTGTGGCGCAGTCTAGGCACATCATTTTGGTAGGAGGCTACTACAATTCGAGTTCTGGCACAGAAGGGAGCATCTCAACTTCAGTGACATCTACTACGATCCATTCCATGTTAACTTACCCCGCAGTGGACCAACATCTGCGGCGGGGGCCCGGTGCCAACGATACGTCTTCCAAGGTGTCCATGTCTTCATTGCTGCTTTGTTAGTGCTTTAACGTCAATATTACTCTTCTTCACAAAACTGCACACAGAGCACATCTAACTCATGTTTGTCGATGCGATCAATGCATTGCCAGAAAGAATGTTTGTGTGGTTTGTGGAAACTCGTTGGACAGCGTTGGATGTCCCGCCCCGTCGTCGATCCTAATTGTTCTTTTCAACCATCGTGTTGCGCTGCAAATAATTCGGCTTTGCGTCCGACGTCGTGCATTAACGACACATTCATTGTCAATCCCACGTGTGGTGTTTTCCCCCCACTTCGCCGACAACGCTTCATTGTGCACGTGCGCAGCTAGTGCCTCCTATTCCTTTTGTTTTACACGACGTTACCTCCTCCTCTCTCAGTCACTACTGTCCAACAAGTTTTCATTCTTCATTTCTTGTGTTAACACTCTTCGTTTTCTCATTTCCACCATGTCGCTTCCTCGTATGCTGGTCGACATTGTTGCGCGCTTGGAGGCCCTTCTTGTGGACGCCAAGCGCCTACATAACTTAGTACACAATAAGCTCGGATTAGTACTGCGGGAGAGAGATGCTCTTATAATAAAGAGAGATGCCTTGAATGAAGAGCTCCTTTGTGTCCGGGATAATGTTGCTCGAGCTCTTGACGACGACGTGCAGTCAATGAGGGCATTGCGACAGGAAGTGACTACCCTGCAGCATGAGATAACAAAGTTGAAGGAAATGAACGAGGCGCAGGCACACCGGCTAAGGGCTAATTTGTCCCACGCGGATCACCACCTGGATTTCATTACGGACAACGTTCCGTACAGCGAGGACGAACATGTTAGGGATGTAGAAGCGGTGCCTCATGGTGGCCGGGTGGGGAAGTCCGCTTCACCCCAGCTTGTCGGAGGCGTGTTTGCCCTAGGAGCCACTGCCTCGCCCCTTCAGGTTGGTCTGCCTTGCTCCTGTCTCTTGTGTCCGTTGCGGAGGCTGCATGCCACCAAAAAGGGGTTCTCTGCAGCCTGTCCCATTTGCGTGTATAACATTTACTGTCCCCCTGTGCTGACTTCCTTCCGCTAGTGTATTTTTGCACATTGCCCAATGCTTCCTCCTATTGACTCCGCATTCATTTTTGGTGAGGTGGGTGTGTGAAGCCTTTTCTGCAATAGACGGAACAATTTTCACTTCTGTGGATCCCCGTCCTCCCAGTCCTCCCAGTCCTCCCAATCCTCTTTCCGTTCACTTGCTTCCATGTTTTGTGCATGTAGAAGCTTGTATAGCATACCCGCCTTGTTTAAGGGGCGACTAAAGCCACTTTTAATTGTACGCCAGTCATTGAAGTCGACAGCAGGTGACGTTGTGTTGTATGCTTTGTATCTCTGAGGGTGTATGTCAGAAGTGTTTGTGCGTGCTCTTTGTCACTGTCTTTTTGAGCTGGGGGGTGCTTCAGAGCTTGCTCACCTCGGGCAGTCCTTGTCTGCGAGTTCTTGTTCAGTGTGGAGGTAGTTATGCACTCGATAGGCAACGTCGCAACAAAGCGCTGTTCTGCGTACACGTGGACAGCTTAGACACTGAAACCAGGGGACTTAAGTTCTACCCACAAATTACAAGGAAGGTGAGGTGAGCAGTCTGCTGTTGGTGCCATTTTACACATTTTGCCCACCCCAGAGACTGCGGTTGCACATAGTGATCTGCAATTATTGTGTCATTGCAAACTTCTGCAGGATGTATTTGCTGTGAGAGATCCGCTCCATCAAGCCGATCCGAACGCTATCCCCTTTCGCAGAGATGGTGGTCAGCGCATAGGACATTCGCACAGGGACCTGGTTGACATCATTGCACCCATGATTGATGATGCTGTCATTTGCATCGAACTTCAACTGAAAAAACTAAACGAGGAGTTGAAGCAGAATGCCCTGAAGCAAGTGAGATCAAGTTCGACGTGTCCTCTTTCAGTCTCTTAAGTCTTGGTCTTGTTCTTTCAAATGTCGGCTGCATGCACACACTACCTCTCTCACAGCACTGCATTGGCATACTACAGCAAGGTCTTCTCGTGCACCTCTTTACGACGCCTGCAGACGAATACCAAGCATATCCTACTTTGGATAAGTTTCAACATTGTCTGGCTTGCTTTCCCTTTCAGGTGGGCTCCACCTCCTTGTTTTTCTATCTTGCATATGGTTTGCATACTTCAAATAAGAGGTCTTCTCATATGTGCGGGTGTGTTTTGCAGAGGACTAACAAACAATTAGTGGGTAACTCGTCTGAAGCGTCAGAGGTAGTCACCCCACACCGGGCTGCTCGGCTTCATGCTACTATTCAGATGCCGCCCCTGGGGGAGAGACCTCGTATCATTCCATTGCGTCTGACTGTGCCTCTGTCTTTGTCTGCCTCCAACGCTTATTGCTTGCCTGCAACACTGCCGCTGCGTGGCGGCATTGGTCGACATTGTTCTCATTCTTCACAGAATGGTAAGGGAAAGGAGAATGTGCGTCCTGCAGGGGTAGAATCATTGCGCCCTTCACCTGCGCTCAATGCCAACTGTGTGCAGCCTCGCCAAGTGATTGAGGATGACTCCGCACCTGTAAAGAGGATTAGATTTTTGTGATAAGATGTACCTCCTTACATACAAAATAGCAGTCGTCGGAGAGTGCTTTTCTTTACACTTTCAAGTAGGCAGGTGTGAATTAGGTTCAGGGTTTCAGGTGCAGGTTCTACTAAAAATGTCGTTCAGTGGAGGGTGGCTCGTGACCTGAGGTAAGGTAACAGTATTTCAGCTTGTATACTATGTAATCAATATGGTTTGCTATATCCAAGCTTAGCACGTGTTGTAATTCTATAAGCAAGTGGAAACAACCGGGTGAAAGCTTTTTGAATTATCGTGCGCTCAAGGTCGTGGACTTGTCGTCGCCTCGTTGGAACAGGTCCTTGTCTGTGTTCTGTGTCATTCAAAGCTTCCCTCCCTCACATTGTACCTTGTTGTCTATACTTAATTTACTCATGATTATGACAACCATTGAAAACGTGATTTGGACACATGATCATCACACAATTATTTGTTTCACCACAAAATTGACCATGTGAAACAAAATTGTGCATTTCTCATGATCCATGTTGTTTGGGTCCCACGCAGTATCGTGCATCTAATACATCCATTACACTCCTACATCTACTTATGCACGTCGGAAGCACGCAATGTATGTTAAACATCCTACCACTTGTGCGTGACCTATCTGGCAAAACAAACAACCACAAGTATCAATTGCTCGCAGGGCGTCAATCACCCTATAGTACCTTGTACTAAAGTTAACCCTCTTTGACTCATCGTCGACTATTAAGAAACTCCCTTCACTAAGTCTGCGGCATTCATGAATTTCTATTTTACAAGTGGAGAGTGTCAATCTTTTATTGTACAAGCTGCTGTGGTATATTTGCCACTTGCAATGCCGCCTTTCACGTGCACAGGACGTGCATGTGTATGCCACACGGCTGTTATATGTTCATGGAGTGCCCTTATAGTTCACTCCGGATGAACATTCCAGACAGTCCTATCCATCTTCCGTTCTCGTACACGTGCAAACGGGGGGGGTCCGCGTGTTCCCATCAGAGCCAGTTGTCAGCGGAGGGTGACATGCTGCCTCCGCTGCCCTGGGCGGGAAGCTCTCTGTCAAAACTTTCAGAATAAACGAGAGGGGTAAGTTTTGATTAAACAAGATGCAAATTAAAGGGTTCGCGGCGGGCGCATGGTGCAGCCAGCGCACACCACAGAAGGCACAAGATAAATACACCCGCACAACCTTCCTTGTACTTACACTTAACAGTCTTTGCAATATTTGCATGATGTGCAGTGTTTGCAGTCAGGGCACGTCAGGGGTGTAACTCATAAATGGTGACAGCACACATTTTCTTGTGCAACAGAAGTAGGCTGTGTACCGCATCTCTCACTGTTTTTTTTTGCGGCACGCTTGCGCACGCTACGAGTGGGTGTGCTCCCCGCTGGTTTTGGCCTTTTCTGCCAACCCATTGTTGGAATGTTACTCATGAGAGGGAGCAAGACAAGCGCCAGCAGCTGCAGCAACTACATCGATTGTTACTCCTAATGTGGCAACAAGAGAGCAGCAGGAGATGCCGTGGGTGCATGTGCAGCAGGGGGGACAGCAACAACAGCAGTCGCAATATTGGAGAAGCACTGATTCCAGCAGGTTTACTTGAAGTGTCTGCAGCAGCAGATTATACCTGGATTGCAGCAGGAGAAGCAGCCGCAGTAGAGGAAACGGCATCACGAGCTGTGTTTGCATACATACATTTTGCGAGCCCAATGACACTGAGCTGCATGCGATAGGACCACCTGGCATGAGTTAGAAGTGTGTTTTCCCAGAGTCCTCTTGCTCGGCTGGGGGACCATCCAATCCCTCGGAAAGGTCATACTCCAGCAAGTAGCGACCACGCACGTTTTCCACAGGGGGGACTGTCTCGACCAGATAGGCCTCCGAGATGGTCGCTCCCACCGTCCACAGCCTCCAGGCAACCTCTTGGGGGCGTGCACATCTCTTCACCCTGGGGCGGCACACAAGAGTACAAAGAAGGCCGCATCCTTTCTTCTTCAGCACCTCCACCAGCGGGACCTCCTCCGCTCGCCCCTGGCAGTTTGTTGTGACTTGCACGGACGTACCAAGAGGCACTCTAGTGGCGCTATAAAAATGATCTCCTTTCCGCTCGTCCTTGAGGCAAGAACCATCTGCCTAGCCACGTCCTTGAATTTGGCATACAAGGGAGCTGGATACCCGATGCTCAACCAATCTTTTCTGTATCTTGGCATTTGTATGTGCTCGATGATACACTTGCCCATCATCATAACGCTGTCCTAGTGCCATTGTTTCTACTTTGTAGGAATCCCGCGTACTGAGACACCCTCTTAGGCCCATAGCCGGTGGGAAGCCTCTGAGGTTCTTGAATGAAAAGGCTTGCATCCCGCGCATTAGCAGGTGTTATGACCTCTGCTTCACCCCTTACTTTAAGATATGCCGTCCTTGTCATTGTGGAAGTAACAGGTCACGAGTAGAGATGCAGCCACCGTGAGTGGAGAGGTTTGCAAAAATGCCGGGCGTGGGCCCTTAGTTTGAACACATATGCTAGCTTCTTTTTCGAATACCACTGAAAGAGAAGAAGATTGAACTTCCTCGGTCAATTTGAACTCCATTCCTCTTCTCAAGCCACTTCCGATATATTCTTGCTTTAAGTCATGCTCGATCATCTTAAATTGGCTCGCATTCCTATTGTCGAGCTTTTATGCAACTTCCCTGAGACTAAGCCGAGGCGACATGACAAGAACTCAACAAGAAGGTGCACTTCTAGGTCTTCGTCCGACACGTGCAACATTGGTGAAACGTAAGCTAAAGTCACATCGGAGAGCGCCGTGATAGGACGACAAAGAGGTGCACCGTACTGCCCTCGCTGCCACCTCACGATAAAGTCAAATTCTTGCCCATGTTGTTAACTCTCGAAACCCACTGAAGCTCAAAGTGACCTTCAAATCGCTACAAATGACTAAAGCTTGCATGCACCTTGATTGAATGCGTCAAGAACCATCTGAGAATGTATGGACAGGTTTCAATGCTGAAAAACAATAACAAACCTCGACGTCTGTGCACAAGTTACAAAACATGTAGCATGCACACCATGCACAGTCACACATTAATATTTAACGCAACCTCGTTGACCAAACGACAGACGCCATGGAGAGCATACACCTTGTATTATTGCAACTTATTTCGAAGTCTGCTTCTTTGACGCGCAAGCTACATTGCATGGGCACAATAAGTTTGTGGTCCACCATTCGTATCACTTCCAAACACTGCGAAGGTGTTGACGATGCGGCACAACTACACATTCTTGCTCTTCTCTCGACCACCAAAATCACCCACCCTCTTCCTTCTCCGGTTACTTGTGCTAAACTCACGGTTCCAAGATCAATCACAAAAATCATGCAGTCGCTCTTCACACAACACTCTGAGACTTTCAGAAAGATACGCCTGCGTCTGTACTATCTATCAGATCGGCATACATGCAAGCATACAGGATGGGGCAGGTGAGAGGCGCTAACGTCGCTCTCTCTCTCTCTCTCTCCCTCTCTCTCTCTCTCTCTCTCTCTCTCTCTCTCTCTCTCTCTCTCTCTCTCTCTCCTTGTCCGCCATGCAGGTTGAGTGGTGTTTGTGTTTACCAGTGAGTGTTTGTGCATTATGACAGCCTTGCAAAGGCAGCATCAGTCGTGTAGTGAGATGCCGATGTTGGTTGTGTGCATTGTATCTCTTGCCCCGTCCCTCCTTTTATTTCCCTCCCTCTCTCCTTGTCCTCCAAGTTTAGGGTTGTGGGGATTTAGGGTTCGGATTAGGGTTTGTCTGAGAACCCAATGCTGTTTGTGTGCTTCGTACTGTGGCAGCAAGAGGGATGGTGCTTGTAAGCACACCGTGAGCATACCTGCCATGAATTTGCGTCCGGATGCCTCACCCAAGAAGGGGGACAAGAAGAAAAGAAGGCGTGGCACACCTCTTTCAACCTTGCACGAGGGCACACATATTGGGGCCTTGCCTGATGACGTGCTGAAGGACATTCTGCTCCATGCCTCGCGGCAGCATGATCACCGTTCACACCTTCTCCTTTAATCGAGGGACCATGTGCAAGCGACAATGTCGGTATGCAGGCAGTGGGAGAGGGTCCTGCTCCACAATTGCAATGCTGCGTTAACCGCCATTGGGGATGACTATGAGACAACGATGCGCCAATTGGACAAGCTTACCTGCGTGAAGGTTGTTTGGATCTATCTCAGGTGTGGCTCGTCTAGTGTTATCTTTCTGCGCAGTCTGGGTAACAGGTACCCCCAGATCACTTCTTTCCATTTCATAGTGGAGCCGTCTGTGGCTGTTATACAGCATTTGGGAGAGTTGTGAGGTCAAGAAGAACATGATCCACCTCAGTGTTGTGCACAACAATTTGATGCAAACTTTCTGTGAGCACAGCCCAGTTCGGCACGAAGGTGGGGCGAAGTTACCTTTCGTACGAAGCATGGAGTTTGGCTCTAGAGACACGTTGGAGGTGTTGGAACTGGACTTCTCTGATTTGTGGTGGGCCTACCCGTGTTGTCAAATGTCGGAGCTGGCCATCAGCCCGACCACTACGCATTTAGCAAAACTGCGAGTTTTGGCCCTCGCGCTTCCATACCATGTAGCCCACTTGACTCTGCCGCAGTGGCTGACCACGTGCACCGCAGCAGTTGCTCTGGATGCTTACCCCAAGGAGCTCGACCCGAAGGGTGTCACGGCCACCCTGGCAGTCCTTGTCTGCAATGAAGGAGCTGCACCTTGAGGCACTTGCCGTACGTTTCTTGCAAATCAATCCTGTTCCTTGTGTGCTGCTTCGGAGGAACGCCGCAGTCAGGGCTTGCATGTCGCGCTTTTGCACGCTCTGAAATGCCCCGCTGACACGACAAGGCGTCATTGGCGTATTATTTGCAGGGCTCTGACCTCACCCAAGAAATGGAGTTGCTAGCTCAAACTACATGTCTGTCGATTGTGTCACTAGAATGGAGCTGCCCCCTTTTTGAGCTGGAGTTACCAAGCCCTGAGCTACACCTGAAGCTGCCTTCAACCCTCCGCACCTTATCCGTCGGGTCCAAGCGCATCCCAAAGATTGAGAATCGCTTGCCGCTGGTGGATGCACTAACAATCGTTTGCGAGGAGATCGACAGCGGGTTTTATCAATCTACTCCCAACGCTCGGACCTTGGTGTTGACTTTGGGAGGTGCCCGTGCCTGGCCAGCTTTCTGCATTTGAAAAGGGTGGAGCACTTGGTATTGGAGTGGCTTCTCAGGCTGGATGAACGCGAAGCTGCTGCCCCTGCATTGTTCATGAATGGGCCTTAGGCTCACTCACTGCAGAGGGTAGTGATGGTTGGCTGCCGACTGGTTCCACTCATGGGCGGCCTTGTTGACATGCATAGCTCCCCGGCGGTGACTATCTACTGCAACTGCTCCGACACTGAAGATGGATGCTTTCGCCTCGTTGACGACGGAGGCGGATTTCCACGTCACGAGTGGAATGGGAAGCCATGTGAAGAGCAGATACCCAATAGGCACTACGTGTACAGCTGTGGCCACGATTACCAAGAGGGCCAAAGGGGAGGGCGCCCTAGCTGCCGTAACGTGCCTGCGGACACCTTGCATAGGCTTTTAAAATGAGAATGATGTACACAGAAGCGTGTATGGACTTTGTCCTTAAGTGTATGCAATTGCCGACCTTGCATGGCCTTGTATCTTGTCTGTAGAGTAGGATACATTCACATGGACGTTCAAATGACGAGTGTATGAGTGAAGCTTTATGCTTCTTACCTCCACCCTCAATTTCATTTACCGGTCTTAGAATGTGCGATGCTCGTGCTCGTGTACATGCCATCCTTGTGGTTGTTGATGCTTCAGAGGATGCCTAATATTTTTTAAAAAATTATCGTGCTCTTCATGTAACAATGGCTATGATGCCTCCACATCGGAAACACATAGTGTGAACACAAGGCGGCTCACTTGAGCCACCTACTCTTACACGCGTGACGACATGTGCGTACTCGCGACAGCACACGTGCTCTTGTATGAAGTTTTCGGCTGTGACCTCAAACATTGGTCCTAGACGTCCTCTCATACACGGCGAACGGGTCCTGGACTAGAGATAGAGGGAGAGGGAGGAAGAGAGAGAGAGAGAGAATTGAGAGGGAGGGAGAGAGAGAGCGAGAATGGTTGCAAGTCGAGAGACACTCAATGGTTGGAGGCAAATTGAAAAAAGAGCCAGTAGTTTTGCAACTGAAAAGGGTCTGAAGGTTCATACTATAAGAATTTTCAAGGTGCTGCAAATAATAAAAACCTACATGGGTAGGTCCAAACTACATACCTACACAAAGCCTTCAGGAGGCGTGCAGGTACTAGAGTTTCAAATCCTCTACCCAATACGTTGTTACTTCCCATATATTACACAACAGTTAACTCTGAACAGGGGTCGCTTCACACGTTACTTAGTCAGCGAAGAAAGCTTCGTCTTCTTCTTTGCCACCTTGAATGAGAGGCGGCACAAGCAGCAGGCTGACAAACTCTTGGAGCAGAGACATTCACTTCCAGAGGTTGGAGCACCCGTCTTTTGCTCGGTCGCCGTACTTGCTTATAATCTTCCTCTCTACGCTCCCGTAGCTCAAAATATTGCAGGCCGTTCTCTCGCTCGTTGTTAGTGAGGTTTATGATAATTTGCTGACATTTAGAGATTGTAGAGTGAGTCAATTGTCGCACGCACACACAAGCGCACTGTGTGCGCGTCGGCTTCGAGGTTCACAAACACAATACATGCGCCAAATATGAGAGCCATACATTAGAAAAGAAAGGCACCAGGTAATTGCCAACTCACCTCTCTCTCTTGCCCCCGTTGCAGGAGGAACACATTCACTACGGGCATGCGAGGATCTCCAGTGTCAAAACTGGTAATCCCGCCGTTTGTCATTGTGTCTATCACCCCACCTACGTGTTTAGCTTTGCAAAATAAGAACACGCAAATAGGCACCTGCAGGCACACGACCGTGGGATGGTTGTTGGTGCAATGCAGATTTGTACTCATGCACTGCGAACTTAAGCTGGGGTGAAGAGAGTCAGGAACAATGTACCTGGGAACAATCTACTGCTGGCCTGCCTTCAGGCAAAGCGCGACAAACATGCATCCGCCCTGCCTCTATAAGAGGACAAAGGTGCACGCTCACGCTGTCCGGCAAGTAGCCAACTTTGCGGCCCTCGGCAATGTTGACACTGAGCGCATTGCTGTCATACATGTTGGTGGGCTCCCTCCTGACTACAACAACCTGCTCAAGTTCTTAAAACACGGGTGTCACGGTCATTCCGGGGAGCTGCTGTGAGCACATGCATGTACACGTTTTGGTGGCAACACCTATCTCACTCACCTCGTTGGCTGGAACCTTGCACACAAAATAGCAAAAGGCAGAGACTTCTGCGCAAATGTAACCCCTGTACTCCATGTCCCATGGAAGCTCCAAAACCTCATTCATCCTCGGCCGACCACGACGTTGCAATGCCGTAGTAGCGACCACAGAGTTGGCGCAAGGTGCCAATGTCCCCTCAGGACCCATCACATCTGCTGCTGGTACACTACTCGTCTGCATTAGTGTCAAAGCAGCCACACGCGAGCGTCAGAGTAGGGAAGCGGGCATATAGTTAACACACATTGGTAGTTGTAGGGGCTGCTCACAATGCAAAAGAGGATGTGACAAATCACTGCATCATAGCAATGTTCCTGATGCTACAAACACAGCAGCACACAGTTCCTTGCTTCAAGAGGCTACATTGGTATGTGTGTGTGGGACAAAGGTTAGAGTGTACAGAACATAACCTGGTGCAGGTAAGCAACGGGGCACACTTCTTCAGCTTTCGAGTCTTGCACTTCTGTTTCCTGATCCTCAAAGGCCGCCTCCTTACGGGTTGGTGACATAGGGGGGCTTGGCAATGCTTGTTGTATACCAGCGACTGCTTTATCATCTGCCACAGGCACAACCTTCTTCTGGACGCCATAACCTCTTGGCTACCCTACACCTGTCCCAACGCCAGATGCGTCTCCTCTCAAACTTGCAATAATGCTGTGGAGTCCATCCTTCTCCTCTACCAAATGCGCTACCATCCTCTCATGCTCTTCTTGCATCATCACCCTCGCTCGGCGATATGTCTGTAAGGCACGTGCCTTGTCCTTAACCTCCTTGGACAGTCTAGTGTTATCTAGCTTCAGCAAATTGATCTCCCTCTCGAAGTCAAATTTTTCGTCGTCCCACCTCCTCTGCAGCGGGCCCCTGTCGTCGTGCAAACTTGCGCGGTAGCTCCATTGCGCCATCTGCTTGTTACAAAATTCCACTCATTCCTCTTTTAAGTATTTGCAGATTTTCGCAACTATGGATGGGAGGAAGTTGCCAGTGACACCTGCAGAGGTTGACGAGTTTCGTACCAACGGGTGGGCGAGTGCCACTAGGTGTCTCTTCAAGCGGTGCCATGTGTACTTTGCGCCGTCCATACATTCCATGGAAGCACATATTCCCAAACATAGAAAGGAGAGATACATGTAGGTATTTTGTTGCACATGTTAGGATTGTTCCTCACTTGTCGCTACGTATTTGTTTTGCATGCCGCCAGCCTAATCAGAATGAGGCACCTAACACAACGCATCCATGTGCTAAATGTACCTCCTCTGCGTGCATTTATTGTGCCACAATGTGGATTTTTGTAGACGTTGCATCTGCTCCGACCTTGCTTGTAACAAGCACAAATCCCCACTTTGTACACCCCTTCACCTTTTCCATGTCAACCTCCCACGCTTCCTGGCAATAACACAAGTGCACCCTTGTTCATTTGCATGAAATGCACAAATTGTTGTTCACAAGCTGTAGCTTGTATTACTATGCGCCGTTTGTCACTTGAGGTGGCAATGTAAGGAGGCTCTGTGGCTCCTGTATTTTTACCCACTGTAACACATGTGCTGGTCTTCTCTTTGCCGGAGCAGCCTGTATTATTCTCCAATATCGTCCTCAGGTGCGAGCACGACATTTTGTCATCTCACCCACGCACTACTATCGTGTTCAGGTGTTGCATCAACATCAATAAAATATGTTTCTATTACTAAATTACACTACCTCTTCATGCAGATTATCATGTTGCTGTGCTTTACCCTCCCCTGCTTTGCCATACTAACTTGCTGTATTATTGTGTTTTTGGCTTGTGAGGGGGTGTGTGGACAACCTTGGAGAGAATTTGCGTGAGATGCTCTTTTCTCCAAGGGTGTACGTACTGTCGCACAAATGGCTGGAGGATACTTGTGAGGCTTGCAAGAAAGCCCTTGTGGGACAATATGACCTAAGACCATCGCCAATGCATTTCAACTAGGTAGCTTATTTCCATCCATTATTTCATGAGTACTAACACCTCTCTAGGCTTGTTGATGGAGGTGTCACAGTGTGAAAATTGTAAGAGAATGTTCATGTTCCTATTGAATTTCCCCCTATCTTTTTCCCAACAAAGGTCACTTTTATTCAACTGTGCTCTTCATTTTTATAGAAGTCATGACTACCATGGGGAGCGGGTACTATAAC
Organism: Mesotaenium endlicherianum; assembly: GCA_009602735.1. NCBI lineage: Eukaryota > Viridiplantae > Streptophyta > Zygnematophyceae > Zygnematales > Mesotaeniaceae > Mesotaenium > Mesotaenium endlicherianum. The sequence goes on from WELA01012428.1 coordinate 176,370, forward strand.
GAAACTCAACAATGCACATGGAAACTTGCACTTGCACATCTGTTGCATCTTATTCACACATTTGTACTAAACTACTTTGCATGAAGTGTGTGCTTGTTTCTCATCACACTAGTCGAAAGCAAAGTTATAGCAATGTAGCATAAACATGTACACTCACATGCTTAGGTCGTTGTAAATTTACAAACACCACAATATGTCCTCGGGCACACCACAAGCAAGCATTACAATGGCAACAAATGTGAACAAACTTTGAAGTAAGTGCAAATTCCAGCTACACATATCTATATCAGAACACATTTACTCAAAGCAATAAAGACATGTGCACATTGATTGCAGTGCTATTCAAAGAGATATTCAATGAAATACATGCATGTGCTATGCTATGAATTCACACATGCATGGTAATTATATCTCTTTGCATAGCAATGAGGTTAAAAACACAAAATTGGCACGCATTCTCAATGTACTAATTAATTGCTTTCAAGAAGGCAGCACATGATGTTCAACAGCACAAGGAATGCAGAAGTGCACTTGATATTAAAAGTTACCCCCACGAGGTACATAATACATAAAATGACTGAATTTAGCCACTTTTTCAAAGTCATGTACAAAAGTCGGAATGCTCAACCAATGCTTAAACTGCTGTACAGTATGACTGCAGTATGAAGAAAGTACTATGCTAATACCCTTGGCACTAATGAAACACAAATGACTACTCATCACATGGGAGAACTTCATCATCGAAAAAGTAGTCTGGCTCCTCCAAGGGGGGAGATGACTTGGTACTAAATGCATTCTTTTCAGGATCCTCAAAAGCCCCTTGTTCGGCCTGAATGTATGCCTCAATGAACCTACCAGGCACAAGAGCTTTACCTGCTCGCCTCTTGCCTTCCAACAACCTGAGGTTAAAGTGCACCATGACCAGTTTCTCTGCTCTCCACTGAGATAGACGGTTCCGTTTCTTATTGTGCACAAAGTCATACTCAGACCAGTTTCGCTCACAAGAGCTAGCAGATGTGCACAATCCAAAGACTCTCATAGCAAGCTCCTGCAGCTCAGGAGTGCTCGACCCATACTCATGCCACCATGCAGGACCATTAAGCATGGTGCAAGCATCATCTGCATCTGGAGCAGCAAAACTTCCAGACTTGACTGGTATAATCTCAACTGCTCCTTAATGACCTTCCTATCCACCCTATTAGGAATAAGCCTTTCCAATATCAGATTCCACCCAGCCTTAACCCCCTTAACACTGTGCTGGGCATGGTCCTGGAATTGAGGGTGCAGAACATAGCCAGCAGAATGCATGGGTGAGTGGAAGAACTCCTACTTATCTTGGACGAGGTCCACAAGAAATTGCTTCTCTGCAGCACTGAAGCTAGGAAGCTTCTTGATAAACTTCACATAGGCGCACAACTTATCCCACACCAAGCCTATGACAAGCTGGATTCCATCACAGAAGCGAAGTATGTGCACGATAGGCACAGTTTGCCTGATGATCTTCTCAACCTTCTTCCAGAAGACGCTATCGTTGATGCACTGAGTTCGCTCGTTGCACTTTGCATAGTCATCAAGCGATAGCTTGTCCTTGTACTCGGTCCACGCGTCTCGTGCCACCATGCACTTGAGGCCTTCTTTCACCTGAAACAACATGTGTCATGAACGTACAATAAGCTGAGTACTAGTGCAAGCAGATTGAAGTAACCTATTACATACCTATACATGTTCAAGCATGCATAGCAGCTGCAGCCCAAAGCATAACAGCAACTTCAGAGAGGCAACAGCTTCCGAAAGAAACCAGCTTAGCATCACACGACAAGCACAAACAGCACTGCCAGCTGCAATGAAAGCAACACTGAAGGCACTAACATACGGTCATAGACAAGAAGTAATTAAAGCACCTCTTGCACACATAATTATACCAAGTTAAGAGAGGCAGCAGCTTGAAAACAAAGCATGAGAGGGAAAGCAGTATACTTATAAGAAACAGATTGCTTTTGCATGCAGCGAAAAGTAACTTAATGAAGAACATATGTCATAAACTTCTACACAGCAAATGTTGCAGGCTGCTTACAACAGGGACAAAAAATGCAGCCACAGCACACATATGACATTGTATTCCCGGTGCAACAAAAGAAGGTGATGTCCTTACCTTCAGATGCCGCTCCAGAAGAATGAACGAAGTCAAAAGTCTTGTAGCGTCTGGTAACTTCAGCTCCAACTGGCCTTCTTCTTGATAGAGTGAGAGAGGCTTCTGGTGATTCTTGATGAACTTCACAAGTGTCCAGCCTCTATCCACAGTCTCTTGAACCCAATCTACCTTCACGATAGCTTCCAGCATCAAATCCAGCCCATGTGCTGTGCATTCTGTCCACGATATTTGAGGGTATTTTCCCTTTACGATTCTACCTGAGGAAGCACAACACAAAAGAGTGTACATGAATATTTGTGAGCAAGAGTAGAATTGCAATAATAGCAACATGACATCCATACAATGATTGCGCATGAAAATTTAGCACATTTCCAACATAAACAAAAGCATATGAGCATCCATACAAATATGTACCACAACGAGCAAACAGCAACTGCAGCACACAACATAAGAGCAATGTGAACGCACCAGCATATATAAAGCAAAATTGGCAAAGCATCATCAGCGGCACTAAACAACATGACGTCCACAAGGAGGTGCAATAGACCACAAAGAGATGTAGCTAACAATACAATTGCAGGTGCAGCCCATATATGTACCCAACAATGACTATACGGCAGTCGCAGCTTAAATAAGGAAAAATAGCATAGCAGCACACACAATGAATGAATAGAGTACAACAGCAGCTGCAGACCACAAACTAACAGAGCTAATGAGATGACAGCAGCTGCAATAGACACATATAACAATGACTTTAGAGCAAGCACATGTATATAACTACAACAGCATAGCAGTGACAGCAGTGTCGCCTCACAATATTAAAGCGAGTAAATGCACCAGCAGCTCCAAAGGATGCAAAAATCGAGCAAGAGCAGCGGGCATACATGAAATCCAACAGTGAAAGTAGGCACTGGTTTTATGATAATAAGCAAAAGTAAACACAGGATGGGCAACAACATATCGTATATTACCACATAATGCAATAAGCGAGAGAGACATCTTATGTGTCTTACCTGCATTCTTGCAAGCTTTAGCAAAATCTGTGCATATCACAAGGACATGGTCAGCACCGATCTCTTGCAAGACCTCCTCAAAGCACCGAGCTATGAATTTCCCATTCTTAAATTTGCCGTCGCAATTCACTGCTTTCACCACGTGCTCTCCCATTGGTGTCACCACGATGAAGTTTATGATCGGACGCTTGGTAATGTCGGACCTGGTTCCAAAAAAAAAAGAGAGGAATAATATTATTGTATTGAAAAAAGTACAAAAAGTAATAAGTAAATCTGTAACACAACATACAAACAAAAACAGCAGCAGGAATGAGCGCCAAATCATTGATAGAAATGTTTGGCTGACAGGGATTTTAACTGGTAGCAATTGAATACATAATGAAATAAATAACAAATCACAAGGCCATTGCACACAATGAATGATAGCATCAGTGGTTCGAGTACCTGCTGACATATAATAAAAACTCAAAGTAAAGGTAGCAGCCACAAATTATACAGACAAAACAGGCATTTTTTGAACTAGCAAAAATACACATACTCCACAGTTAAAGCCAAAAGCCTACATGTAGAAAACATTTGTACATATAAAATAATATAATCAGCTGAAAGAAGGGAGTGGGAAGGAATTAACCGTGACTTACCAGCCATCGGAGCAAAGTACACATCCTGTGACTTTGAGGCTTGAGCTTCTCCATGAAGTGGCGAAGCTCAATATCACAACCAGCTACTTACCATAAGAGGCACAATTGGCAGCATTGAAACTAATCCTATTGGCAGAAAATCACTTAGCAATGGCTTGATCAGCTAGGTCACAAAACCCGGGCTTCCAAGCCTCAGGAAGATTTACCTGCCTAGAAGAGACTCTACCTCCAGCAGAACCTCCAGAGGAAGTGGAAGGGCCCTGATTACCATTCTTCTTCATTTCAGCTTCCAGGGCCAAAGCTTCCATGGTGCGCTTGTGACGAGCACGCTTCTGCATCAGCTTTTTTTGAGCAAGAGGAACCTTGTAGGATCTAGATCTGTCTGCATCATTGCATTGTGCAGCAAAAAAAGCTTGGACTTTGGTTGGAACTTTAGGACAGCCCAAGATCTCTTGCCCCTGAATGCAATCCAAGTGATACCTGATCCTATAAGCACCACCTAAGTTCTTACGCTCATAGTATTTACAGTCATTGCAAAAAGATCCGGGCGAGTCGACCTTTTCTACTTTGTGAACATGATCATGCTCAGAAGTGGCAATGTCATCGGCCTTACGCTTGCCTATGTCAGCAGATGTAAGCCTTGACAAGCTGCCAGGTGAAAGAAATTCACACTCAGGCTCTTCATCAGTATGTGCAGAAGGAGTGTCTTCATTATCCATTTTTGCCATGACTGTTGAGATGGTTCTCCTTAAAAGAAAGGTGAGGACGAGTGTGTGCTAACGTAGCAATAATATACACGCGCAAAATTGAGACGAACTTGGGTCTTGGTTGGCATGACTTACTAGGTTCATCTTGATCTCACATTAGCGGAAGGCAATTCCACTTATGCTTTGGCCACTCCGTGTGTGGAGTTCCTATTGGGCACAAAGAAGATAAGCAACGTAAAGTAGTACGTAATTGGTCACAAGCAGAAGAGCACGCGAACCCGGCATACAAAAACGTAACACACAATTAGCATAGAGCGGGAAAGCAAAGTTGGTGCACAAAGACACCAATTGCTTTCCCGCTGTGAGCATTTCTTTTTGTGACTTCAAACAGGCTAAGGGCCGGCAAGGATGAGATATGAAGTGACGGAATGAAGAACAGTCGTTAAGCCGCAGGTTGCCGCCAAACACACCCTGCACTTTGAATCTGTGTGTCGCGTTGAGTCAGCATTTTTGGGCGCAAGATTTGAAAATTTTGACAGCCATAAAAACGCATCGGATGCGAACGGTGTCGCACGCTTAAATTCTGACAACCGTTTTAATTGACCGACACTGGCGTACTTCGACGAATTCAGGCATATTATTCTCGACTTCACGTATCGTGCGGATCGCCTGTATGCCCATACGTGTGAGCCGTTTCCGGATTTCAAAACTAGGGTATGCCGGCTTGACCCAACACCGAGTGTCGCGACTACGACATGGAGAGTTGTACGCGTATTTGACAACGGCATCGGACGTAGTGTTCAACAGATGAGACAAAAGAGACATGCTTGCTCCGAGGTGGGGTACAAGTGGACTAAAATGCACATCGACTCTGTGTCGGTACAGGAGACATAATTGTCGTACACTTGTCAAACAAGTTTTGGTGGGCATATTGGAGCTCATATGAGAGAGCCGAGTGGTCTTAACTCGTGACGCCAACTTACATGCCAACTTATGTGCTTGCTGACCCGTCCAAGCCCTGCAAATGACTGACATAGCNTGTGACTTCAAACAGGCTAAGGGCCGGCAAGGATGAGATATGAAGTGACGGAATGAAGAACAGTCGTTAAGCCGCAGGTTGCCGCCAAACACACCCTGCACTTTGAATCTGTGTGTCGCGTTGAGTCAGCATTTTTGGGCGCAAGATTTGAAAATTTTGACAGCCATAAAAACGCATCGGATGCGAACGGTGTCGCACGCTTAAATTCTGACAACCGTTTTAATTGACCGACACTGGCGTACTTCGACGAATTCAGGCATATTATTCTCGACTTCACGTATCGTGCGGATCGCCTGTATGCCCATACGTGTGAGCCGTTTCCGGATTTCAAAACTAGGGTATGCCGGCTTGACCCAACACCGAGTGTCGCGACTACGACATGGAGAGTTGTACGCGTATTTGACAACGGCATCGGACGTAGTGTTCAACAGATGAGACAAAAGAGACATGCTTGCTCCGAGGTGGGGTACAAGTGGACTAAAATGCACATCGACTCTGTGTCGGTACAGGAGACATAATTGTCGTACACTTGTCAAACAAGTTTTGGTGGGCATATTGGAGCTCATATGAGAGAGCCGAGTGGTCTTAACTCGTGACGCCAACTTACATGCCAACTTATGTGCTTGCTGACCCGTCCAAGCCCTGCAAATGACTGACATAGCCAAATTCATGGCTGCATGGACGGACTCCTCCTCCCACAGGCTAGAGCGCGGTTGAGGCCGGGTGCAAGGGACAGGTCCAACAGACGAGCACGTGTGGTGAGCGTCAACTGTAGAAGCATTACTGCAGAAATTGGGTGCCAAACCACCATTGCCGCCCTGGTCCTCTTCAGCTGAGAGTGGAAGCCATCAATGCCCAATATGCACGTGTCCCAGGCCACAATTCGGAAGCAGGTGGCGACGTGAGTGAGGAAGATGACGAGGTGGGAGGAGACGATGGGGGAGGTGCCGATGAGGCCAGAAGAGACGGCCATGGTGCGAGGGGAGGAGATGAGGAGGGGGGTGCAGATGAGAGGCGACGGCGACGGCAACTGCGACTGCGACGGCGACGGAGAGGCGACAACAATGGCAACAAGGAAGGAGAAGAGGGGGAGGGCGTGGATGAGGCCAGAAGAGACGGCCATGGCACAAGAGGAGGAGGGGAGGGGGAGGGTGCAGATGAGGCCAGAAGCGACGGCCATGGCGAGGTGGGAGGAGAGGAGGGGGAGGGTGCGGATGAGGCTAGAAGAGACGGCCATGGTGCGAGGGGAGGAGAGGAGAGCGAGGGTGTGGATGAGAGGCCACTGCAACGGGAACTGCGCCTGCGACGGCGACGGAGAGGCGACGGCGATGGCCACAGGGAAGGAGAAGAGGGGGAGGGCGCAGAGGAGGCCAGAAGAGACGGCCATGGCACAAGGGGAGGAGGGGAGGGGGAGGGTGCGGAGGAGGCCAGAAGCAACCGCCATGGCGAGGTGGGAGGAGAGGAGGGAGAGGGTGCGGATGAGGCAAGAAGAGACGGCCATGGTGCAAGAGGAGGAGAGGAGGAGGAGGGTGCGGATGAGAGGCGACGGCGACGGCAATCGCGACTGCGACGGCGACGGAGAGGCGACGACGATGGTAACAGGGAAGGGGAAGGCGACGGCAATCACGACAGGGAAGCAGAAGAGGGGAAGGGCGCGGGTGAGGCCCGAGGCGAGGGCAATGGCGAGGGGGAAGGAGAAGAGGGGGAGGGCGCAGGTGGGCCAGAGGCGACGTCGATGGTGACAGGGAAGGAGAAGAGGGGGAAGGCACGGGTGGGGCCGGAAGCGACGACAATGGCGACAAAGAAGGAGAAGAGGGGGAGGGCGCGCGTGGGGCCAGAGGGGAAGAAGGGAGGGGACGGGAAGAGAGAGAGGAGGAGGAGGATGGGCGGGAGGCTCACGAGCCAGAGGCATTGTTGATAGAATGGAGCGGCCCAGATATATTTGGGCACTTTTGAAATGTCACAACCTTTGGCGATTACGTCATGGGGGAGCTGCTCAACCTCAATCCGCAGAGGGCGCAGGAAGTTATATTCAAGTGGCGGCACCGCAGTGGGCTTTTTAGTAGCGACGAGGATGCATTCTGCCCGCCCACTGTTCTAGATGGGCATTCGCACAAGACTACAGGGCATGGATCTGAAAGGAGTGGCATTGGAGGCACGCGACAATGATGCCCGCGACGTCAACAATGACAACAGGCGAGAAGGGGCGCATCCAGAAAGGCAGCCTCCCCTAATCCTCTGGTTGAAGTCCATCACAACAAGTCTGAGTGCGGACCTCAAAGACAAGGTAATTGCAGCAAGCTGCCCGAGGATATGGTGAACGGTCAAACGACAGGGGTGTACAGTTCTCCCTTCTACACCGAACACCCATCCTCTAAGGCATACAGCTGCCACACTCCAAACATTGGTACAGTGAAGCTAGGAGACTTCTTGCTGGTTCAACCCATCCCCCTTGGTAAGTAACATCGTCGCCTATCCGTTCAGCCCCTGACTTGTGCGACTCTCTCTCTCTCTCTCTCTCTCTCTCTCTCTCTCTCTCTCTCTCTCTCTCTCTCTTTCTCTCACTCTCAACCTGCGTGTATCCCGTTACGTGCTTTGTGACTTGCTCCATATGTGCTGGGTTGGTACTTGTATTTCACCCCACAGTTGTTGCACTTGTTTGTAGGGGCCGTGTCAGACGCTGACAATCCTCCCACGATGTGACGTACTTTGCAGATATAACCGTGGTGGGGCACATCATAATCGTGGTGCGCAAGATCATGTGGACAGACTCACGTAGCGCCGACTGCACGCCCATATTGCAGGGGCAACTGGTAATCCGACGTCGTCCAAGTGAGGGGGGGCGACACATAGGGGCCGTGTTGCTTACCCAGCATCTAGTGAAGGTTTCCGCGGAGCGGGTGGAGGGCAGGTGCGACGTGCGGACAGGACCACTCACCGAGCGTATGGGCTTGGAGCGAGAGGGTGACATGTACCGCGTAGGGGGGATGCTGACCATGTGGTGCATTGACCGAATGGAGGAGGACGAAAGCGTGACAATGCCTCTACCTCAGGGGGCTCTCACGGAGGACGCAGGCCCTCAATCTCAAGTTCCTATCGTGAACCTCGTGATCAACGTGTTTGCGGACGATGTTGGGGTGTACAATCGCAAACACAAGAGTGTGTGCGATTACTACTTGCGCTGTCAGAACTTAGACAGAAGCGTGCTACGCAACTCCACTAGCATCAGGGTTATATGCCTCAACGACGAGCAGGCAAAGGACAACAAGGCGATGCGCGTCCTCGTGCAACAAGATCTGAGGCGGCTGGAGCATGGGGTGCACATGTACGTTGCATCCTACCAACACGAGTGCTTGGTGAGGGTGAGAGCGATATTCTGTCAAGATATGCTCCAGCGATTGAAGAGCATGTGCCACAAGGGCATTCACTGTAGGAACCCTTGCCTAGTGTGCTACATCAACAGGGACGACCTGCGAAGGTCAACAGTGCCAGCTCACGTGAGAATGTGCACGAAGGTGGATGCAAGAAACTTCACACGGTCGGTGGAGCTCACAAACCCTCCTGGCGAGAAGTTATACATTGTCCAAAACGGGCTCGGAGACACAGGTGTGCAATGTCCCTTGGAGGAGCTGCGGTGTTGGGACAGGATCAACCAAATGAGTCCCGATCTCTTTCACCTCCTCTGCCTGGGCATCATCAAGCATCTGGCAAAGTACACATTTGAGGTGCTGCCGTGGAACGATGTGGAGAAGGCGTGGATAAGCGCAAGTGCGCTTCTCAGCTTGGATATGAGGGGGCGGGACAAGATCACCGACCCCGTTGGACACTACCTGAACTTCACGGGCATGGCCTCCCTTCCCCTAATGTCCATGATGACCCTGTTACTCAGGCCCCTGTGCCACCCGCGGGTTCGCTATGCCAGGGGCCGCTGGGGAACCTATCCTGTAGACCTCTTTCGGAAGCGAGTAACGAGTGCTGGCACTCTGGGTTTGTCGAGAAAAGCTGCTTCAACTGCTCGTAACAGAGGAGATTTGCGAGGAAGAGATTGACGAGGCCAAGCAACAGGCCAGAGCGTTCCACTCGGCGTTCGTGGCATTGTGGCCCCCTGAAGCCCCCAATCCTGCTAGGAATTGGAAGGAGAGGCTGAACGTCGCGTCGTACAACAAGCACTCGCTGCTGCACTAGGGCATGTTAATGCGCAAGATGGGGCCTCACAAGCACCTGTGGGCGCAAGAGTTTGAGGCGCAACACAAGGCGGTGAAGAGGGACGTTGGTTCCCTTAACATCAGGTGGTGCCAAAACGTGTCCAGGTGGCTTCTCATGATGTCCCTAAGAAGGCAACACCTCCAGGACTTGCTGAGGGGGAGCGGTTACGTGGTCTTGAGGGTCATGGACATGGCGGACCTGGTGGGACCTGGTGGTGGATGCCATAAGGGACTACGAGTTCCTCTGTTGCTCGGTAACACGAACGTCGGCCTGGGTCGAGAAGACGAGGTAGGGGACGAGGAGAACGCACCACGGCACGTGATGGGGGACAGCGGGACCAACACCCCCTGCGAGATATGCAGCAACCGGCTATATAGATTCTACGGCGCCGTGCCCGGGATGTAAGTGCACATCCACTTATCCCACACCTACTTCTTGACAGCAGGTCAGGAAATGTAAATTTTTTGTTTGCATTCATGTCTTGTAAATTGACGGGGCGTGTGCGATGACGGCGGCAGGTAGACCGGGGGACGCAAGAGGAAGAGCATTGAAAGCCTGTACAACATAAACGTCAACCCTCAGGACCTGCGCTCTAAGCTCATTGCGGTGTTTGGGTATGACGAGGACAGCTCGGAGACCCAGGCTTGGCTGTGCAAGAGGGCCACCAAAGGAAAGGGCAAGTGAAAGACTCGGTGTCCGTGGCCAACGACGCCCTCAGCCAGGGCCCTGGGAGGGCAGAGGACCTGGCGTGGATAGGCCGCATAGTCACATTATACGTCCACCAGGTGGTCGTGGACGAAGCCTCCAACGCTGTTCGGGAGTACATGTGGGCTGTGCTGGCACCTTACAACCGGCTTCCCATGCACGACAGACAAATACAGCATCCCGTGCTGAGGGCCACGTGCCAGAATGTCCTGGTGCCACTCAACTAGATCATGAGCCTTGTCCAGGTGGTGCACTTCTGCTGGCACAGGGAGGAAATCTCGCAGTTTGCGGCGGCAGAGAGGCAATTGACGCAACAGAAGGTGGTGGCGCTGCGCGCGACGGTCGGTCGTGAGGTTCAGCCTTGCGGCGTGGTCATGCGGTGTTGCCACGGCATGAGAGTTGAGGACTGCCTGGATCGTCGGTGTCGCTTGCTCCAAAAGTGCACAGCTTCGGAGGAGCACAACTGCAGACGAAATAAGCTGGATCTGCTGAACCACTTCCAACCACGGGCACCAAAGGTTGACCGCCTGTTGTAACGTATGCTCCAACGCTAAGCTTGCAATTAGATGGTGCTGGTTGACTTTATGTTACAAGCTGAAGGCAGTTCAACAACCTTGTCAAATACCTCTTGCAATGTATATCAGACCGCTGTGGCAAGGAAGGGCACGACGGTATAGGAGGTGTTACAGCTTGGAGGGTGCAAGTCCTAGACCAAATCTTTTATTTATGTCACATAGCGCATTCTCTTCATGGATGTAGAAGATTGACAGTTGAGTTAAAGTGGGCATCAGAAGTCTGTCAGATGAAATGCAATCCACTTTCGTAATAAACAATGCATACCTATGCTCAAGCAGTCATGTGTGAATGATTGCATGAAGTACACATGAAAGGAAAAGCAACGCCGTAGCAACACCCACGCATGCTTTGTTCTGTCAAGGACACAAATAGTGGTGGAAGTAAGAAGAAAATATTGACTTGTGAAAATGTGTATTAGCATGTGTTATCCTCCTTGACAAAGTTTCGCCGAAGCGGGAAGGCCGGAGCCACAAATCAATATACGTATAGCCTGTTGTAATGTACAACGATGTTGCCTATCGGGTGGCAACAATGTCATGAGGCTCCACCAAAGCTACGATCCAGAACAGTACTAGCATGCCAAATAAAAAGATAACCAGCACCTACCCCCTCTCCTGCAGCCTACAACGAGTATGACACTGCTCAACGTCGTCCACAATATCCACTTGGAGATCTGTCAAGGTGCGAGCGCGTGTCTCCTTGACCCTCACCCGGGTACTTGGCATCCGGTTCCCATTGATATGTTACGGTTGGAGAGGCGGGTGGCGGACACCGTAACTATCTACAGACAAAGCGATGAAAAATGAAGGCATCAGTGATAGCGATGAGGCTAGTCTCTCTCTCTCTCTCTCTCTCTCTCTCTCTCTCTCTCTCTCTCTCTCTCTCTCTCTCTNTCTCTCTCTCTCTCTCTCTCTCTCTCTGCTTGTACCTCATAGTCCCAAACGCCCTCTCACAGCATGCATCATGCACTTCATAGAACCACACAAATGCATTTCATGCTAAGAGGCCGAAGACAAGTGGGACATCAACATCCTACTGCAACATGGACGGAACACGTTCGTGTGCCTTATCGGACCTGGTGTGATGCGATGGGCCTCCATCATCGCCAACTCACACTCCTCCTTCACATCCCATGCCTCCATGCCCTCAATTTGGTCATCAAAAAGACCAGTTAGCCGTGACCGAATTGTACTGAACTCCCTGGCAATGTGACTTGCCTTCACGCCTCTTTGAGTCGCTGCCGAAATCTCGTACCGAGCTCATTATAAATACATTTCAAGATCGTCACAAGCCCTCTCCAGCACATGCCTTTCCCAAACGTTTGCCCTTTCCTCCGGCTGTTGCTCTTCACCGTGGGTCAGCGACAGGTGAGAACCTCTGGCCAAAGAATCGCGCGTTTTGTCCCGCCGTGGCATCTCTCGCGGTGAACCCGCTAGGTTAGAGTAACAGCGGCAGTTGTTTCCTCCCTTGCTCATTGAACTATATTTGCTCAACTGGCAAAACTCGCAAACTGAAAAGTGTGCGATGCTCACAGCAAGGAGTGAAACCACACAGAAGTGACTGTGCATCAATGGGCAGCCCGTGTTGACATCCTCCTAAATTGCATAATCCATTCATTCATTTCGCTGCCATCAGACTTTCTTAGCCACGGAGGATGATTTTCGTGAGGCATTCAGGTGCATATGCCCCCAAACTGAAGAAGCTTCCGCGTGTGGACAACAAAAGGTGTGTATAATTATCGTACAAAGATCGGCGCCCCCCCACGACGCAATTGCGTACACAAGTACCGCCCCGTTGAAAAGGGTACGGATGTGTAGTGCTAGTAAGTGGAAACTGCCGCCTCCGATGCCGTCCACGGAGGATGTGTTGACCAATATTCCAGACAGCGACTTCCATGCAATTTCACACCCGAACAAGTTCGTCGTCCGTCACCAACTTGACGAAGGACGTGGAAACTTTGAAATCCAACGCATCGTTGCACACTGTTAACAGCAGTGCTGACGCCCCGAAATAGGCACTTGGTCAATCCTGCGATGAGCACACGGTGACAAGGAAACGGTATGGAGTAAGCCGGGTACGTCGTTGGAGGTGTTGACCTCGCAAAGACAGGTGCCCTAATTTTTGCACATTAGGTGAGGTAGAGGAGAATTGAGAGGTAGTGCAGCGGCCATGGCACCTCGAATGTCCAAATTCACCTCCCAGAACAAGGGTTTTGCAGGGTAGCAGTGTACTGAAATATTCCGTCCCTCATACGTCCACAAGAGCCCAAAAGGACGCCGAGTGCGGAGTGCAAGGCCAAAGAGGCGACATGAGTATGCAAACGACTGCAGGGAGAGGCAGACGGAGCCGCATTCGTGACGTCAAAAATCCAAAAGGGGGAGGCACGGAAGCCACAAGCGATGGACAAGGAGAGGGTGCACGGGAAGACAGAACAGATGGTGTGGAGGTAGCAATTGACAGGAATGGAACTGTGAGACAAGCAGCCGACCTGGGTGTAATGAATCAATTCATTATTTATTTAATTAATTGCATATCTAAATATAACACTAAATAAGTATTATGTCTATATACTCACATGTGCGAGTTCATCTAAATGAATGTATGTTGATGTCATGCGAGTTTACTTACTTTGTCGAAAAGGTCAACAAGATGACTTTTGTACCATAGTGTAGTTTGCTAAGATTTATATATCAGTTATATATAGGATATACTATCAGTAGGTTGACATATAATAAGCTCGCTTGATATTAGTCAATATACTTAGCTTCAGTACGCTGAGGATAGACATATTCATTTAGATTGTTCTTTGTAGATTGGCACATGTGACCGAAGTATACTGAAAGTCGGGAGGTCGATTGAAATTCGGTAAACGGATGTCCTACCAGTGTGGTTAACTCCTGGGTAGGTGGAGCCGTCGTCAGTCAACTGAACAGTTAGGACTTCAGTCAACCGACCAATTAATATGGTCGTTATACCTAGATCCGTGGGTCCCAACTTAACGGGTTTCCCACGAAATGGCGCACCTTGCGCCGTGGTCAACCAGGTGGTCACTAGGTATATAGCAAGCTGGGATCTCGTGGTCCCTCATTCTAGACTGTAGGCTTTACGGTCGGATTTCTACTTGCAAGTGATGTGTGCACTTTTTGGATTTGTTCTAATGACCAGCCTTCACGGAAATTGCCATGGTTGCTTCGTTTGCGCTTCAAATGGAGCGAACTAGAAATTTTCGGAAAGGTCTTGTCAAGATGCATCCGTTGCCGTTAAGGTTGCTCAATTTGGAGTAGTATTGACAAAGTTATGCCCTCTGACATTTCGGGGTCACACAGCGGACAGATTCCATGGTTTTTGCACCTAAGTCAGTGGGATGTGTTTGAGCTACTTTATGGTCATCTGAATGAGAGCGCCTTTGCTATTCAGTCCCCTGATGTTGTGTATGTGCTTACACATGCTTGTATGCCTGGTAGGCAGGAGGTCATGAGTTTCTAATGGAGAAGCTCTAGTCCTCAAGCTCGCCTCTTTCTTATGCCTTGTATTCGCGTGCAACTATGGCACACTACGATAAGTGAGTCAAGGGTTATAGATGAGTAAACAGAATTCATTATAAGCGCAAAGATCGCTCCCTGATTTCATACGCTTCCACCTATCTCTGATTTTTTATTGATGCATGAAATATATTAATCTTGACTAAGCAAGATTCATTTCAGTGGTATCGGAGCTAAGTCCTTCTTGAATGTTCGTGCTCGTCTTCTTAGTCTCAAGAGGTAAGTGTGTGACGCTTACTTGTGTGGTATGATGAGTCTAGGTGGAGCTTAGGGAAGTGTATGATGTAGAGCATTGCACATCCTGTCCAAAATCCTTCCACTTGCTCACCTAGTGTGTCTCCGGGCTCAATGTACTATGCGACATACTAACTTGACTTTCCTAGCCTCTTGTATATAGATCCACGCATGGAGAAGCCTAAAGTGGAGGCTTGATGGACGAGGTGTCTGCAAGCACCAAGGGCAGCCTCAAGGGAGTTGCATCATAGCAAGCTGGATATGACTCATTTACCTCACTTGATCATAGTCGTTGTGTGTTGTTATATGCAATCCACGGCTAGTATAGAGAGGGGTGTGCACTCCAGCGGTGCTAGAGGACTTGTTAGTCTGTTGTGCTAACCTTTCGGGTTTAAGCTTGTTGTTTTGCGAGAGACGTACCTCTCTTATTATGTGTCTGGTAGCTAGGTTAAGGGAGCTTGGGTATGGCTGCATGTGTGGAGCAATTGAGACAGTGCGTGCACACATGATTTACTAATTTAAGTTTCCAAGTATGGATTACGACAGGTTTTCGTCGCCATGGTCCAACTGCACTACGTCGCTCACAAGCTTCGGCATGCTACAACTTCTATGAGAAGAGGCTTCCACAGCAACAGTGGCATCCTACAGATACCCTCTACTCCCAAACATGGCTGTGACATTGTGTGCTCCTCTCGTTTGCCACTTTGACGTGGGCTGGAAGGTTTAGGGTATGTGCCTTGTGCTTGAATGCTATGTGTGAGACGGTGCTTTGGTGGTAATTGATGGGATCGTAGAAGCTTGGGGTTTAAGCTTAAGATAAGTCTAGTCAGTGTGCAGAGGTTTTTGGATGCGGATCTTATGTGATTGTTGACTTAGGTTAAGTCAGTCTGCTGGATTATTTGACCTAATGTGGTTGAAGGGTTTAAGGGCTTGGGTTTATGGACGCAAGGACTTTCCTTTAACTCTCTTTAATTTGCATGACTAATTAATGGTTAAGTGTCCGAGAGCGGCCGCGATCAATGAGTACTTTGAGTGCTTGAGCTGAACGAGCTCTTGGTGTCGCCATGATTGGTGCGTGACATGTCTTACTGTGCGATTGTGGCTCGTCGGAGCTAGCGAGATAATTAGATAAGATGAACATATCGAGTGTAAGATTATGAAAGTGTAGTTTGTTTCTTTCTAGTATTTTCTATGCATAGAGTGTAATTCTAGAAGAACTTTGGCCTTTATTTCAAGTCATTTGGACAAGTATTGAGATAGTTATAAATTTTGGAAGTTTTTAGTGAGTTTTTGATGTCACATATTCTATTCATTGACAAGGACAGGTCCAGTGACGAAAATTTTGGTTGGAGTCCAGGAAGTAGGACATTGAAACATGAGGGTTCCAGAAAGCACGTACAATTACGTAGAGTGCCAAAGCGATCGTGGAATTTCTAGAAAGTTCGTGAGGAGTTAGTAGATTGTGTAGTAATATATTCTAGAGTGTGATTGTGTGCGTGTGAGTGTGCTAGCTTGTCCAACTAGGCAAGGTCACCTACATGGAAGGAGCCATAGGGGAAGGTTCTGGAGGTACTTTGCTAGAGAGGACACTTAGAGTTAAAGGATAAATGGGAAGCACAAGGAAGTAGAGGGGGCTTATTCTAGTCTAGTCTAACCTTCTTATCTTGTACACGACTTTTCTTATTAAAGTGAGTTCTTTTCCGCTCCTCTCTCATGTAGCCCTCTAACTCTTGCAAGGGTGGCATACCACCAGGCCACTCCACCTTGTGTATGCAACTAGGAAAGGTCCTCGTGCACGCTTCCACTCGCGGGTGAGGGTGCGTGAGTGTGTATGGGCGCACTCCCCGCACCCTTCGCCCTTTCATCGAGACTTAGGTCTGTACGGTGTGTTGACTGACGTATGGAAAGTTAACGTGGATACTAGAAGGGGTTTGACTACTTGCCTTAGGTCCAGTTGGCTATTTGTTTTTGGATGCCACCTGTACACTTGGTCAAGTGTAAGGAGGTTTGTGTCTTCGTCATAGGGACAATCTGGGCATATTAGCAGTGTGCTAAGTTTCTGCCGGCCTCGCAACGAATTGAGCTCGCTAGAGGCGCATGCTAGGTAGCATGCAAGATGCATTTGTATATGCGTCAGGTGCGTGGAGTTTGCATCCCGGGTGCTAGTGGATCGCCGGTAGCATACCGTAGAGCAGGTGTAAAATGGGCCCTGCTTGAAATGAATCGACTTACCAAATAGGCGATTAACAATTAATAAAGATCTTTATATCAGCAAGTTATCTTTATGGTTTTTCCGTTAACTAGTTAAACGGCAAAGGACAATACACTAGCAGGGAATAATACTCGTAAGTCAAATGCGAGTAAACTAGCATCAATGATGCAAATCAGTAAACTCATACATAAGCAAGGTTAGAAGACAGTGCGTATCAATGGCTTCTCGCCTTGGATTCAGATCTCTCTCAATAAGCTGTACAAGAGAGTTGGCCTCGTTTCCGAATGCCGACCTCGAGAGCAATGCCTAGCATATGTACATGGAATGAGTATACTGTTCAACGGTCAGTGCGATGGCACCGCCTACCCGGGAGTTAACCACGTTGATAGGACCTCGGTTAACCAAATCCACCGCCATCTCCCATCATCCCGAATCGCCGACCATCATAGGGATGTCATCTGGCCATTCATCTAGCGTATCATACTTAGATGTATATTGAGGGAGTGCGCTGCTACCGAGTACGGAAGTAAGCTGGCTGTCAAAGAATGGGTCAGCAAGCTGACTTATATGGACTTCAGCCTGCTGCTTCCGGCTGAGTCATTAAACTGATAATTATGTAAATTCCAGCAGACTGGCTATTAACTAAAGTTCAGCAGGCTGATCTTAATTAACTAATTATATTTAAATGAATATCATATCCACCAATATACTAATTCATTACACTGCTGTAATAGATTCACTATGCACACCTAAGTAAAGACAGAAGAGACCGTCGACATTATAGACGTTCTCGCAATGCATGGCTTGAATGAACTTGTTCAGTCCGATGCACAAACATTCTTCTTGCTAGCTTGGAGTTACAGTGCGAAAGTCTTACCAGGGATCTATGCACGCTGTTGTCATCGGCTTGCTAGGTGCTTGCTGCAATTACAATAGGTGCTATGTATGTGCCTTTAGAGAGGAACTCGGTTTTGAGCTATACTGCGTTTGCCCATTGTCATTGGTTGAGTCTTTGTGATCCCAATGTTTGCCTTACCCTCCCGAGAACTATGTAAGATGGAGTCATCAGATCTTGAGTAGACTGATGCAACTAGGGTGTGGTGTTTGCCACGCGTAGCTTAAGCTCATTGAAGGCAAATTATACACTTGTTTGTTGTCTGTTCAACAGACTAAGACCAGCAAGCAGAGTGTGAAGCGATGGTGCATACAGGTCAAGAGAGGCCGAGGAGTTGGCATGCTGGACGCTGCCACGTGACGCTTCCCCACCTGTCCTCTGGGCAACTTCAGGCAGTAAGGCCTGAAGGAGGGAGTATCTTAAAACATCAGAACTATGATACAGTTGGTTGGTTCCGGTCCCTCTTCTCTTTGATTGTTGACTCTCACCATTGGGTGGTTGTCATTTTGGTGTATGTCTTGCTAGGAATGACCAGTATGAGTCCTTGTATGTCAGCATTGGTAGAGTCAGCAAACTGAGCTACTTCTTCGTATGGATTAACTTGCTAATAGGGCCGGTTGTCTTCATCTCATAGCAAGCTACCTACCCTCTCGAATGGAGGGATGTAATACGCTGGCTTGAGTTTGGGTTATTCATGGATAGAGCTTTGTGGTGAGAGGGTCTGAATGGCAGTACACTCTTCCCTATGCCACTCCGGTCATTGATCTAATTTTGAAAAATGGACTATTTTTTTTTGGGAAGGGGAGACTTTCTTTCTTTTTTTTGCTTACTGGGGTGTTTGCAATTTGCGTCCTCTCTCGGTATTCCTTTGTTGATTCTCCTCTTCCCACTCGTTCCTCCGCAATCCTCTGTGACTGTCCCTCTGTGTGGTTCCTATGATGCGGAGTAGTAGGCACTTTCTGGTGTGCTGATGTGGTTAAAGCTGTCGGGTCGCTAGTTATCTAAGTTGGGGAGAGGGAGATGGGATGTGTATTAGGAGTATTCAGTATGCTGTGCTTACCTGCATACTCAGCAGCAAGTGTATGTACTAACTGAGTCATACACTGCCACGTCCTATGTATGTACTGCATTATTATCAGGAGCATTAGTGACTGACTGGTGTAAACTGAGTTGTAGTACACTGTTGTGAGTTGCAGTACACTGTTGGAGCAAGTGTACGTACTAATTGAGTAAGTACATTGCCATAAGTTGGATTGGGTAGCAATGAATCAGGGAACTGCTTGAGGTGACCAGCATATTACTCAAAACCATATGTTTCTTTGAACCATAAGTGTTCTCAAAATGTGGTTAAATTTAAAGTTTTCATGGGCTCATTAACCTGATGTTACTCATCTTGTGAGGGCATTCAATGCCATCAAACCGGTTGGTCTCCCTTTTCCTTCACTACGCTGAATTTTGAGCAGGTACCTAAGTCACGAAAAAAAATTGCTTGTGAGGAGCTTTCAAGGTGTGAGCACGGTAGGAGTTGAAGTCCAAGAGAAGGAGAAAAGGCTTAGTTCAATACGCTGAGCTTAAATGAACATTCTTTCATTGTTTGACCTCATAAGGAGGCTGTTCGATTTGGGTGTGGTTTGCATGGCGTGAGGTGCTCTATTATGTCTTTCAACCGGAAGGACTAATGTGAGTAGGGGTAAGTCCATGCATGTCTTCAGTTAATGACTTTGAAGTCTGATGGTTGCTTGCACGACAATTTGTTGTGATTGATTTTTACTTGCACTGGGTAGGTGAATATGTCACGCTCATGTTTTGTTTGCTTGCTTTGCTTCACCTAGTTGACTGAAGTGTATTATTAAATAAGAGTATCATCCGTTGAGTGTTGTCGAGGCGACAACGATTCAAGCTGGGGAGATTGTAATGAATCGGTTCATTATTTATTTAATTAATTGCAGATCTAAATATAACACTAAATAAGTATTATGTCTATATACTCACATGTGCGAGTTCATCTAAATGAATGTATGTCTATGTAATGCGAGTTTACTTACTTTGTCAAGAAGGTCAGCAGGATGATTTTTGCACCATAGTGTAGTTTGCTGAGATTTATATATCAGTTATATATAGGATATAATATCACTAGGTTAAAATATAGTAAGCTCGCTTGATATTAGTCAATATACTTAGCTTCAGTACGCTGAGGATAGACATATTCATTTAGATTGTTATTTGTAGATTGGCACATGTGACCGAAGTATACTGAAAGTCGGGAGGTCGATTGAGATTCGGTAAACCGATGTCCTACCAGTGTGGTTAACTCCTGGGTAGGCGGAGCCGTCGTCAGTCAACTGAACAACTAGGACTTCAGTCAACCGAACAATTAATATGGTCGTTATACCTAGATCCGTGGGTCCCAACTTAACGGGTTTCCCACGAAACGGCGCACCTTGCGCCGTGGTCAACCAGGTGGTCACTAGGTACATAGCAGGCTAGGATCTCGTGGTCCCTCATTCTGGACAGTAGGCTTTACAGTCGGATTTCTACTTGCAAGTCATGTGTGCACTTTTGGGTTCGTTCTAATGACCAGCCTTCATGGAAATTAACATGGCTGCTTTGTTTGCGCTTCAAATGGAGCAAACTAGAAATTTTCGGAAAGGTCTCGTCAAGATGCATCCGTTGCCGTTAAGCTTGTTCAATTTGGAGTAGTATTGACAGAGTTATGCCCTCTGACATTTCGGGGTCACACAGCGGACAGATTTTTGCACCTAAGTCAGTGGGATGTGTTTGAGCTACTTTATGGTCATCTGAATGAGAGCGCCTTTGCTATTCAGTCCCCTGATGTTGTATATGTGCTTACACATGCTTGCATGCCTGGTAGGCAGGAGGTCATGAGTTTCTAAAGGAGAAGCTCTAGTCCTCAAGCTCGCCTCTTTCTTATGCCTTGTATTCGCGTGCAACTATGGCACACTACGATAAGTGAGTCAAGGGTTATAGATGAGTAAACAGAATTCATTATAAGGGCAAAGATCGCTCCCTGATTTCACACGCTTCCACCTATCTCTGATCTTTTATTTATATATGAAATATATTAATCTTGAATAAGCAAGATTCATTTCACTGGGGGAGAGTGAGGAGGTGACAGCGGATGAAGACGGCGGACAGGAGCAGGAAGCACACGGAATCACACTCCCGGGTGGAAGAGAGAAGACGCCTGGCGATGTCGATGTTGGGTTAAACCCAAATACGAAGAACAGCTATGACAATTCCATCGACACCTGCACAGGTGGCGGAGGAGGTGATGACGATGCAGGCAAAGACACAAACGTGGTAAGCGAGCATGAACACAAGGCGGGCGATGAGGAGTGCGCCAATGCCTGGAAGGGAGGCGATGAAAACTCACAAGAGACTTTTCAGAGTGGAGAAGCAAATGGAGCTCCAACAAAAAAGTACTCGGGGCCAGACGAGGCCGATAGCCCGGATAAAAGCTCCGAGAGGGAGGCGAGCACGGGGGAGGTGGCGGTGAGGAGGCAGGCCACTGGAGGGTCACCTACTGAGGTGGCCGTAGAGGGGAAGGGTATGCACATCACTCCGTCACAGATACAGGCCGGATGCGTGGCAATACGTTATGCGATCATGAAGGCCGTGAAGGGGATGCCTCGGAAGATGGGTCGTTCTTTCAGCTCTCACACAGAGAAAATCATGTGCACGTTAGGCGAGGTGCACATGCAAATGCATGCAATGAAGGCAAAGCTGGAAGAAGTTCACTACGAGGTGGCGTATACAAAGCAGACAGTATCTGAGATCTTGGACGTAGTGTTACGATTTCCGGGCGGAGTTGGCACAGCAGCAGCGTTTGGCTGGCCGAAACCTCCCCCGAGAATCAAAGAGGGAGATGAACTAATTAAGGTGAGCAAGGCCATTCCGCTTGGAGATAGATGATGTTAAGATCCACTCGCACGTTCTGTGAGAGAATGTGCGTACATCTGCCGTGTGTAGCTCACAAGTGCTTGGCAAAATGGCAGGAAGCGGCAGTGGCCAAGCAGATGGCTGCACAAAAGCTGCTCTCATAGATTTTGAACTGGCCATCAGGGGGGATGAGCAATACGAGCACGACAAATTTGTCATGGAGACGATGCGCACGCTAAGCCACAAACTTGCGAGTGACATCCTGACTGAGTGCGACAGGCTGAAAGAGGATGTATTTCATGATACTTCGGACAAATGGATGCTGCGCACAGGGGAAGACGCCGTCGTCGGAAAGAAGCTCATGGCATCTATATCGAAGGTGAGAGGCTCAAGCCCAATAGAGTGTGTGGTGCAGAGCATGTTGGATTAGGGATGTAGCGATACTGATGGGACGGCGTTTTGGGAATGCAGCAATTGAAGGCAAAATACCGCCAGACGAGAGAGGACTCCAAAAAGGCGATTGTGAATGTGCTGACAAAGTGACATGAGAATGAGGAGAGGCCATTGCAGTACACAGCCGTCAAAATAGTCAATGTGGACAAGGAATCCACCCTGAGGGTGGCCAATTACATGTGCCAGAAGCGCTTACCCTGGTCCGCTCTCTACTTCTGCGACGGCACAGCGTTGCCTGTAGAGCCGGTATTGCTGAAGAGCATGATACGCGGGATAGACTGGGCTACTGAGAAGGTGCGTGAAGTCTGTCACACCTTCTGAAGCATGTGCCATGGTGGCCGGGCCCTCTGATCTTGTCCATGTCGTGGCCACTTTGCTTGCAGATATATAACACGAGTATATCACCCAACCCGGATGGGAGGGCGATATGCATGCACTCTGACGGTGGTAACACGAACGGCGAGGACGGGGACAGGAACGAGCGGCTCGGTGCGGGTCCCAATCTGAGGCCTGCACTCGCCTTGGGTCAAGGTGCGCACAGCTCACAAAATTGTGCAAGGTGTCAAAGTGCATTCGTGGGCACGGCAATCATGTGTGCTTTAGATGCGGGCTGATAACAGCAGGGGTGTGCATGAATTATGGGCAGGCATTCAGGCAATTCGCACTCCTCTGCCTCTTCCAAATGGTAATACCTGACCCTCACTTTCACATATTTCATCATACATTGGTGTGCTACCGGCGACTCTAACTATGGAGTTGTACTGGGCAGGGCGTGCAAAGACAGTGCCGCTAAGCGTAGCCTCTCCTCCTCCCAGAGGTGAGTAGGTGAAGTTTGGTTTTAAGAGAGCACTCAATGTAGTAGCCAAATACCCCTGGACAGATGGAGCTGACATGTTTGGTTGTAGTAGCCAAATACCCCTGGACAGATGGAGCTGACATGTTTGGTACAAATCATGGCGTGCAGACACAAGGACACTCCTGTCACCGTCTCCACCACCAAGAGGTAGGCACACGTCACCCCCAAATATACAGGTAGGTGGGCTGTTCCCTACAAGAGACAGAACTAACATGAGGGGGTACATGTCTGTAAGGTCATAGGTTTATAAAGTGCATTTTTGAGTTTCATGAAAGTATTGCATAGAAGTGTAGAGTGTGTTTTTGTGGTCATTTTGATATAAAGTTCATCGAATTTGGTCAAGTATTGAGAGAGTTATGGATTTCCGAAGTTTAATTAGTTTTAAGGTCGGTTGACGACTGTCCTTAATTCGCGGTGAGCGCGACCGTCGGATTGACCGACAGCGTCGAGCGATCTGGCCCGTTAGAATAAACTCGAACCTTCACGTAAGTTCGGCTGACGCGGAGTGCCGACTAGGTCAATTTACCTAGAAGTTTTGATTTAGCCTAGCGCGTCTAAAATAGAATATTCTAGTAATGTCGATGCATGTATGTGGACGTCAATTCGGCCCGACACGTCAGATTAGACTGATCTGGCTTAATCACAAATATTCTGGAAGGGACGATTTGACGAACACTTAGGAAAATCCGTGGCTTCCTCCTAGAGAAGAGCACTTAGGCAAAAAATTATACATAGGCATAACTTCTTTATTTCTTATCAGTTTTCACTTCTGTAAATTTCTACGACTTTGTAATGACAAGACCTTTCATCCTAGTACACTTGTGAGCAATTTCTTGTTACTCAAAATGTTGAGTATTTTTCCTAAGCTTTCTTAGTGATATGCCGCTCCACTCTTTAGTATGATTGCAACTAGTTCCTTTCCTCGTGAGTTACTACGTTTCCACTAGGGCACTCCGCCCCTCTCATCTGGTATCGGAGCTGGGCTAGTTTGCATATTATATTATGGAGTCGCAGGCGGCAGTTGGAGGAGGCGAACATGTCGAGCATGTTGAGCGTGCGAGACAGCAGGCAGCACCAACGATAACGAGAGAGCAACAAGAGATGCACGCGATGCTAAGGCAAATGGCGAATGCAGTTAGAGGAGAAGTCTACACCCAGTTTCAACAAAATATGCACGCGGAGGTGGAGAGAATGGTGCGAGTTGTTATGGGGAACACCGCTTTGACGAGTTCGGCACCTGCACCGTAGTGCCACCAATTCATGTTAATCCAATGGTGCAACCAGTTATTCCACCCGCATTGGGAGTGCGTGCGCATAAGCCTGAAGTTTACACTGGAGAGCGTAAATCGCCGCCTGTTCATCAATGGATTTTTGGAGTGAAGAAGTTTATGGAGTATTCTGCGCTCACGCCCGACAGGCAAGTCGCCTTTGTCATAACTTTGCTGCATAAGAGTGCTGGAGCTTGGTATGAACGAGAAGAGCAACTTTCTGGAGTTCCTGCTACTGTTGATCAGCTATTTGAAGGCTAGAAGAGGCAATTTCAATCTATTGCACCCGAGGCTACCGCTCGAGATCTATTGGTGCGCCTTCGTCAACGAGGAAGCGTTCAAGAGTATGTTTTGCGCTTCAACGAGCTGGTGCTTCAATGTCCTTCCATGCACGAGTCGGAGATGATGGACGAGTTCAAGAGGGGACTCAAGCCAACTGTGGCCAAGGAAGTGGCGCTCAAGGACCCTACCAGTCTTGGAGAAATGATGGCATTGGCAACAAGGGTTGACGCTGTGGAGTACAGTCAGAGGCAGTGGTGCAGCCACAACTTTGGAGGATATCGACAGTTTGGTTCTCAAGCGCCAAGCACGAGTGGACAAGGTTCAGTACCTATGGAGTTGGAACTTGTTGAGAATCAGCGCAGGCAGCAGAATTACAAGCCGAGAGGACCCTGCTATAATTGTGGCAAGCTTGGACATCTGGCTCGAGACTGTCATGTGAAGACGAAGCAACCTCAACAGCAGGAAAAAGGAGGACGCCAGTAAGTCGTTCTGGGGTGTCCACTGGCGTGAAGACAAGAACTCACAAGGAGGTTATCCCCAGGAGCCTGCCAAGAAGCAAAAGACGAGACGTTGACAAGCCTATCATCGTGGACGGAGTGGTCGACGGCAACAAGGCGAAGTGTATGGTCGACAGTGGCGCAAGTGCAAATTTTGTGCACAAGAAGCTGGTGAAAGAGTGGTGAATTCCTGTGCAGAGGCATTATGAGCCTAAAGAAGCAATTTTGGCGAATGGGCAGCGACTTAAGTGTGGTGCACCTACGAAAGCTATTCACGTGGAAGTAGCGGGGCACCAGAGTAAGGAAGTTATGGAGCAGGCAGAGTTGGGTCACCATGAGGTGATATTGGGCCGACCATGGCTGAGGAAAGCCAACCCTCAAGTGCACTGGAGCACAGGACAAGTGAAAGTCCAAGGGCGCGATGGTCGAATGGAGACAGCAAAACAGGTGGAGGTAGATACGACCACAAGTAACTGTCTTCTGTTGAGCCTGCAAGTTAAGAAGCTATGCAGGGCGAACCAGGTGAAGGAAATGTACCTTGTTTCGGTGGCCAGGTCATCAGATGGAGCAAGCGTGAATCCTAACAGCCTGGGCCAATGTACATCGCCAGAGGAGCAAATAGTGGTGTTTGATCTCCTTGCTCAGAAGGAGCAGAGCCCAATTGCTCAAGAGAAGAAGCCTGCTGAGATGCCTGCCCAAATTAAGGCGCTGTTGGAGGAGTTCAAGTGCGTATTTCCTGAGGAGCTACGTGCAGGATTAACTCCACAGAGAGCTATGGAGCACAAGATCGAGTTGGAACCAGAGAGCAAGCCACCAGTGAGACCCGCCTATCGTCAATCATTTGCGGAGCTGGACGAGTTGAAGAAGCAGCTGACGGAGTTATTGGAGAAGGGATTCATCCGATCCAACGAGTCTCCATTTGCAGCGCCAGTCTTATTTGTGAAGAAGAAGGATGGGACTATGAGGATGTGTGTCGACTACCGGGCTCTCTACAAGGTCACCATCAAGAACAGGTACCCACTTCCACGAGTGGACGAGTTGATTGACAGGCTTGTCGGGGTGAAGTATTTCTCGAAGATCGATTTGAGGAGTGGCTACCATTAGGTACGAATTGCGGAAGGAGACGTTCAGAAGACTGCTTTCAGGACTTGCTATGGTGTATTTGAGTTCACAGTCATGCCTTTTGGGCTGACTAATGCACCTGCTACATTCATGGGACTCATGAATAGTATCTTCAAACCCCTACTTGGACCAATTTGTGGTGGTATTTTTGGACAACATCCTGATCCATTTGAAGACCTTCGAAGAGCATGTGGAGCATCTAAGGAAGGTGTTGGAGGTCTTGAGGGTTCAAAAAATATATGGGAAGATGAGCAAGTGCGACTTCTGTCTCAAGGAGGTCGAGTTTCTTGGGCACGTAGTGGGAGCTGAAGGAGTCAAGGTGGAGCAGAAGAAGGTGCAAGCAGTGAGAGATTGGCCGGTACCTGCTGGTATTCATCAACTCAGGAGTTTCCTGAACATGGCAAATTATTACCACCGACGTTTCATTGAAGGATTTGCCAAGGTGTGTGCACCGCTCACGGACATGTTGAAGAAGCAGGAGAAGTGGCTGTGGGGTGACAAGGAGCAGCAAGCATTTGAGAAGATTAAGGAGTTATTGACACAGGCACCTGTGTTGGCAATCGCCAGTCCAGAACATCCTTTCACCATCATCACAAACGCATCAAACTTTGCAGTTGGGGCCATTCTTCTCCAGGATCAGGGCAAAGGATTACAGCCTGTGGCATATGAGAGCAGGAAGTTGAGTCCTGCGGAGCAGAACTAAGCAGCACACGAGCGGGAGATGTTGGCTATTATCCAGGCTCTGAGGATTTGGCGATGTTATGTGGACGGCCGGAAGGTGTTCATCAAGACCGACCACAAGAGCTTGGAGGAGTTTATGACGCAGCCAATGTTGTCACCAAGACAGGCAAGGTGGATGGAGTTTCTGCAACAGTTCGACCACAAGATTGAGTACTTACCTGGGAAGATCAACCCTGCAGACGCTTTATCCAGGAGGTGTGACCTTGCAGCTGTCTCGGTCATCAAGGAGAGTATGGACTTCAAGGAGAAGCTTCAGAGAGGTTATGAGGAGAACCCAGAGTATGCTGATGGTGGAGCAGCTGAGTCCAACTCAAGTATGCAGAAGGAGGACGGCATATGGTATTATGGTGATTCCAAGAGAGTGGTGGTACCTGACATCATGGAGCTAGGAGGCTTACTATTTGCGGAGCATCATGATTGCTTATATGCTGGACACTTTGGAAGCGAGAAGACCGCAAGCGTGCTAAAGCGAGAGTACTATTGGAGGAATATGGACAAGGACATCGAGGAGTAAATTAGGAGTTGTGATGCGTGCCAGAGAAACAAGACACCAAATCAAAAGAAGGGAGGTACATTGCGGCCCCTGCCTATTCCAGCGTATCCTAGGCAGCAGATTGCTATGGACTTCATCACATCGTTTGATAGTCAGTGGTCAAGGGCACGATGCAGTATAAGTTGTATCTGATAGACTCAGCAAGATGGCTCACTTCATTCCCATGAAGGAAACTTCTACGGCAGCAGATGTGGCACAGCTATTCTTGGATCATATTTTCAGGCTACATGGGTTACCGAAGGTGATTGTTTCAGATCGGGACCCAAGGTTTACTAGCAACTTTTGGCGATCGTTGTTTACTTTGATGGAGACCAAGCTGAGTATGAGTACTTCCTATCACCCTCAGACAGACAGGCAGAGTGAGAGGCTCAACAGAACTCTGCAAGAGGTGCTCTGAAGTTCTACTATGGAGGACCCTTCAGAGTGGGACAAGAAGCTGCCAGGGTTGGAGTTTGCCTACAACAACAGCATGCAGGGATCAACCACGCAGTCACCATTCGCTTCAATTTATGGAAGAGAAGTATATCATCCAGGGAACATCTTGTTGGAGAAGGCCAAGGAGACTCAGGTTCCTATTACACAAGCTTTTATGGAGCAGATGGCCAAGACTTGGAATATGTCAAAGACGTGTATTTGAAAGGCACAAGAAGAGCAGGTCAAGCATGCTAACAAGCACAGGAGGGAAGTGACATTCCATATGGGCGACAATGTACTCTTGTCCACAGAGAACCTACCTTTCACAGGCAAGAGGAAACTGCGGGCACAGTTTACAGGTCCCTTTGTAGTGCTCAAGCAGGTGAATCCAGTGGCCTACAAGTTAGAACTTCCTTCAGGCTGGCGTATCCATATTGTGTTCCATGTCATTTGTTTGCGGCCATACGTTGACCCGAATGAAGGACATCCAGGACGACTACCTACATCGCCACCACCGATCGAGATCGATGATGTGTTGGAGTATGAAGTGGAGGCGATTGTCGGCGATCGACAAGTCAAGCGAGGTCAACGACTTGTTCAAGAGTATCTGGTGAAGTGGAAAGGCTACCATGCGGATGACAACACTCGGGAGCCAGAGGCCAACTTGACTCATTGTAAAAGTAAGGTGAGACGTTATCTGCATTATGCATCGAGGAGGTCGCATCTTGAGGAGGGGGATGATGTAAGGTCATAGGTTTATAAAGTGCATATTTGAGTTTCGTGAAATTATTGCATAGAAGTGTAGAGTGTATTTTTGTGGTCATTTTGATATAAAGTTCATCGAATTTGGTCAAGTATTGAGAGAGTTATGGATTTCTGAAGTTTAATTAGTTTTGAGGTCGGTTGACGACTGTCCTTAATTCGCGGTGAGCGCGACCGTCCGATTGACCGACAGCGTCGAGCGATCTGGCCCGTTAGAATATACTCGAACCTTCACGTAAGTTCGGCTGACGCGGAGTGCCGACTAGGTCGATTTACCAAGAAGTTTCGGTTTAGCTTAGCGCGTCTAAGATAGAATATTCTAGTAATGTCGATGCATTTATGTGGACGTCAATTCGGCCCGACACGTCAGATTAGACTGATCTGGCTTACTCACGAATATTCTGGAAGGGACGATTTGACAAACACGTAGGAAAATCCGTGGCTTCCTCCTAGAGAGGAGCACTTAGGCAAAAAAATTATAAATAAGCATAACTTCTTTGTTTCTTATCAGTTTTCACTTCTGTAAATTTTTACGCGTTTGTAATGACAAGACTTTTCATCCTAGTACATTTGTGAGCAATTTCTTGTTACTCAAAATGTTGAGTATATTTCCTAAGCTTTCTTAGTGATATGCCGCTGCACTCTTTAGTATGATTGCAACTAGTTCCTTTCCTCGTGAGTTACTACGCTTCCACTAGGGCACTTCGCCCCCTTCAGTGTCCTGGCGTGCAGAGACGAAAAGGGCCCTCTTGTCACCACATCCACCCGCAAGAGATGAGCACATGTCACCCCCGCATACAGTGGTAAGCTCTTTCAATGTGCTGGGGGGCCTTGGGGTTCCTTCTCTAAAGGGCAGCATTTGCGCAGTGCTGTGCAAGGACACGCGCGCCAACACAGAGTAGTGGGCAGCATGAGATGCCTCAATGGAATGGAGCTGCGGGAAAGAGGACTTTTGGCGCAGCATCAACACTGACTCACAGCAGGGGAGGCAACTCGTCAGGCACAAAGCGGGCAAGGCACGTGAACATGCCCGTGTATGGCCAGCTATTCCTGGCTGTGAAGTGTGCATTGCTACAGTTGTGAAAGATGTTCAGGAGGCTCTCTGAAACTGTGACTTTGTGCTGTGCACGGGCCTTGAAAGGGGCAGAGTGCCCTAATGGAAGCGTAGTGACTCACGAGGAACAAAGCTAGTTGCAATCATACTCAAGAGTGCAGCGGCATATTGCTAAGAAAGCTTAGGAAAACTACTTGACAATTTGAGTGGCAAGAAACTGCTCACAAATGATGTAGGATGAAACGCCTTGTCCATTACAAACTCGTAGAAATTTACAGAAGTGAAAACTGATAAGAAACAAAGAAGTTATGCCTATTTATAATTTTCTGCCTAAGTGCTCCCCTCTAGGAGGAAGCCACGGATTTTCTTAAATGTTCGTCAAATCTTCCTTCCAGAATATTCGTGAGTAAGCCAGATCAGTCTAATCTGACGTGCCGGGCCGAATTCACGTCCACATACATGCATCGACATTACTAGAATATTCTATCTTAGACGCGCTAGGTTAAACCGAAACTTCTAGGTAAATCGACCTAGTCGGCACTCCGCGTCAGCCGAACTTACGTGAGGGTTCGAGTTCATTCTAACGGGCCAGATCGCTCGACGCTGTCGGTCAATCCGACGGTCGCGCTCACCGCGAATTAAGGACAGTCGTCGACTGACCTCAAAACTAATTAAACTTCGGAAATCCATAACTCTCTTAATGCTTGACC
Source organism: Mesotaenium endlicherianum (assembly GCA_009602735.1). Lineage (NCBI taxonomy): Eukaryota > Viridiplantae > Streptophyta > Zygnematophyceae > Zygnematales > Mesotaeniaceae > Mesotaenium > Mesotaenium endlicherianum. Next base: position 206,904 of record WELA01012428.1, read on the forward strand.
AAATTCGATGAACTATATATCAAAATGACCACAAAAATGCACTCTACACTACTATACAATCAAAACATACTTTCATGAAACTCAGAAATGCACTTTATAAACCTATGACCTTACATTACCCCCTCCTCAAGATGCGACGTCCTCGACGCATTCTGCAAATAACGTCTCAACTTACTCTTACAACGAGTCAAGTTGGCCTCTGGCTCCCAAGTGTTGTCGTCCGCATGGTAGCCTTTCCACTTGACCAGATACTCTTGGGCAAATCGTTGACCTCGCTTGACTCGTCGATTGTCCACAATCGCCTCCACTTCATACTCCAATACATCATCGATCTCGACCGGTGGTGGCGGTGTAGGTAGTCGTCCTGGATGTCCTTCATTCGGGTCAACGTATGGCTTCAGACAACTGACATGGAACACATCATGGATACGCCAGCCTGAAGGAAGTTCCAATTTGTAGGTCATTGGATTCACCTGCTTGAGCACCACAAAGGGACCTGTAAACCGTGCCCGCAATTTCCTCTTGCCTGTGAAAGGTAGGTTCACTGTTGACAAGAGTACTTTGTCGCCCACATGGAATGTCACTTCCCTCCTGTGCTTGTTAGCATGCTTGACCTGCTCTTCCTGTGCCTTTCGAATAAATGTCTTCGCCATATCCCAAGTCTTGGCCATCTGCTCCATAAAAGCTTGTGTAGTAGGAACTTGAGTCTCCTTGGCCTTCTCCAACAAGATGTTCCCTGGATGATATACTTCTCGCCCATAAACCATAGCGAATGGTGACTGCTTGGTGGATCCCTGCATGCTGTTGTTGTAGGCAAACTCCAACCCTGGCAGCTTCTTGTCCCACTCTGAAGGGTCCTCCATAGTGAAACTCCTGAGCACCTCTTGCAGAGTTCTGTTGAGCCTCTCACTCTGCCCGTCTGTCTGAGGATGATAGGAAGTGCTCATACTCAGCTTGGTTTCCATCAAAGTAAACAACGACCGCCAGAAGTTGCTAGTAAACCTTGAATCCCGATTTGAAACAATCACCTTCGGCAACCCATGTAGCCTGAAAATATGATCAAAGAATAGCCGTGCCACATCTGCTGCCGTAGAAGTCTCCTTCATGGGAATGAAGTGAGCCATCTTGCTGAGTCTGTCAGACACTACCCATACTGCATCGTGCCCTTGACCACTGACTGGTAACGATGTGATGAAGTCCATAGCAATCTGCTCCCAAGGATACTCTGGAATAGGCAGGGGCCGCAATGTACCTCCCTTCTTTTGATTTGGTGTCATGTTTCTCTGGCACGCATCGCAACTCCTGATCCACTCCTCGATGTCCTTGTCCATATTTCTCCAGTAGTATTCCCGCTTCAGCACTCTTGCCGTCTTCTCGCTTCCAAAGTGTCCAGCATATAAGCAATCATGATGCTCCGCAAGCAGTGAGTCTCGTAGCTCCTTGATGTGAGGTACCACCACTCTGTTGGAATCACCATAATACCATATGCCGTCCTTCTTCTGCATACTCGCGTTGAACTCCGCTGCTCCACCATCAGCATACTCTGGGTCCTCCTCAAAACTTCTCTGAAGCTTCGTCTTGAAGTCCATATTCTCCTTAATGACTAAAACAGCTGCAAGGTCACACCTCCTGGATAGAGCGTCTGCAGGGTTGATCTTCCCAGGAAAGTACTCAATCTTGTGGACGAACTGTTGCAGAAACTCCATCCACCTTGCCTGTCTTGGTGTCAACGTTGATTGCGTCATAAACTTCTCCAAGCTCTTGGGGTCGGTCTTGATAAACACCTTCCGGCCGTCCACATAACATCGCCAAATCCTCAAAGCCTGGATAATAGCTAACATCTCCCGCTCGTGTGCTGCATAGTTCTGCTCAGTAGGACTCAACTTCCTGCTCTCATATGCCACAGGCTGCAATCCTTTGCCTTGGTCCTGGAGAAGAATGGCCCCCACTGCAAAATTTGATGCGTCCGTGATGATGGTGAAAGGAAGCTCTGGATTGGCAATTGCCAACACAGGTGCCTGTGTTAACAGCTCTTTAATCTTCTCAAAGGCTTGCTGCTCCTTGTCACCCCATAGCCACTCCTCCTGCTTCTTCAACATGTCCGTGAGCGGTGCACACACCTGGGCATATCCTTCAATGAAACGTCGGTAATAATTCGCCATGCCGAGGAAACTCCTAAGTTGATGAATATCAGCAGGCACCGGCCAATCTCTGACTGCTTGCACCTTCTTCTGCTCCACCTTGACTCCTTCAGCTCCTACTACATGTCCAAGAAATTCGACTTCATTGAGACAGAAGTCGCACTTGCTCATCTTCCCATACAGCTTCTGATCTCTCAAGACCTCCAACACCTTCCTCAGATGCCCCACATGCTCCTCCAAGGTCTTCGAATAGATCAGGATATCGTCCAAAAATATCACCACAAACTGGTCCAAGTAGGGTCTGAAGATACTATTCATGAGTCCCATGAATGTAGCAGGTGCATTAGTGAATCCGAAAGGCACGACTGTGAACTTGAACAAACCATGGCGAGTCCTGAAAGCAGTCTTCTGAACGTCTTCTTCCGCAATCCGTACCTGGTGATAGCCACTCCTCAAATCGATCTTCGAGAAATACTTCGCCCCGACAAGCCTGTCAATCAACTCGTCCACTCGTGGAAGTGGGTACCTGCTCTTGATGGTGACCTTGTTGAGTGCCCGGTAGTCGACACACATCCTCATAGTCCCATCCTTCTTCTTCACAAATAAGACTGGCGCTGCAAATGGAGACTCGCTGGGTCGGATGAATCCCTTCTCCAATAACTCCGTCAGTTGCTTCTTTAACTCATCCAACTCCGCAAACGATTNTCGCAAACGATTGTTGATAGGCGGGTCGCATTGGTGGCTTGCTCCCTGGCTCCAACTCAATCTTGTGCTCCATAGCTCTCTGTGGAGGTAATCTTGCAGGTAGTTCCTCAGGAAATACGCACTTGAACTCCTCCAACAGCGCCTTAATTTGGGCAGGCATCTCAGCAGGCTTCTTCTCTTGAGCAGTTGGGCTCTGCTCCTTCTGAGCAAGAGGATTAGACACCACTACTTGCTC
>WELA01012435.1:1702-13498 GCA_009602735.1 Mesotaenium endlicherianum
CCGAGTCGTTAAACTGATAATTGTGTAAAGTCCAGCAGACTGATTATTAACTAAAGTTCAGCAGACTGACTACTAACTAAAGTTCAGCAGGCTGAACTAAATTAACTTATATTTAAATGAATATTATATCTACTAATATACTGATTCATTACAGATAGGATTGTCAATGTTTGTGATCAACGTCAGTCATTAATCCGGGATTGTAGTGAAACAGATAGAGAAAGTACTTAGTAAAACAGAATACTTTATCTATTCAAGACAAGGATTTTTGAACACAAGTGGTAGCTTCTTGAAAGAGAGATGGCTTCTTGAAAGTTAATATATTTCTGGATTTTGGCAAGTACAAGAGTGATTCTCCAATGTCTTTCTATGTTCTAGCTCTTGTTTATATACTTGCTACATAAGTAATTTCTAGGAAGGTGTATGTTGATGTGTTGGCACCCAACACATCCCAAAACTTGCCACCTCTTTCTAGAATAATGTACACATGTCCTTTTGACCTAAAAATGGCACATCTGACTTTTGCCACATGGAGTTCTTCTAGGTCTTTCCTCTAACTTCGAAAATGCCTTGGAAGGTTCAAAGGACATGAACCAAGTTACTAGAGTACCTATTCACACTTGACTCCACACAATACTACTCCAAATATATTTGAAAACATTAAAATATATGCAAACTAATATATAATAACTCAAATCACTACATCACCCCCCCGATAGAAAAAGCGACGTCTCGGCGCGTCAAGTCAGGTCGTACACATGTGGAGCAAACTAGTCAACAGTTTCAAGTCAGATGCCACACATGTGAAGAGGACTAGTCAAAGGCGCCAAGTCAGGTGCTACACATGTAAGGTAGACTACGCAAGGTCGTAGGTGGTGTGACCTTATTGGCTAGCCTACTCCTTAATGATAAAGAAAATTGTACAAGTTGGCCCAGAATCTGCCACGAACTCAAAAATTCGTAGCGGCCACAGAACTGCTCCAAATCTGAAAAATCAAATGCCAGACGGACCGCGTCGGAGAATTCTACCGGGTCACCAATTTTGAGAGCATTCTCATTTCTGGACTGTCGTTGAGAGCTGAGAGAGTAGGCACTCCTCCAAATCTGTGCAGAAACTTCTGAAAATCATAAGTCCTTCTATACTTCTCCAAATTCTGCAAACTAAGTCTCAAACTGGGCGCTGTAAGATGTTCTACCAGAGTCTTGAGTTTCAGAGCATTCCAAGTTCAGGGGAAGGCACAATGTCAGAAGGCATATTCTGTCCTAACAATGCCAGCAGCCTGACCCCCTTCTACTTAGAGCATCATATCTCTCTCACCAGTGCTCCAAATTGAGCAAACTTGGACTCTAAATGACCGGCTACTCATGGACTACAGCCAGGTAAATTTTCAGAATTTATTATGCAGAGACCTATTACCAGTAGCAGTTTTAGTTTTCTGTCCAGAAACTGCGAGAAGAGAAGAGTGTCTAATGGCAATTTTTCCTCTTTCTTGTTCTTGCAGGCTGCCTCCAAGGGGTCTTCTGCTGCTTCTTGATGGTGGCAGGCGGCCTCCCTGAAGTCTTCGGGCTTCTAGTAGAGAGACTTAGGGCTGGTCCAAGATGGGGGTTGGCGGCATGGAAGCGCTTCAACTTTCTCTGAACTTTGTCAAGGTAGTGCGCCGCCACCCAACTATTCTCCGAATCTGGATATCCTTTCCACTTGATCAAGTATTGCTGCTGTCTCCTGAAATTTCTCATAGCCACTATGTCTTCCACTTCGTACTCCAAATGATCATCCACTATTGTTGGGGCTGGTGGGGTTGTCACACGTCCTGGGAACTTGTTGTCGGGTTGCACATATGGCTTGAAGAGGGAAGCGTGGAATACGGGGTCGATGTGCATAGTCTGGGGAAGTTCTAGCTTGAAAGCAACGGGGTTGACTTGCTGGATAATCTTGAAGGGTCCCAAATACTTGGGAGAGAACTTGCTGCCGGCAGGCCTGTTGTTCAGGGAAATGTTCTTGGATGATAGTAACACGTTGTCACCCACTCTGTACGTAATTTCTCTTCTGGATCTGTTCGCCACTCTTGCTTGAGCATCTTGCGCGTGTTGTAGAGCTTTCTTCGCTGCTGTAAGGGCTGCTTCTAATGTCTCCATAAAATCTGTGGCTGCAGGTACTTCATCATGGCCAGCCGTGAAGCTCAGTGGCGTGGTCGGATGGAAGCCATAGTTGAGGAAGAATGGGGACTCTTGGGTAGAGGCCTGCGTAGTGTTGTTGTAGGCAAACTCGAGGGGGGTCAAGTACATGTCCCAGTCTTGCTCGAGGGTAGACACGTAGGCCTTTAGAGAGGTCTTTAGGGTACGATTCATACGCTCGGTTTGCCCATCTGATTGTGGGTGGTAGGCAGTAGACATATCCAGCGATGTACCCAAGTTCTTGAAGAGATTTTTCCAGAAATGGCTTGTGAATCTTGGATCTCTATCTGACACAATTCTTGATGGTAGTCCATGGAGTCGGAAGATGTTGTCAAAGATGAGTCTTGCAAGTTGTGGTGCTGTAGCCTTAGTCGTCGTGGGAATAAAATGAGCCATCTTGGTAAGTCTGTCCACCACCGTGAGTATTGCATTATGGCCTCGAGGTGTCACGGGCAAGTCCACGATAAGGTCCATTGAGATGTCCGTCCATTGTCTTTCGGGGATTGGTAGTGGTTGGAGGAGTCCTCCCGCCTTTTGCGATGATGGCTTGATTCTTTGGCATGTGTCACAGCTCCTGCAGTACTCCTTGACTTGCTTAGACATGCCTGGCCAACAATAAGTCCTAGCTAGAACGCCCGTGGTCCTTAGGATTCCAAAGTGTCCTCCAAGAGGGTTGTCGTGTGCTTCTCGTAGAAGCAAGAGCCGGAGGTCTAAGTCATTAGGAACACATCTCTGGCCCGTATCTTGCCTCACCCAATAATTGCCTTCTTGCTTCTTGCATGGGTCCAAGGCTGCTTCTCCGTTCTTGTAGTAAGGGTCTCTTTCATAGGCGGCTGAAAATCGAGCTTCCAGATCTGTCTTCAGGGATACCATCACTGCATTTAATTGCAGTCTTGAGAGGGGGTCAGCCGGGTTTGTCTTGCCGGGCTGGTACTGAATCGTGATGTTGTATTGTTGCAAGTATCCGCTCCATCTTGCTTGTCTCCTTGAGAGATACGGCTGCGTCTGGAGGTGCTTTAACGCCTCGTGGTCCGTGGTGACCAGTACTTTGCGTCCTTCAACGTAGCAGCGCCAAACCTTCAAGGCATGTACAATCGCCAATGCCTCTCGCTCCGTGGTTGTATAATTTTGCTCGGCTGGATTTAGCTTCCTTGACTCGTAGGCGATGGGCTGCAGTCCCTTGCCTTGGTCTTGAAGCAGGATTGCTCCTATTGCATAGGAAGATGCATCGGTGATGACGTGGAAGGGCCAATCTGGGTTTGGACTTGGGAGTGTGAGCACCGGGGATGTGGTCAATCTTCGCTTTAACTCTTGAAATGCCTCTTCCTCTTTCTCGGTCCATGTATATAGCCTGTCCTTCTTGAGTAGATCTGTCAGGGGGGCTGCTATGTGCGAGAAGCCTTGGATGAATTTTCTGTACCAATTGGCAAATCCCAAGAATGACTGGAGTTCTTTCTTGGTCGTGGGGGTTGGCCATTCCTCCACCACCGTGGTCTTCTTGGGGTCTATCTTGATGCCATCAGCAGTCACGTGGAGACCTAGGAACTCCACTTCTTGTTTGGCAAACTCGCATTTTGACTCCTTCGCAAACAGCTTGTTTTGCTTCAATACTTCAAGGACTTCTTTCAAGTGTCTCGCATGCTCTTCAAGGGTCTTGCTGTAGATAAGGATGTCATCGATGAATACCACCACAAATCTGTCCAACATGGGCTGAAATATGGTGTTCATCATAGTCATGAAAGTTGCTGGCGCGTTGGTGAGTCCAAATGGCAGGACCATGAACTCAAAATGTCCATATCTTGTCCTGAATGCCGTCTTCTCTATGTCCGGTTCTGCGATGCGAATCTGGTGGTAGCCGCTCCGTAAGTCAATCTTCGTGAAGTACTTGGCTCCAACCAGCCGGTCCATGAGCTCATCCATGCGCGGCAGCGGGTATCGATTCTTGATGGTGATCTTGTTGAGGGCGCGATAGTCCACACACATCCTCAAGGTACCATCTTTCTTCTTGACAAATAGCACCGGGGCTCCAAATGGCGACTTGCTAGGTCGAATGAAGCCATGCTCCAGTAGCTCCTTGATTTGCTTCTTGACTTCGTCTAGCTCCGTGTATGACATTTTGAACGTAGGCCGAGAGATGGGCTTGCTTCCGGGCTCCAACTCTATCTTGTGGTCTACGAATCTTTTGGGGGGTAGGCCCTTGGGCAATTCCGGGGAGAACACTTCTTTGTAGTCCTCAAAGACTTCTTGTATCTCCTTGGGAACGGGGCTGCCTTCTTGACTCTCGATGTCTTTCTTGATGTCTTTTGGCGTGATCAAGGCCAAAAGAAGCTCGTGTCCCTTCCTCACAAGTCTCTTGAGTTGGAGGGCGGACAATAGTATCTCGTGTGCCGGCTTCTGGATGTCTTGGGTCTGGATATTCTGGATTGCGCGCAAAATACAGATTCTTGAAGTGATGTCATTCTTGATCTTGATAGTACCGGTCCTCCAATCAACTTGGGGGTTGTGCTTGGTCAACCAAGGCGTCCCTAGGATGACGTCGTACTTGCCCAATTGCATGGGGGAGAACACTACTCTATCCTTGAAGGACTTGATAGAGAGTGCCAAGGGGTACGTCTTCTTGGAAGGGGTAGTATAGGAGAATCCATCGGGCATCATAATCTCCTCGTCGTGGTCAAGAGTTCGCATAGTAATACCGTGCTTGGTGGCAAAATCTGCAGCAATGAAGTTGCCTTGAGCTCCGCTATCCACCAAGATGTGGACCTTCTCTCCTCCAAGGTAACCTCTCAAACTCATTGGGGCTGGAACGTCGTCTTCAACGGGGGTCTCCACCTCACTTGGCGTGTTGCCTTCTCGTGAAGTGGGTCTTGGGGTGGTAGGCTCCTGGCCTACCGGCGCTGTCCGTTTTTTGACAACTTTTTGGGGCATGAAAGTGCACGATGGCCCTTTTCCTTGCAATAGAAGCATAGTCCAGCCGTCATGAGAGCTTCTTTTTCAGCCGGGGAGAGTCTTGCTTTCACTCCTTGCTGGTTTCTTGCATCATAAGTGTCATTGGAGGGTCTTCCACTCTTCCGGGCAGCCGCGGGGTCCCTTTTAATAACTCCGATTTCCATGGGTGTGGGTCCAGATTCGGATGTGGAAGGGGCTGCGTACACCCGCGTCGTCGGTACCCGTGAAGATGAAGGCACGGAGTGCTTGAAATCCAAGGTATCCACCTTTTGGGCCACTTCAATGATCTTTGAGAAGTCCGTCAAGTCGCGTAACTCCACTTCCTTTGCCACCTTGGGTTTGAGGCCAAAGATGTAACGGTCAATCTTCTCCTCGAGAGACATGTTGGGGATCTCAAGAGTGAGGGCGTGAAATCTGGATGTATACTCTTGAACGGACGTCGTTTGCTTGAGATGGTGGAGCTTTCCTCGGGCAATCTTCTCCGCATTGATGGGCATGAATTGCTTCTTGAGGGCCTCACGAAAATCTGCCCATCTTGCATATGATGGTGGGGGCTCTTGGCCGAGCATGGGGTGCGCCATAGCTTGATATATAGCCGCTTGATAGTTACGCCACCATGATGTTGCTGCTCCTCTAAGTAAGGTAACGGCAAAGGGAACGTAGTCCTCCTCGGGTACTTCAAGGAACGCGAGGTACGTCTCCACTTGGTAGAGCCATAAATTCAGGTTGGCACCTTTCCCGGGGTTGAAAGTGTCGGGTTTGCCGGGCTTGATGAGTTTCCTTGCTCTCGTTGGCTCTTGTGGAGGCGCTTGAGCCGGGGCTGGATTTTGAGCATTGCTCGCAATAGGGGCAACCATGGCAGCCATAGCTTCTCTTGACGCTTGCACGGTTGCTTCATAGGTGGCCAAGCCCACTTGGTTGTGGACGGTCATTAGGAAGGCTGCCCACTCATTTGCGGGAACTCCTTGTGGTGGGGTCAACTTTGCTATAGCGGCTGCCACGGGATTTGACGGTGCTCCTCCTTGTGGTGCTTCTTGTTGTTGCAGATTTCCTTGAGTAGGCTCTCCCATCGACGCTGGAGGAGGGTGTGCTCCTCCTTGTGGTGCTTCTTGTTGTTGCAGATTTTCTTGAGTGGGCTCTCCCATCGGCGCTGGAGGAGGGTGTCTTGGAGAGGAAGGGCTTCCTTCGAAAGCTTGCTGTTGGTCTTGAGGATCGGCCATCTTCTTGTGCTACCAAAGTGCCTAGCTCCGATACCACTGTAGTGAAACAGATAGATAAAGTACTTAGTAAAACAGAATACTTTATCTATTCAAGACAAGGATCTTTGAACACAAGTGGTAGCTTCTTGAAAGAGAGATGGCTTCTTGAAAGTTAATATATTTCTGGATTTTGGCAAGTACAAGAGTGATTCTGGAATGTCTTTCTATGTTCTAGCTCTTGTTTATATACTTGCTACATAAGTAATTTCTAGGAAGGTGTATGTTGATGTGTTGGCACCCAACACATCCCAAAACTTGCCACCTCTTTCTAGAATAATGTACACATGTCCTTTTGACCTAAAAATGGCACATCTGACTTTTGCCACGTGGAGTTCTTCTAGGTCTTTCCTCTAACTTCGAAAATGCCTTGGAAGGTTCAAAGGACATGAACCAAGTTACTAGAGTACCTATTCACACTTGACTCCACACAATACTACTCCAAATATACTTGAAAACATTAAAATATATGCGAATTAATATATAATAACTCAAATCACTACAGGGATAAACCACCTTTGAAGTGGCCATGTGCACGGAGAAATACTTGCTCGCAGATACGACTATACACATCACACACGTATCTATGCACAATTGCTCAAAGTGTACGCATGTCTGTTTGCACTCATGTTGGCGTGCTTTCCATGCTCAGACGCATCGTTGCACGAATCCATGCACGCACGGGCGCACTCACACATGTACGCACTCACACATTACCCCCGCATGATAATCTTACCTTAGTGCTCTACCTATTGCCCAAGAGCAGCTTTAAATATAGAATATACGGTCACAAGCCGCCTGTACGTTCGCACGCATAGTTGCACGCACACACGTACGTACTCCCACCCGCACGTTTGCAAGCGTCGGTACGCTTCGAACAATTCTAAGCAATTTTAAATATTTCGGGTGCACCGTGCTTGACAACCGCTTTCGTACCCGAATACCTCTCAATCCCCTGCACCATGCATGATGGTGAATCTTTTTTGGTAGCGGGGTTCATTTTACTCCGCACGCTCGAGCCCTTCCCAAGGCGCACGAAAAACTGGAATCGAGGCGCACGGGCAAACGGCACCCGTCGAGATTTTTCACAAGCTTAGTCGTTGTGCTTGGGCAAACGGGCCGAAGACTTCACATTATAACGGGAAAAACTTCGCCAGAGTAGCGAAGAGCCGAGAACACGTTTTTCGACAGAGTGGCGAAGGAAACCCAGTTGAATTGGGGAGTATGGGTTGTTATGAGTGGAGCAAAGATTTGCTCCGATATCAATGTAACGTTTCTCGCTTTCGAGAGAAAATAGAGGAACTTTTCTAAGCTGTTCAGAAAGGAGTTGTGCAAAATCTGAACGAAAATGCAATGACTAGACGAGGTGTTCTCAGAGTTGCACTGAGATTGGCTCTGCAAGTATTCATACTTGCCAACAAGAGCCAGTTGAGTGCTTGGCACTTCTACGACACCTATGTTAGGGGGTTGTGGCAGGACAACTTGTACATGTTTGTTGTGAGAGGGATGGTGAGAGGGGGCCCTTGAAACATGAACTTACTCCTAACGGAAGGAGCTGCTATCTTGTTTGACCCACAAGCCGGCCCCTCTTCCTTCTCTCAAATGAGGGCTGGCTATCATCTATGCTAGGTTGACAACCTTGTTGCCCCATATCTAGTTCTTGAGGCACCAAAGGGGTCTCAGACACTTGGAAAGATGACCTACGGTCATTTTGCGGCACAACTTCTTCCTCCTCTTCTTTCCGCAAGTACACACCCTCACAAAATTCATACAGTGTCTTAGACTCTTTGCGAAGATGTTCGCTCATGAAAGATTCTAAAAATCTATGCTTACTCTTGTCATAGACGAAATACACCTCCAACACACAACCCTCCTTCTTTTTCCCCACCACCCGCTTCTTCACCACTCCCTCTATCAACAACTCATCCCAATAAACATCAAACTTCTCTTTTGCCCATGCAGTTTCGAAGTGAGCAGCGGGAACCAAAATTTTAGCGTCTAAAAGTGCGTCTAATGTGAATAACTTGTATGCGGTTTGTCGCTTTTACCTATAAATTTAATCGTGGACACTTGGCAATATAGCCCGTCGTCTAAGACTAATTTTGATAAAGACAAATAAGTATTAAGAAAAATACAGAGGTTGCAAGGGGAGCAAGTAGATGCATCAGCATTTGTGCGTTGCATCATATTTGATGCTCCGGGCCATCTAGTGTTAAGGGGGGAGGAGTGTAACTACTTAAGCTATTTTAGGCGTATTTAGGAATATTCTCCTAATTACCTACAATACGTTACGCTATTTATCAATATATTGTTGATAAATGATTGCATCTTGATATATTATTCGCCATACGTGTGTGCCGACTAATTGATGGTCAATTAGCAAAACGACCAAGATGCTATTGCAAAAAGCGTCGTAAAGTAATTCAGCTACTTCGCAATAGTTTGACATAATTAATTATAAGGTACTTAGATTAATTATGAGATAATATACTAATTAATATTTGATTGATTGAGTCGATATGATTATCATTATTTTCGGATAATGCCTAAGTCATAGATTTTGGATTTACGACGAGTCGTAAAACCAAACGAAGTCGAAAAGTCAAACGAGTTAATTATGCAAAGTTATTGTGCATCCAGGCGGATTTGAACCCACACTCCTCCTTGAAATGTTCACACTTAATTGATTGGCAAAGTAGTTTATAAAAACTACGTGGTCATGACAAAACGACGTATACGCGACTATTTGCGACTACGCGACCGGTCACGTCTATTCGAGGAAACCCATAGACGTGACTACGAACAATCACGTCTCTTCGAAAAGTCGAATACATGTGATTACGCCGATTCGGCGCGAAACGATTCGACGCGATTCGTCGAAAGTGTCGAAATCTCCAAGTGGCGTGATTTTGAGCATTCGGTCAAGTGGTCACATCCATTTGACCGTTTTTGTTGACATGACCAGTGCCCTAGGTGTGACTCGAAGCACTTGATGCATCACGTTGTGTAAGTATGAATACCCACAGGAGTCATTATGAGTGCAACTCTCACAAGCACTAATTCTATAGCTACGCGCTACCTCTCTCTCTCTCGTTCTCGAGGACTTAGTGGAAATAGCGACTTGGAGATATTATTCTCCCACTATTATTAAAGTTCCCTTGAATATCGAGGATGTTATGAATCAGTATATTAGTAGATATAATATTCATTTAAATGTAAAATTAAATTAAGTTCAACCTGCTGAACTTTAGTTAATAGTCAGTCTGCTGGACTTTATATATCAATTTAATGACTCAGCCGGATGCAGCAGGCTGAAGTCAGCTTAAGTCAGCTTGCTGACACATTCTTTGACAGCCAGCTAACTTCCGTATTCGGTAGCAGCAAACTGCCTCGATATGCATCAAAGTGTAGTATGCTAGATGAATGGCCAGATGGCATCCCTATGATGGATGGCGATTCGGGATGATGGGAGATGGCGGTGGATTTGGTTAACCGAGGTCCTACCAACGTGGTTAACTCCCGGGTAGGCGGTGCCATTGCACTGATCGTTGAACAGTAAAACTCATTCCACGTACATATGCTAGGCATTGCTCTCAAGTTCGGCATTCGGAAACAAGGCCAACTCTCTTGTACAGCTTACTGAGAGAGATCTGAATCCAAGGCGAGAAGCCATTGATACGCACTGTGTTCTAACCTTGCTTATGTATGAGTTTACTGATTTGCATTATTGATGCTAGTTTACTCGCATTTGACTTACGAGTATTATTCACTGCTAGTGTGTTGTCCTTTGCCGTTTAACCAGTTAACGAAAAATACCATAAAGATTACTTGCTGATATAAAGATCTTTGTTAATTGTTAATCGCCTATTTGGTAAGTCGATTCATTTCAGTGGTATTGGAGCGATTATCACAGTCTTCTTTGCATGGTAAGGACAAGGTCTCAAACTAGCAACTCCCGAGACATGGAGAACCAGGATAACGATAATGTCGAAAACCAGGCGGAAAGCCATGTAGCGGGAACCCGTACCTATTCTGAAGCAATAGCAGATACTGCAGCTAGGGAGGCTGCAGATGAGGCAGCTGCTATTGCCGCAGTCGCAGAACAGCAAGCTGCGGAGAAGAGAGCCAGGCTAGAAGTTGAACAATTAGCAAAGGCCGCTGAAGATACAGAAAGGAGGAAGAGACAGCCAGCTGACGAGCGCACTGTTGAGGAACTTATGGCATCAAGGGCCAATGTTCTGAACCCACCTCCTGCTGTACAACTCAATGTACCCCTAAGTCAAATACGTGACTGGCTGAATGCGGCAGGAATTGCTGCTGCAGGAGCGAGAGGGACTGTTGAGGACACTACTCAGCGAGTAGAGGCCAATGCTGCTGCTGCATTTGCTAATCTACCACTCCAGAGTGTAGACTTGGGAGCATTGTTCGTTCAGATGCAGTTGCAAATGGCGACCATGTATCAGTCCCAACAGGAGGACAAAAGAATCATAATGTCCCTACTGCGAGACAGAGACCAACTAGGGTCTCAAACCACTAGTGGTGGTGGCCGAGGGCCTAGTAAGCCCTAGCCGAAACCTCCCCAGGAATATGATCCTGAGGGAAACAGAAAATAGTACCTGATCAAGTTTCTCGCGGATGTTGAACAGTGGCTGGAGAACTACCCAGAACTGCAAGATTACGAGAAGGTCAGGCACACCGGTGCGCTACTGAAAGGCAGTGCCGCAGACTGGTGGCTTTATTGGAAAGGAGAGCGTAAGGCTCGGCAACTCGGTGACCCTACGTGGGTAGAGTTTGTCAAGAAGTTGCATGAGAAGTTTGATGTCATCAACCNTGAAATGAATTGACTTACCAAATAGGCGATTAACAATTAATAAAGATCTTTATATCAGCAAGTAATCTTATGGTATTTTCGTTAACTAGTTAAACGGCAAAGGACAATACACTAGCAGGGAATAATACTCGTAAGTCAAATGCGAGTAAACTAGCATCAATGATGCAAATCAGTAAACTCATACATAAGCAAGGTTAGAAGACAGTGCGTATCAATGGCTTCTCGCCTTGGATTCAGATCTCTCTCAGTAAGCTGTACAAGAGAGTTGGCCTCGTTTCCGAATGCCGAACTCGAGAGCAATGCCTAGCATATGTACATGGAATGAGTTTACTGTTCAACGGTCAGTGCGATGGCACCGCCTACCCGGGAGTTAACCACGTTGGTAGGACCTCGGTTAACCAAATCCACCGCCATCTCCCATCATCCCGAATAGCCATCCATCATAGGGATGTCATCTGGCTATTCATCTAGCATATCGCACTTAGATGCATATCAAGGCAAGTCGCTGCTACCGAGTACGGAAGTCAGCTTGCTGTCAAAGAATGTGTCAGCAAGCTGACTTATATGGACTTTCAGCTTGCTGCTTTC